>CM046839.1:7074576-7552117 GCA_025618425.1 Heliocidaris tuberculata
CAATGTCAAAATCAATGGAAGTAGGACTGAAATTGAATTTACTTAAACTGCTGGATGAATTGATTCACAGGGTTTTGTAAAAATAAACTATGCTAAAAATTTGAGGTTCATATTGCTATAGATTGTAGTAGTGTAGTAAATGTATTCACTTTAATAGTTTGGCAAATACCATAACTGGGCAATTTCAGCATAACGAACATGACATTCAGACCATTTTTTGGTTATTTAAGACAGTTTTAAACCAAAACCAAGAGTCCTAACACATATTTTAGTAACTGAATCAGATACACTTGACTATCAGGGACAAAGAAAGCAAATTTTGCAATATACCACTGAATAGTTCAAGAGAAAATAGACTCTTTGTAATCGTAACGGTCACGACACTACATTAGAAGCAAGTTACCAGAAATTTGCTTCATGGCATGCAAACATGCTAATGCCATTTGTTATTAGTCGTTCAAGAGAGAAATCTGTCATTTATTTTTTTTTTAAATGGTACAACATATATAGAGCAATCAATCAAAACCTTAGAAGTGAGTTATCAGAAATTTGCTAACGCCCTTCTGCCAGCAACACGATGCAATGATCTCAACTGAAAATTAATCTATATAACTAGAATTGACCGTCTTAGTCATAAAATGTTCTCTCCTATTGGATTCATGAAAATTTAGTTTACGTTTAGTACATGCGATAGAAAATACAGTAGTATTTTGGTATTGTTTGTTCATAGTGGTCAACGACCACTATTACTTGGTGTACATAAATCTATCCTTATGATACACGTAAGACACGCAAATTATGACATAGGCCCTTGCCTATGTGGGACTGTGTCCAACATTCATTCTGTTGCAGCAGTCAAAAACTGACAACAAAATTGCTCTAAGCAAGATTTAATTTTTCTTAAATTTGCTAGATTACCCGATTCAGGGACTCTTCAACTCTTACTATGCCACAAATTTACACACCACGTAATACTATAGTGGTCATATTGACCACTACGCGGGACGAATGCAAAAATACTAGTCATTTTCTATCGCATGTACTTAAGGTATGGGGGGAAAAGTAAGATAAATGTTTAAAATACTTCCTTTCAAATTCAGTGCTTTAAAATCTCTTTCCTACCTTAAATGGCCGTTAGGAAGAACTTCTGATATTTCCAGCAAAATCCAAAGTCAAAATCATGTCCAAAACGTAAGAAATCCCCGCCAATGTTTTTCGCGATCGCATGTCGTTTTCCTGCTGCCGATGTTTTCAGACTAAATCGGCCAATAAAATTTTGTCCACAACGAAACTCGGTATCGCGCGCGCACATCGATCTCTACGATCACACACACGGAAAATCGGGACTTCCGTGTGCGCGCTAGGAACCGAACTTTTAACGACCGAATTTTTAGCGGGAGATGTCAGCGCTCGCGGCGATCAGGAAATGTACACCATGACTTGCGATACCCCGTTTCGCCAGAAGTGACAGTAAATTACGGATTTCATTTTTGGAATTATCTTTTCCAACATCGGTGAGTTGAATTTATTGTATTTCATGAATATGTTGGTGTCGTTTTTTGTAAATTAAATGCCAATCATGAGTGAATGTTGGTGACTTCTGTGCAGTGATGTTTTGAAAGTGTCGAGGTGGATGACTGCCTAGAGTCTACACACAAAGTACAGTAAAGTCGCTATGAGTGCAAATTTAAGGATTCAGAATTGAAAGTGAAATTTTAAATAATGATTTTTCTCTCATGTATGAACTGATGAATGATCTAGACTGGAAAAATGCCTGCTGATACCACACCACGTAATACTATAGTCGTCATATTGACCACTACGCGGGACGAATACAAAAATACTAGTCATTTTCTATCGCATGTACTTAAGGTATGGGGGCAAAATTAGATAAATATTTAAAATACTTCCTTTCAAATTCAGCTCTTTTCTCCAAATTAAATCTTTAAAATCTGTTCCAGTCAATCCGTTAGGAAGAACTTCATCCAAACCTAAAATTCCCGCCAATTCAAAAACATGTCCAAAACCTAAGAAATTCCCGCCAATTTTTTTCGCGATCGCATGTTGTTTTCCTGCTGTCGATGTTTTTAAAAATTTTTTTGTCACAATTTGTCGGTACAACAAACATCAATCTCTGTATCGCACACACGTCTCTACGATGATTTACGTGGATTACGTGTGCGTGACAGGAACCGAACTTTTAACGACCGAATTTTTTAGCGGGAGATGTCAGTGCTCGCGGCGATCAGGAAATGTACACCATGACTTGCGATACCCCGTTTCGCCAGAAGTGACAGTAAATTACGGATTTCATTTTTGGAATTATCTTTTCCAACATCGGTGAGTTGAATTTATTGTATTTCATGAATATGTTGGTGTCGTTTTTTGTAAATTAAATGCCGATTATGAGTGAATGTTGGTGACTTTAGTGCAGTGGTGTTTTGAAAGTGTCGAGGTGGATGACTGCCTAGAGTCTACACACTAACTAGTAAAGTCGCTATGAGTGGCTGATACACACAAATGCTATTGAAGCCTATTCACACATTAAAGCCAATCTGGAGTACAAGGTTATCTTCAGATAAGCTTGTACATGTATAAGTGGGCCTATGAGTGACTATGCTCTACATCTACCCACACATTACTCAATAGGTGGGGCAACACACTCAACTCATCCGCCTGTAGTGTGGCTGTACTGCCAGCTCAGTGCCTGTGCCTTTGGAAACATAATCAGAACTCAAACAAAATCTTTATTATTTACTAGTAATAGCCACAAATTGAAAGTTTATACTTACCTTTACCACCTAATTCTTATTTCGTCGTACTTCTAATCTTGAATCTTCATTTTGTTCGAAATACGTGAGTCTAATGCGTGTATGGGTTGATTTCATGGTTGATTTCTACAAATGGTGAAATGCTTTTCGAGATGATAAGATTAACAACACAAATAAAAAAGGAAAATAAAAATCGGAACGCCGGGTATGAATTGGTATTAGCTCTCTCTCTCTCTCACTCTCTCTCTTTCTCCCTCTCTCTCTCCCTCTATCTCTCCCTCTCTCTCTCCCTCTCTCTCTCTCCCTCTCTGTCTCCCTCTATCTCTCCCTCTCTCTCTCCCTCTCTCTCTCTCTCTCCCTCTCTCTCTCTCTCTCTCTCTCCCTCTCTCTCTCTCTCTCTCTCTCTCTCTCTCTCTCTCTCTCTCCCCCCCCCTCTCTCTCTCTCCAGCTCTAGCTCTAGCTCTATTATACATGTATTAGGTCAGGAGCCTGTCCCGAAATAGTCACCCCATAAGATTTAACCCCTTAAAGTTACTTAGACCATCTAAGTCATTGGAAAAAAAAGGTTGTCAGTCTGTCAGTAGCCGTCGGTTTTAACACCCAGAGCCCCCCAAAGAGACCCCCAACTTAAAGTCGGGTCGATTTCGCCTCATCTCCCCCATAAACCAAACTTTGTCAGTAGGAAGTAGTATGACTGGACACAGTGGCGCAAATCCATTTTGAAATTCGGAGGGGGGGGGGGACACCACATGATTTAACTTTTGTATCTGTCCGAAATGTCTGAATTTTTTTTCTGACCCCACATACCCCCCCTCCAGTGTGGCCAGCGAAAAAATACTATTCTGCTAGGGAGCAGCGAAAATTCTGCAAAATCAAAAATTTTACTGCTAAATCAAAATTTTACTAAAAAATGCTCTGAAAAGCAAAAAAAAAAAAAAAAAAAAGGTTATCACACCATTTTGGGAGGGGGGGGGGGGACTTTTTACTCAAAAATTCTATGACATGCAAAAAAAAAAAAAAAAAAAAAAAGGGTTATCAGAATTTTGGGGGTGTATTTTTACTCAAAAATGGCTGGCAAGCAAAAAAAAAACAAAACACCAAAATTATGCTAAAATTATGCTAGATTTTGTCAAATTATGCCGAGCATAATGCTAGATGCTAAAGCGGTGCAACCTTGCCCCTCTCTCGTGCTTTCCCTCACATTCTCACAATTATAATTATTTCCACGAGAGTTGCCAAAGCTGTTGTATATGTTATTTCCTTACAATTGTTTATAATGATTATTATTCTAATGTATACATGTATCTATATCTCAAAGCATTCGCTTGGATCCAGCTGAGGCATGCGGCTTGTCTGTGTTCAAAACTCACCTGCCCCCGACAAAGGAATTAATTAATAAGGTTGAAGATTTGTCAATCTGTCGGTCAATTGAATCTGGTGTCGCCTAAATCACTGCCCGTCTCCGTGATCTAGTGGTTAAGGCAGTGGCGTTCTAAGCCAACGACCTGGGTTCGATTCCCGGCGGAGACATTTTTTCAACCTTTGCAAAAATTCAAAAAGGGAGGACAGCTCTGGGGAACTTTGATTTAAGCTACGCAACCATTATTCTCTCATTTTCATTTCATTTCATTTCTCACATTTCAACTCGGATAGTGACTAGACAGCTGGGTGTTATATGCAGCATAATAATTTCATTGGCTGAATGTGCATCCCAGACCCATAAGTTTTTACATAATCATGAAAGCAAATTGAAGCCCCTCCCTGTTTGATATTGTGCTACCCGTTAAACTGACCTCGTTTATTTGCTTTTATTTGAAAGAATGATGAAAATGAAACAATTATAGATATTCAGCAGAAGGGACGGCGAAATCTACTAGTGGCCGACGAGTGCAGTGGGGGCGGGGACGTGACATTCGAGGAAGTTTAATTAAAACCCCTTCACACCACTCGATCGCCTCCCCTCTTCTATGCGAGAAAACAAAGAGAACAATGCTTTCGAATGAGGGGAGTGTGTAGGAGCGGACGCATCATCTTATTTTTTCGTTGACTTTCCTTCCCCTTTCTCTCTTTCTCATCTTTTTTCTCGCCATTCGATAGGGGCACGTCCCACCCTCACTCCTTAGCCACACGACTGGAAAAGAGAATCACTTTCCAATGCAGCTATTTCCTTTTGTTTTATTTATTCATTTATTTGTTTGTTTTGTTTTGTTTTGTTTTTTTTTAAAATATTCTTTAGGTTTAGTGATAGAAATACAGACTCTTTATTAAATGTATCTTGTTTGGGTTAATAGTAAATAAAACGTTGAGTGTGCACAAATCAAGACTGAAATTGTTTTCATGTTTAAGACCAGATTATATAATTACATCGCTTCAGTCTATGTCTATGTCACTGACTTCACAGAAAAAGGCATTTTGTCAACTTACGTATACCGAGTGTCCCCCCCCCCCCCAAAAAAAAAAAAAAACCGATACACTTTTAAAACGGCCCCAAATAAAAAAATTTAGTGAATTTTGTTGAAATTTTTGTATATATGGATGCTGAAGGTCTCTTCTATCATATGACACAAAAATGCCCAAAAATATTTCATGCTTGGGTGAGCACTGCCCACTTTTGTAAAAGACGTGAAAATTAGGTTGCGCAGGAATAGGCCGGTTTACTAACATATTCAAATTTTATGCATGCTTTTTAAACAAAGGTTGTTCTTGACAACCTGAAAGCTTGCCCGATGCTTGCCCGACATAGCAACAAGTAATGTATGCAATCTGGATTCCTAGTATTGTAGTCCATTTATTAATAACAGGTTGTGGAATACCTGGTCACTAGGTCCTCCGGAAAGAAACATCCATAAATTTGAATAACTTAGTAAACCGGCCTATTCACTATCCATTTTGGCTGAGATGAGAAGTTCTCCAGCTTAGAAATTCCTTATGGTATGATGATGGATGTATGACATGGTGTTATGTAATCGAAAGTTTATGCATCAGATATTATAATTTGACTGTAGAAGTTTTAAAAGCATTACCCGCTGTTGATCTGTGGTAACTGATAATGAATTATTAGGGTTGGGATTTGTGCTCGGTATGGCATGGTTTATGTCACCATTATTCAGGAACAGAAATTTGATAATTCAGAATCAAACACTGATCCAATTAATCAATCAATCA
Organism: Heliocidaris tuberculata; assembly: GCA_025618425.1. NCBI lineage: Eukaryota > Metazoa > Echinodermata > Echinoidea > Camarodonta > Echinometridae > Heliocidaris > Heliocidaris tuberculata. The sequence goes on from CM046839.1 coordinate 7,080,513, forward strand.
AACAATGATTCAGTCAATCAATCAAACACTGATTCAATCAATCAATCAATCAAACACTGATCCAATCAATCAATCAGTCAATCAAACACTGATCCAATCAATCAGACCAGCTTCCATAAGGTGCTAAAAGCATTCAAGGAATAAATTCCTACCAGGTACCCATTTACTACACCTGGGTGGAGAGTGGCAAATGACTTTGACTGTAGAATTATACTGAACGTTCTAGCCAATGATAGGAAAATTAGTCATAGATTCCTTTAATAATTCCTTTCAAAAAGGGGAACTGTCTTCGTCACAAAAACAGGGGCTTATAACGTTAATTGGAAAAGAAGGTAAGACCCTCTTTTGATAGAAAACTATAGCCCCATTTCATTATTGAATATGAATGTAGATTATAAAATTTTGTCTAAAATACTAGCAAGCAGGATTAAAAAAGTTTTAGATGAGGTAATTCATACAGATCAAGAAGGCTATATGAAAGGAACAATTTAGGAGAAGCAGTAAGATTATAGACGATGTTATATTCCATTCGTCTACATTTAATATAAACGGTTTCTTGTTGGCTATCGACTTTGAAAAGCGTTCGACTCCGTTTTGCATTCATTTTTGTAAAGAAAATATTAAGTTTGTATGGTTTTGGCCCTCATTTTCGTAAGTGGGTTGATATATTTTAAAGCAGTTAGTTGTGTTATGAATGGTGGACACGCCACTGGTTACTTTGATGTGGAGGGGGGGGGGGGGGAATGCGTCAGGGGGATCAATTGTCTCCGTACTTGTTTCTTTTAGTTACAGAAGTGTTAGCACTTGCAATTCGTAACACACAAAATATAAACGGAATACAAATAGGACATCTTGAAGTGAAGTTAACCTTGTACGCAGATAATATGACTATGAAAGAATCAGAATCGATACAAAATCTAGAAAAGGTGTTAAATACGTTTTGGAGATTATCCGGATTAAAAGTGAACAAAAAATAAAACAAAGGTATTAATGTTAAATATAAGAATTACATTTTCACAGGGAAAGCAGGTAGAAGTTGTTAAAATACTTGGGATATATTTTTCTGTAGATGTAAATATAAAGGAGGAGATGAATTATAAAGAAATAATAAGTAAAATCAAAAGATTGTAAGGCTGGTGTAAAGAGCGAGATTTGACCATTACTGGTTAAATACAATTGTTGAAAGTAGTTGCCTCATCTAAACTTATATATATCTCTTCTGTATTATTGGTACCAATTTAGGGTTATTAAGAAGTTGAAAAATTTGTTTTGATTTCATATGGAGAGGACATGATAAGATTAAAAGAAATATCCGTTATTTAAATTATAACCATGGAGGTTTGAAAATAATGAATTTTAGAGATATGATTAAGGTACAAAAATAATGTGGATCAAGCGTCAAGCAATACCTAAAATTTGGCTTGCATAAATGTCTAATGACAGAAAACAAGATGTATTGCTGCTGACTGTTCCCCAAATAAAAGTAGGAACATCTGTAAAGGGATTAGGTGATGTAACCTCAAGATATTTTGATAATCATCTGATACATCAGGAAGGGGCAAATACAAGATGTTGTTTCTTTTGAGAAAATATTTTAAAGATGAATACAACCTGGAAAATATGTTTTGAAGGGAATTTAGTACAAGTAAAAGAAAACAAGTTGAGAGAATTTAATTTCAAAGTGATATATAACTTATTGCCCGTGAAATGAAATTTATGTAAATTGAGAATGAGTGAAGATTCAAAATGTATTACTTGTCAAGTAGATGAAGATATAACACACGCCTTGGTCACATGTAAAATGAATAAAAGCCTTTGGTTATATATTACTTGGTTGATCAAAAAAGTTTTTCACAAGCATGTTGACATTAACACTGATCTTTTGATAAAAAATAGTGAACATGATGAGATAGACGACCTTATTACCATAGATTTTTGGACCGTTTATAAGCAAATTTTGATCCGCAATTATAAGGGTGTTGATAATAGAGAATCCAATTTAAGATATTTGTTTTCTTCTGAATTACGAAATAGGCTAGAGGCAAGTAGGATTTGTACTGGAAAACCTTTGTTTAGACTCCAAAATGAATTACTTGATTTTGTTTGATGTTTATATATGTGAATGTCAAATGAAACTTTTAAAGTAATCGTGGATTTTAAAAGGAATATGAATAAATGCGATTGGAAAAAAAAGAATAATGTGGATTAAGAGACTAATTTATGAAGACAGTAATATGAAATGGAAAAATATTCATATTCAGGCACCTCCATTGTACTTAGAATATGTGAATATTAATTTTGGCATGACTTAAGAGAGAACAGAATTATCACTATTAGCTTAGGAAATCAAATGATTTTTGATAATACTTTGATCCGTTTTGGCCGGAAAACATTTTTTAACAGAAAACTATTTGAGGCTAATATATAAAATTAAGCATTTTGTAGATAAAAATGGTCATTTAAGGCCAGTTAGCTATTTTCTACAAAAAGGTCTTGATATCAACGATTTATTCTACATTAGTAACATTTATTCAGCATTGCCGGTGAATTTGCAAGAGAAAAAGAAAAAAGACGAAGAGATAAATGACAAGATCGATTACTCGGAATTGATGTGTAAAGTAGGCGATAAAATAATATTATATGAAGGACTAACTTTTAAATTATGTTATAAAATCTTTATAAATAATATAAAGGAAACATTTGTGTTTAGACTAGAATAACACATTTGAATAATACATCTGGAATTGCGACTTGCTTTTTGACCCCGAGATTATGCACTTTGGATGTGAAATTACGTGAATTTCAGTTTAGATTTATTACACATTTGTGTTTAGACACGCGGAAATAACACTTTTGAATACTACATCTGGGGGTTGTTTCATAAAGCTTACGAACGACTTTACGCACGACTGGTGATATGTTCTTGTGCTAAATGAGATATCCCAGATTTTCTCTGGTGTTTTAACATGTGGGACTGAATTTCCAATAACCCTAATCAATTTTGACAAATAATAAACTTTGCATTCGGATGCTTGTTTAACAGCAAGAATTTTAATCCACAAAGATCGGATTTCAACTTTAGCTGATGGGAATCAAAATGATTGAGAATCTGATTAGCACCCAAGAACAGGTACCAGTCGTGCGTAAAGCCGTTCGTAACTTTACGAACAGCTTTATGAAACACCTCCCTGGAATTGCGACTTTTTGACCCGAGATTATGCACTTTAGATGTGAAATTACGTGAATTTCAGTTTAGATTATTACATATTATCCTATATTGTAAGGATAAACTGTATCAATTTGGCTTTTTATCGTCTAACTTATGTTCTTTCTGTGGAAAAGAAATTGAGTTATACAATCATTTGTTTATGAAGTGTCAATTGCTTTGAAAATTGTGGCAAGAAATAGGGGGAAAAAATGAAAGTGATGCACTTAAAGGAGAATGAAACTCAATAAACATTAGCTGATAATCATGTGGAAAAGTGTCAGCCTGTTCAAAATATCTTGAAAATACTCCTATTTGATTACTCAGTAAGGAGAACAATCTCTCTAAAGTTTGCAGATTCCTTGCTAGATATTATCCCATGGGGGCTGTCATTTTGAAAAACTATGATGTCATAGTAGTACATGTCCATTTACCTGTACACAATGGATATAATGTTGCATAATGAATAGCTATTGTAGAACTAAAGCCACCAATGCAAAATGGCAGCCATCTTGGTACCCCCATTATCTTGCACATCTAAGAGCAATTGTAGATCTTTGTTACTTCTTTGAAGAATTGACAAACACTAGCGTACCCAAGGGGGTGGGGGGGGGGGGCAAAGTGCCCCCTGACAACTTTTGACCAAAAAAAAAAAAAAGAAAAAAAAGGGGGTTATCGGGTTCGGCTGGCGAAAAGCAATTGTTTGCACTGATAACATTTTTTTTCTCCAATAATAATAAATAATAAATAGTTTTTCTTTCAAAATCGGATCTTAGACTGATCGTATAGTGTGCGGTGGGCTTAAAATATATGATATACAATGCGAGATCAAAAGGAACGCCCCCAACAAAGAAAGAAATATATAATGCACTTACAGAAAGTAAAGATAATGAACGGGAAAAAAAGCAATAGCTTGAAATGAGTTAAGTCTACATCTACAAATGGACTTATTTTGAATGTTGGGACGGAAGGATACACGAAAATATCACAAACAGCTTTAAAAATCAATATTCATTGTTACAATTACCCTATATAATTTAATTCTGCACCTATCAGGTTTTAATCTACACCTTCTTCAATTAAATTGCACTTTTGGTTGTTTATTTATGGATGGCATATTATGGACTTATATTATTTGTATTTTGTTTAATATTGCCATGTTGAATTATATTGTGTAATTGATGCTTAATTCATACTATTCATAGTGAAAATCTGAATCAAGGAATAAAAATTATTAAAAGAAAAGAAAAGAAAAAAGCAATCAAACCATATGCCAGTTATATTGTGAGCTTTGAATGCACTTGTGACATAATATATTATTCGGTGGTAATTACCGCAAAGTGTACCTACTCAACAAATTCCTGTCACTGGTTTCACATTACACAGTAATTTCAGCTGCTGGCAATTCAATTTAAAAGAAAGTAAAGAAATTTGAATACACAATATTTTACATTTTAATAATAAACCGATACCTATCTTAATATACAATTAATGTATAAAACCCTCTTTTTAGAGGCTGACATGATTTATCGCATTATATTGAGAGCCTAGTTATATATGTATTTACATGTTATGTATTTCCATTGTTACAAAAAACCTTAAGAGGTAAATACCCCTAATGATTATGATATCTGCTTCCCTATAAGGACGAAGCTTTTTTTAAAGTCCAGATTCCCTTTTTAACATTTCATTTCGATGTTTACAAATCGAATTAGCTGTTTTGGGGGTTCCATCCACTTATGTAATATGATATCATTTCTTATTTGAAGAGCAAATCAAATAAGTAATCTATTTCATAATTCATCACCCTCTCCACCTGAAATGGTTCACTTATATATAGAATTCAATGACTCACAGTCATGCTTTGGTGGTCCAGATGATGTGTCAGTGACTCCGCTCACGTTGAAAATGAACTAATCACGTATGCAAGGGACACTATGCACGGTTTGAAAACACATAGTGAACAATCAAACTAACATGGCCTCTCAAGGAAAAAACTGGAAATACATAATATTTACATCCAGATTCTGTCTTAAGATCATTGAAGAAGGCATGGAAATCTCATTTGGCATTCTGATGCCCGCGATAGCCAATCATCTTGGATCTTCAAGTGCGACAACAGGATTTTTGATATCATTTCACGTATCTTTGTGGTATCTGGCTGGTAAGCATATTTATTATACTGTTATCCTGATCATAAATTTTACATGATAAATTCTATGAGCATGTATTTGCTGTAGAATAATTAGACTTATTGTTATTATTATTACTATTTATTCGACCACTCATTAAAAAAAGCACAGGTACAATACAACATGGCAATAGACAAGTACACAATAAGAATGCGGAAGATCATGTAAAAGGATTGGGAGCAACAAGTGGGTCAGGATGCACAAAAGTGAAATACAACACTGTTGCCTGGAGGCATGCACCCCCACACTTGCTGCTCCCAGTACATGATAAAATTTCTATACACAGAATATTGCACATAATGAAACAAATTTTCACATTAAGAAGTGAAAAACCAAATAAATTAGATTAAATATCAAAAAGTTGATTTAAGAAATGCAATGTAGAAAAGACTTGAACATTCAGAAGAAGTGTAATTGTTAGGACTCTTACATGTTAATGGTATGAAACACACTTAGCTGTTCAAGAACAGAATATTACGAATTGATGGTTGGATATATATTACTGGGTAATACATGCATCATTCTAATCAAGAAAAAAATATATAAGGGCATGCAAAGTTATTTTAAATAATGAATGAATAAACAAATAGGAATTTAGGCAAAATTGGCTTCTAATATAGTCATTATATGAAAAGAAATGATATAGTCAGACAATATTGCAAAATGAAATGTGCATGTATGTTACTGTTTCAAAGTAAATCTGGAAAAAAAAAAGGAACAAAAATGGGAGATCATCTCAGTATAGCTTACAGTAAGGAAAATCAACACACTAGGGCATACCCAAATAAGAATTAAAGAATTTAAGTTTAATGGAAAAGTCCATGATAAATTATGTATGCACACATGGATATAACTTAGTGAACAAGCTGTCAGTTAGCAAGAAAGGGAGAGAGACAGAGAGAGAGAGGGGGAAAAACGAGAAGGAAAGGAAAATGATCACTGTATATATCTACAAAATAATAATGAATAATAATGAAATGAAATCCTACAGAAAAAAAAGCATTTTGAATGAGCTATATCGTGCATTTTATACCATCTATCTATCCTTATTCTTCCCTTTCTTAAAGCGCATAGAGACGCTATGGCAGTGATATGCGCTATAAAAACATTGTATTATTATTATTAATATTATTAGAAAGTAGTTTAGAAGCCACATATACTATACTTAATATGGATGCTATCACATGTGCATGTAAGGCAGTCATCATTCAGGAGAGAAATACAAGTTAGGAGCAGACTGAAAGAACTGAAGGGAGAGGGAGGGAGAGAGAGGGGGGGGGGGGCTGGCTCTGCTTAGAAATAATTTCGACATCATAACGACTAAGAAGGAATATAGGCGAGTGCATTTATGGAAAAAGGGCCTTACCCCCAAAAAAATTGCAACAAAAGGTTTTTCACTTTTTTTTTTTTGTAGTATTCGATGTGCTTAATAACATACTAAAAGTCTACCCAAATCTGGCCATGGGAAAGGCATAGATTTCAAGATGGCGTCCAAGATGGTCTCCAATACCTTAAAACATGTTTAATTCCTTAATTTTTCATCGTAAACAAGTTATTGTGGTGTCTAACCCCATGTTTTTAGGGGCGAGCAATCCAGTTAGCTAAGTCAAATCATAGAATGACGATTGCATTATTGCAAAATCCAAGATGGCTGAACAAAATGGCCGCCAAAACCGAAAATTACCCATAATTCCTCTATATTTTAACCATGACTATGCAATTTTCGTTTTAGATTGCTGCAAACTGAATAACCACATTGATATCATTTTGTAATTATCCCTTTTTCTTAAATCCAAAATATGGCCCCAACATGGTAGCCAAGCTGTTTGAGGGTCTTGTCCCCTCAATATAATAGCTTGGCAATTAATTTATGGTCACCATGATTCAAATAACTCTAGAACGTGGTATAGTGTTTATCTTTAATCAGATATAGAACTTCTATTCTGACTTCCATGTATGCAGAGTACAACTGCTTGATCATCAAGCACCACTACTTTTTTCTCTATTTTTCTTTTATTGAATTCATGAGTCTGATGAAGTACCAGAGGTAAAGTTTGAGAACTTCTTTTTTATGGTTACCATGATTCATATAACTCTAGAACGTGGTACAGTGTTTATCTTTAATCAGAGATAGAACTTCTAATCTGACTTCCATGTATGCAGAGTACTGCTTGATCATCAAGCACCACTACTTTTTTCTCTTTTTTTTCCTATATTGAATTCATGAGTCTGATGAAGTACCAGAGGAAAAGTTTGAGAACTTCTCTTTTAATTCGGACATCATGCAATTTTTATACCATTCAAATAATTCTAGAAAGTGGTACAGTGTTTATCAGAGGTGAAACTTCTATCCTGATTCACATGTATAATAATATATTACAATTACTTGAACTACAACACCACTATTACATTTTTTTTTTCTTTTTTATTCCGAATTTATTAGTCTGATATAAGTAACAGATGTAAAGTTCTAGATCTATTCTTCAACTTGATTCGGATATCATATAATAGTTGTTTTCCTTGATGAGTTCGAACTTACTAGTCTGATCATGTAACAGAGGAAGAGTTCGAAATTTTCTTCAGTTTAGAATACTCTTTAGACTTTTTGAACGGGAGAATTAAGAAGTTCGAACTTTATGTAGCTTTTTCTCTACATGTACCCTGATCGTTATGCAATGTTTTTCCCCTCATTATTCCATAACACGATATGCGTGCCAAGCTGATATATACATTCACCTGGGCTGAAGAATTTCTTCCTTTGTACTTTTTTCCGTGAAGATTACAGGGTTGTACTCACTGCATTCTAGCATGCATATTATACTCCTGATATCTCTCCACCGTAGTAAACACTTCAGTATTCACAAGCATTCATCCTTGTTTATTCAAATGTGATTCAGGTAATTTGCATTCATGTAGACATGTAACTCCATGACTTAATAATTATGATATGTATTTTTCCTGTTAGAAGTTGTTTGCCTTTTATTACTCAAAGTTTTTTTTTATTCTTCTTCGCTCATTCCTTCATGGAAATGATGAACTGTGAAAATTCTTTTTCACAAGCAGAGTACCTTTTTAGCCTTACTACATTGCGCTTTGACCTCCACTTTTTTCTTATTTTTTGTATTTTCGTTTTCGCTTTCTTTCTTCATCTTTTTTTGTCTTTGTTATTCCTCTTCTGCTAACGCTGTGAGCATTTACTGTTTCTACTCCTCTTTCCTCGCGTCTCACATGTTCGAGAAAGGGGGGGGGGGGGGGACCTGTGAGTATTAACAAATTTGGATATTATGATCCTAACAACTTTAATTTATGAATTGTATCTCATAAATCTGAGATCGAACCTTTTATTTAAATATAGAATCCATTTACCTAAAACATTACAGCATTAATAGTAATAGTCTGAAGTACTTGTTTCAAAGTCACTACTTCTATGGAGTAACAGAAGCAAGGTTGGAGAACCCTTATCCATTGAACTCAGACATGTTATGCAATTATTAGGTTCCTTCCCTTTCCAGATTTGGAAGTAAACCATTACTTCTTGTAAATATTTTGAGAATCTTATTGATACTTGCTAATAATGTTTTATATACGTTTGAACATTGCATCTCATAAATCTAAGATCATATTTTAATAGACCCTTTTAGTTCTGATTTTTCTCAGAAGGTTGCTTGTTGAATGATGTTGATAACTTATTTGATAATTTTTTGAGAATATGACTCAAATTGTATCTCCTGCTACAGTTATGCAGTGTTTTTTCCCTCATTTTTCCATCACACGATATGCGTGCCAAGCTGATATATACATTCACCTGGCTGAAGAATTTCTTCCTTTGTACTTGTTTCCGTGTAGATTACAGGGTTGTATTCACTGCATTCTATAGCATGCGTATTATACCGTAGTAAACACCTTGTACTCATAAGCCTTCATCTCTCTTTATTCAAATGTGATTCAGCTTATTTGCATACATGTAGACAAGTAACTACATGAATTAATAATTATGATATGTATTTTTCCTGTGAGGATTTGTTTGCCTTTTATTACTCAAAGATTTTTTTCGCTCATTTCTTCATCAAAATGATAAACCGTGAAAATTCTTTTTTACAAGCAGAGTACCCTTTAAGGCTCACTACATTGCGCTTTGACGTCCACTTTTTATTTTTTTGTTTTTGTTTTTGCTTTTTTTCTTCGTCTTTTTTGTCTTTGTTATTCCTCTTCTGCTGACGCTGTGAGCATTCACTGTTTCTACTCTCTCCTTTTTCCACGTGTCCCACATGTTCAACGGATTCTTAAATATGCTATTAATAAAATCTTTGTTACAGGTAACGTGCTTGATGATGCTATGAAGATGACATGATGGCAGCCATGAATATTTTTCCTTTTTACTCCTTACAAGACGAAGACTTGATTTTCTCTTCATTCAATTCCTGTAATACTGGCAGAGTTAATTCCCCAAATATTAACTTCCGTGAAGCAGATTTTGCTTCCAAACTCATGGAAAATACTCCTGAATTTAAATATTATATTGATGAAAATGATACTGTCTCTAAGTTTCAAACGTCTGAATATATTACGGCTTCCAAATTCGACACAAAATCACTCAATTTCGAAAAATACTTTTCACTGCTACATTTCAACATTAGAAGCTTAAACAAAAACTTTGAAAATTTGAAATCTATAGTCAATTCTTTGAAATTTCCATGCTTAGTGGTGGGTTTGTCAGAGACATGGTTACGGGATGAGTCTGTTTCTTCTTATTCCCTTGATGGCTTTAAACTTGAAACAAATTCTAGAACTGAAAAGCGTGGCGGTGGAGTAGCTTTATACATTTCCTCAACACTAAATTACAGAATAATACATGAATTGAGCTTTATGTCACAAGCTATTGAATCTATTTTCATTGAAATACGTGTTCTGAACAATAAAAATATAATTGTAGAAGCTGTATACCGACCTCCCGATTCTAATCATGTAGATTTTAGCGCAGCTATACAATCGATAGTTTCATCAAACCATCTTAACTCTAAACATTGCTTTGTAATGGACGATTTTAATATTAACCTCTTGCGTTCGGAACAAGATGTCTTTTGTCAGGAATTTCTTGATATTATGATGTCACAATCATTTGTACCTCTAATTAATAAGCCAACTAGAATAACTAATTCGTCTATCTCATTAATTGACAACATTTTTTCCAACTCTTCCGAGTTTGCTCATTCTGGCATCATTATCTCCATTGAAAAATTATCATAAGTCTGATTATAAAAAGACTCCACGTTCTCCTTGGATTTCGCATTCACTTCCACGCTCAATAAACATAAAAAATCGCCTATTTTCTAGATACAAATCCAAGCCTACTAAAGCAAATGAAAGGAAGTACAAAAGTTATAAGAATACTTTGACTTCTGTTTTACGTTCAGCCAAAAAAGAGTATTTTTTTCCAACAATTTGAACAACATAAAAACGACAGTAAAAATACATGGAAATTGATTAATGATTCACTTAATCGGAATAGTTCCAAAACTCAAATTGGAGAAATCAGGGTTAATAATGTCTATTTGCAAGACCCAGATGAAATTGCTGAAAGTATTAATGATTTTTTCGTCAATATTGGACCTAACTTTGCCAAAGACATACCCCCACCAAATCGACCCTTTCATTTAAATTTGGACCAACCGAATGCACAATCTTTATTTCTGATTCCTATACAACCGGAAGAAGTTATCAATATTACTAACAACTTAAAGGATAAAAAAGCCGCTGGTTATGATGGCATTACTAATTCTCTCTTGAAACATACTATAACAGAAATTGTTATCCCACTTACACACATATTTAATTTATCATTGTCCACTGGAACAGTCCCTCACAAAATGAAAATAGCAAAAGTAATTCCAATTTTTAAAAAAGGTGACCCACTTGATCGAGGGAATTACAGACCGATTTCTTTGCTAAGTTCATTTTCAAAAATCTTAGAAAAACTCGTTTATTCTCGCTTGATTAAATTTTTAACCAGTTCTAAAATATTATCAGATACTCAATTTGGATTTCGTAAAAAACATGCAACAGTTCATGCTATGATAATTCTCATTGATCAAATTATTCGTGCTATTGATAATCATTCTCATACAGTAGGTTTGTTCCTGGACTTCTCCAAGGCCTTCGACACCGTTGATCACGAAATTCTGTTGTACAAACTTTCTCATTACGGTATTAGAGGGAGGGCCTTGGAGTGGTTCAGGAGCTACCTCACTGGAAGAAAGCAATTTACATGTATAAACAATACCAAATCTTCAACTAAGACCATTAAATGTGGTGTTCCGCAGGGTTCTCTTTTAGGTCCGCTCCTTTTTATTTTATACATCAATGATTTCAAAAGATCTTCCAGTATCTTATCATTTATACTATTTGCCGACGACTCGAATATTTTCCTTTCGGAACGCGATCCTGTAACTCTCCTCAATAAAATAAATACTGAATTAGTTCATGTCCGAAATTGGATAAGAGCAAACAAATTATCTTTAAACATTAATAAAACACATTATATGATATTTAGTAATTCTATTGATTCTCTTCCAGGTTCTATACATATTAATGGAAATGATCTTCTAAGGGTTCAACATACTAAGTTTCTTGGGATTTTAATTGATGACAGACTATCTTGGAAATTTCATATTGACTATTTGTGCAGACTGGTGCCTAGAAATATTGGAGTGATTAACAAATTAAAACATATTTTTCCATCTCAAATATTATTGTCACTTTACACGACACTTATTTATCCCTACCTAACATATGGAATTTTAGCGTGGGGTAACTCCTCTAAGGTTCTCAATAATAGAATATTAATTTTGCAAAAACGAATCTTAAGAATAATACACAATGTTCACTTTCGCTCTCATACTGATATTTTGTTCTTCAATAACAAACTTCTGAAAATAGATGATCTCTATAATTGGCATTTAGGAATTTTCATGTTCCAGCTATCACAAAATACCTTGCCCTCCCCTCTCATGTCCATTTATACCAAAAATTGTGAAATTCATTCGTATCCCACAAGACAATCGAACCAGTATCATTCCCCGCTTTTGCGGACATCTCTTGCCCAGAAAACTATAGTCTTTACTGGACCCACGTACTGGAATGAAATTGACCCATCTCTTAAACTGATTTCTAGGCTTTCCCCCTTCAAAAAACATCTAAAACATTTGATTCTAAAATCGTACACTTGATTCTTATTTGACACGTGGAACCCTTTGTCAATATCCATGCCTTTTGTTTATTCTCCTTTTTCCTTCACTCTTCCCTTATGCTCTCTCTATTTCTCCTTCTCCCTTCGACCTTTTGTTTTTCCTTCTTTTTCCCCCTTTTTTTGTAGCCTTGTTTTCTTTTATTTATTTTATACTTTAATCCTATATATATACATATATATATATATTTTTTTTTTTAAAGGTAATGTGCAATGCTCCATATTTTGGATGTACAAATTCATTCTGATTCTATAACTCTCAAATGTACTTAATCACCGAGGGACTATGTTTGACAAGCTCTGCTTCTTTTAGTTCCTCATTTCTCATGTTTTCTTATTATCTCTTGTATAATCATGTCAGGTTTCGTACATGTACTTGATATTTATTGCCAACTTATTTCCATTGTTGTATACTATTGTTATGTTTACATTGTACTGTTTTGTTTTGTTTTATGGACACATGAGAAATAAAAACGCTTGAATTGAATTGAATTGAATTGCTATTTAGCAATTGGTTTCACTTTGGCACTTGGCCAATTACAACGGGCGTATTATTATACTGTCAAATAACAGTGCGTGTGATTGGCTGTTTACGCATTTTCGATTGTTTATTTAAGTAACAATTAATTGTAAAGCTTTTTTCCTTCCTTCCTTTCTACCCTCCGACTTATTGTACATCTTTCCTCCTCTTCTTCTTCCCTCTCTCTCCCTCTCTCTTTCTTTCACTTCTATTTCAACCATCTCTCTCTTTCTCGTCTTTTCTGCTTTACCGTTCCCACCTTTCATTTCTCCCTCTCTCTCTCTCTCTCTCTCCATCAGCTCCCTCGATAGCTTTCTTCCTCTCTTGCTTTTCAATCAATCAATCAACCAATCAATCAATCAATCATTCACCATTCCATTCATCAACTGCATACATCCAGTCTGCGAATCGGGCCTAGAAATAGTCCTCATTTACTAAATAAGAGCTGTTTATACATCAGCTGACTTAAGTGACGAGCTGGATATCAACAATGAACACAGTCTGCAAAATAAGAAATAATACATGAATGAGTAAGTTCAATATCCTCTATCTCCTTCCCCCCCCCCCCCAAGCCTTTGGCACAAAGTCGAAACGCATGTCCTTTGGTGACGAAGAATGAAAATCGAAAACTGAACGCAACACTAACAGTCAAAGTAAAGAACAAGTTCAACACCGAAAATTAGTACGCAAGAGTTAAAGTTGTCCAAAATGTCCACATAACATTTCATAATCAGGTGCCAGGCAGGCCTGCTGGAACAACGAGCGGATCGTCTGAGAGAGGCAGAAGAGGTGGCCACAGGTAGTGGGGTAGCAGGGTCGGGGCCATCAGGCCGGGGAGGCGACATTGTGGACACCCGCCGACAGGCACTGAGAGATATTGTGGAGGGGTGCAGTGGACCCAAAACGTGAGAACGGGGTGAGCGGGCGGGCAAAGTGGGTTGTGATGCAAACCAATGTCATCATCGATGATCAACCTTAGCGTTTTTGTTTTTGCTTTTTTTCTTCGTCTTTTTTGTCTTTGTTATTCCTCTTCTGCTGACGCTGTGAGCATTCACTATTTCTACTCTCTCCTTTTTCCACGTGTCCCACATGTTCAACGGATTCTTAAATATGCTATTAATAAAATCTTTGTTACAGGTAACGTGCTTGATGATGCTATGAAGATGACATGATGGCAGCCATGAATATTTTTCCTTTTTACTCCTTACAAGACGAAGACTTGATTTTCTCTTCATTCAATTCCTGTAATACTGGCAGAGTTAATTCCTATTACGAAGGGTAACATGCCCGGAGCCATCAACCCGTACGACGTATTGGTCAAACTGCCGGTCCGGACTTCCACTACAACACCGGTCTTATCCCATTTCAAGGGGTGGGGTCCCGTCTGGTTCTGGCTACGGACATGATCACCTATGACAAGTGGTTTATTGTGTTCAGACCAGTGTTCGGCACCTCTCATGAGGCGGTTTCTGAGTTCCCCCTCCTGAGTTGCGAGAGGCTCATGCCAAGTGTCACGAGGTTTGTATCTGCCAGGAGCTATGGGAATGAAATCTTGAATTGGGCGACTAAAGATGCACATCGCCGGGGAGAGCTTGGTATCCCTGTCTGGAGTGTCTCTGTACTGGAGCATGGCTTGTTGGAAGGAATTGTTGTCAAGGGCACCTGTGGGGCTTGTGTTTTCCATGATGAGACGCTTCACAGTCTTCACGCCAACTTCGGCACGACAGTTGCTATGGGGAAAAGCCTCAGAGGAAATGCGATGGTGCACACCCCAGTCCTTTAGAAAGTGTCGTGTGGCGATAGCCGTGAATTGAGGACCACCATCGGAAGCCAGTTCGTCAGGGATACCAAAGGTGACAAAGATGCGTCGTAGACAAGTGATAAGTCCATCTGCACCATGGGAAGACCTCTCAACAATCGGCCAGTTATAGTAACGATCGTTCACTACCAAGTAGTTGCAAGCTTTGTAGTGGAAGAAGTTTGCAAAAATGCATGGAATGGATAAGCCTGAGATGCCAAGGGGGTGGATGGTGCGCTGGGTTCGAGGGGGCGATCCGATTGCAGTAGTTGCACCTAGCACGAAGGGCTGTGGTGGCAGGAGTGATGCCAGGCCAGAAAATGGATGCTTCAGCCCTTGCAGTCATGGAGGCGACCCCTTGGTGGGCTGCATAAAGATGGGTTAACACCTCCTCCCTGAGAGATGGGGGTATAATGACGCGGTCATTGTAAAACACCACACCATCAGCTGTATGTAGGCCATCCCGGAACTGGAAATATTCGCGGAGGGGTTCCGGTAGCATTACGGACCCTGTCCCACGTGAATGAAGGCTGAGGAAGTCCAAGGAGGACACAGCAGAAGATAAGACGCCGTTCTCAAGGGCATCCACATGTGAGGCTGGGGTGCGTAAGCCAGCCATGAGAGTTGGGGAGGGAGTGTGTCAAGATGACAGGGTTGGAGTCAACGGTTGCTACACCATTAGGGAGGACCATTTGTACAGGATCCCAAATAGGATGGCGTGAGAGGCCGGTAGTCTATGGCACGATGTTTGACATATGTTATCAAGTAAAAGTAATAGGGCAGGAAAAAAAAAAGAAACAAAGGCTCTTATACAACTTGATCAGAGAATGAAATTGCACTCTGTAGAGACTGTAGAAGGAGAGGACTGCAATGTCCTTGATGTCATTGGACAATGTGTCTAACAGTCGAGGTAGTCTTCTGGAGGGGGGGGGGAATAAAGGGCTTGAGTTCTAGATATAGAGGAAAGATGTCGAAAAGAAAGAACCTCCAGACGACGTGGATTGATGAGCAAGTTCTCTCGAAGGGTTTGGCAGTCATATAGGCCTGAAAGGCTCTTATAAGCAAATGAACATAACAAGTAGTCCCTACGAGATGAGAGTGAGGACCAGTGAAGTGCCAGAAGTCATTCATCTTATACTGTATCTCACCACGCCTCTGCTTCAGGGCCAAGTGAGTCGCTGTACGCTGAATTTTCTCGGTTTGGATTTGGGTTTGGGTCGTCGGATACCAGGCCCAGATACCATATTTTGGTGCATATTCTTTTGCTTGCTCTCCAAAAGACTCTTGTTTGCTTGTTATTTTCATATTTCATTTAATCATATTGTTACCACTTATTTTGTAATAGTACCTAGCAGGGGTGGCGCCAAGGTATTTTGATAGGAGGGGCAAGACGACCTAAAGATGACGTCATATTTTTTCTCCATTAAATAACAGGGGTAATATAGAGTTATATGTTAAAGACCTCTATTTTTAATACTCCTCTTTCTTCTTTCTTCCCTTTTCTTCCTCCTTTTCTTCTTTTTTCTTCTTTTTTTTTATTTCTTCACTACTTGAAAATTCATAGGGGGGCGGTCGCCCCCTCTGCCCCCCCCCCCCCTGTAGCGCCGCCCCTGGTACCTAGAAACCACTAGACAGATTGCAGTAGTCCGTAATGTCTTGATTCTATGTCTTATTTTAATGTATTAATTTTTGGATGGAGTTGGATTGTGCAGTACATGTACTCATTGTGCCATGTTCTTCCTATGTATTAATGTGTAAGTGGCATTACCCATTGTATAATGCCTGCCTGAATGAATTTGAACATCTGGATTAGGCCTACAATCCACAATGAAGCCTATTCATTTCAGAGTCTTTGTTGCACTGTGCCTGTGTGCTTCTCTCATTGACTTGGTGCATTGCAATGAACAGTCTTTTGTGCAGCCTTCTCATCATGGACCTTTCATTAGTCTAGATTCTATCCGTTTTTTTCTATTTGGGTTATTCCCCTATCCTGCTCTC
Source organism: Heliocidaris tuberculata (assembly GCA_025618425.1). NCBI lineage: Eukaryota > Metazoa > Echinodermata > Echinoidea > Camarodonta > Echinometridae > Heliocidaris > Heliocidaris tuberculata. The sequence goes on from CM046839.1 coordinate 7,097,469, forward strand.
TCTCTAGACGCATATCCCACACAGAGCGCGACTCTCTACTAATCGCGCGATCCCCAAAATTTTATCCGTGTCTGCGAGGGTGGAGATCGGTGGGGTAAAGGACCTGGTTATTGTGTTAGCGTTGTGGGTGTAATATCGGATCGCGATCGCGCGATATGGAGACAGACCTGGGCCCTGTTTCATAAAACTTGTCATCAGTGACAAGTTGCAATAACTGTTATAAGCTACTGAAATCCTTGCATCTGACTGACTGAGAGCAAAATTTTCGGTAAAAATCACTGACAAGACACTTGATGAAACGCCCCCCCCCCCCCGGCAGCGTCTTTTTTGCTGTCAGGACTTGCTCCATTGACGAGAGAGAGGGCAGTATTTGAGCGTCAAGAGGCCCCGTTTTGAAGACTTTGAGAGAGACTACAACTTTTCTCAAAGTTTCACCTTACTTTTATTTCAGCAAAAGATAATGTTGTCAGTGATAAATTCCTAAACCCTAATGAGACTCGAACTCGGAATATCTGTATGAAAAGCGCGACGTAGATCTCAATGCACCAAAGAACTGCGAGTTTGCTTGGTTCGCTCATTTTATTATATCCCTACAATTTGTTTTTCATGAATATTCATGCAGACTAGCCTTGACGGAATAAACCGTATTGTCACCCCTCTTGACCAGAGCCCTTCATACACAGAGTTTGGCCAACTCGGTTTCAGTTGGGCACAACATGGCGTATATTCCTTTGTTACATGCTTGCCTAACAAAGCAATAGGCCGCCATATTGTTACCTACTAGAGCAGAGTTGGCCAAACTCTATGTATGGATGGTACTGCTCTTGACACTCAAATACTGCCCTCTCTCGTCGATGACGCAAGTCCTGACAGAAAAAATGTCGCGTCCAGGCAGTGGACTAACCTTTCACCAGAAAGCACTTTCTAAAGAGGAGGATCCCGTATATAGTTCCACCTGTACTGCCTCTTTTCAGTAAGAACTTTTGCATGCCGGAGACGCTCATCCGAACCCAAGGCCTGACAAGCAAGATGGAGCAACTTTGCCTTCATCAGCCAATCACCATACCGCTCATGTTCAACATGGAATTAAATATACTCCAGCCGAACTCTTGAAATTTAGACATTCCAGTGCACAGCTTCCGCGAGACATTTGGGACATCATCCAGTCTTGTGGAATTCATCGAAGACAAGCACGAATAGGAACTCGAGGTGGCTACAGAAAGAACAGCATCAGACGTACATGTAAGCTTAGAGACAGTCAATTTTATCCTCGAACCTTCAACTTTGTTCTGTAAATATACAGTCCATGCGTAATAAGACTGCACTTATTCATGACTTCATCTGTGATAGCAATGCGGGCTTTATTGCCATGACTGAAAGCTGGCTAATAGACAACGACTCACCAGTTCTGCATGAACTTATTCCTGCTGGATATCATTTTTGTTCATCATCCACGGAGCGGTCGACGTGGTGGTGGCACTGGCCTTGCCTTCGGAGAGACAATTGTATGGATGCTGCTGGTTAAAAGGACTCCTTTGAGTTCGTTGAATATCTTATCTCTTGTCAATTATTTCATATGCAATTAATTAACATTTATAGACCGCCTTACTCAGAATCGCATCCAGTAACGGTCTCATCTTTTGTATCTGAATTCAGTGATCATAATTCACTGTCATTTAATTGTCAGACATTCCCCTACTAGTCATAGGGGATTTTAATATTAATGTAGATGCTAACCATGCGGATTCAAGATCCTTCTTAGATTTCCTTGAGTCTCTCAACTGCACACAACTGGTAAATATTATACTCATGTACATAGTCACACCCTTCATTTGGTGATATGTCGTCAGTCAGATGACATCGTAATTGGTCAACCTTAGCCATATGGTTTTCTGTTATCTGATTATATTCCGTTGCGTGTTTTCTTAAGTCATACAAACCACCATTGCCTTCCAAATCAATATCATTTCGTAGGCTTTCCGCTATTGACACAGAAACTTTTAAGTTAGATGTTGTTGAACGTGAGTTTTGTAAACACACACCAAGTAATCTTCATGAATTAGCTCTATTATAATTATGATGATACACTTGGTAATATCTTAGATAAACATGCACCTGTTGTATAACAAAACGAACCGTTGTTCTACATCCCCAAGTACCATGGTACACTGACAGTGTCAGAGCAGAAAAAAAGGAAGAAGAGGAAAGCCGAAGAGTGTTGGCTGAAACTAAGATCGATAAAGATTGGGATGATTATAAGTTGGTTCGGAATTCAACACTGCATCTTTTGAATTAAGCTCGTAGAAACCATCACAGTAATCTAATGGCTCCATATGCATGAAAAATTTTATCTTCTAAATTCTTCTTCTTGTCTAAAATATCAGGCACAACCAAACTCTGTCCAACCATCAAGGTCTTGTTTTTTCCGTTCATCATCAGTACCTGTAAAAAAATTGTCCTTAGAATGACTTGTGTTTTATCAATATTATCATTGTTATCATTATTATTATTGATGATACTGTTATCGTTATTTTCATGATTATTCATTATTATTATTATTCTAATAAATAATTATTGTCATTATCGTTATTATTATCAATATTATTATTATTATTATTGTAATCATTATTATTATTACTATTATTTTCATTATTTTCTAATCATTATTGCTATTAACATAATAACCAAACTAAATATGTATTCTTGATTCATTTAGCCCCTCTCGCACAGTTACTTTTGGACCACTGCGACCGACCTAGAACACTGACAACAGTCTGTGGGCTCCTGACAGGACTATTCATCATGGGTACTGCATTCACAAAAAATGTCGCTCTTTTTGGCTTACTTTTAGGTTTGGCAGGTAAAACTCATTCTTACATTTTCAAGAGTTATCTAAATGTCTTTCTCCTTCAGATACATCATGATGGTATATTAATCATTAAGTTCCTCCATGAGCTTGCGCGCGCTCTCTCTCTCTCTCTCTCTCTCTATCCATCTAATGAAAGGTTAATTATATGCATGCAGTACCCATGTGAAGGTGCTCACCTTGTTAACATGGCGGCACACAAAAATAGGTGTACTCATAACCAAGATGATACAAGTTTTCATTGGCCTTCTTCCGGTTTTTGAAGAGAAACATCACGAACATACAAACACACACACACACACACACACACACAAACACACATATTTATTTGTATGATAATAATATCAATAATAATAATAATGATATACATAATATAAATAGTTATATATATATATATATATATATATATTGCATATACATGTATATATATATATATATTGCATATACATGTATATATATATATATATATATTGCATATACATGTATACATATATATATATATATATATATATATATATATATATATATATATATACATTGGGCGGGAGAGAGAGAGAGAGAAATTCTACAGGTGACATCACTGAACTCTATGACTGGAATGGGCTCGATCGCTCGCTGCACGCTGATTGGCCATAGGCAGCATGACGCAACCGGCAGCTCGCTAGCGCCATCTTGTTTCCCCCAAAACAATTCCGGAACGTCGCCGCTGCATTAACTTTGTGTGTAACATTTGACCAAATTTGAAGGACTATTTTCACTCCTACAATCATCATATGCCCTTCAAAGATGAACTGAGAGTAGTTCAAGACTCCGTCTTGCGCTGCAATCAACTGCATGAATTGTGTGTCATAGAGTTCAGTGGGTGACATCAATTATTATTCCAACATGTGGAATAACCATCAACATCAATACAAAATATATTTCACTTTAACAAATATATATTTCTCTTTTCCAAAACCATTTCACTTCAGCCAATATATATTTCACTCTTAACAAATATATTTCACGTTTCACAAAATTTCATTTCACTTCTTCACAATTTCATGCCACTTTTTCACAAAAATCTTTTTCACTTTTAACAAAAATTCGTGTAACTTTTTACAAAATTACATTTCACTTTTAACAAATTTTCATTTCACTTTTGCATAAAAATTCTTTTCACTTTCACTCAAATACATTCCACTTTTCACAAAATTTCATTTCACTTTTTCACTAAAACCCCTTTCACTTTTCACAAAATTTCCTTTCACTTTTTCACAAAAATCCCTTTCACTTTTTTTCAAATTTGCATGTCACTTTTTCACAAAAATCCTTTTCACTTTTAACAAAAATTCATTTAACATTTAACAAAATTACATTTCACTTTTTCATAAAAATTACATTTCACTTTTTCATAAAAATCCTTTTCACTTTCAACAAAAATTTATTTCACTTTTCACTAAAATATATTCCACTTTTCACAAAATTTCATTTCACTTTTTCACTAAAACCCCTTTCACTTTTCAAAAAATCTCCTTTCACTTTTCAGAAAAATAAATTTCACTTTTCACCAAAATTCATTTCACTTTTTCACAAAAATACATTTCACTTTTCACAAAAACACATTTCACTTTTCACAAAAATTAATTTCACTTTTCACAAAAATAAATTTCACGTTTTCACAAAAGAAACATTTCACGTTTCACAAAAATTCATTTCACTTTCCACAAAAATACATTTCACTTTTCACAAAAATTCATTTCACTTTTTCACAAAAATCCCTTTCACTTTCAACAGAAATGAATTAATTCCATTGAATTAAAATATAGATCTAGACCTACCTAATATCGTATAGTAGGCCTATCTGTCTCGAAACAACTCTTTGCTTGTCACGCATCTAGACCTACGTGTACCATGTGTACATTCTCGTATGTATATTTGTATGTACATGCGTGTGCTCTACTAAATCATTCCTCAAAACCAAAGCCATTTCACTCTGGAAAAAATATATTCCTCTTTTTCTCGGCCTAAAGGTGGTGCCAGTCGGAATAAGGGCCAAATCAGTTTCGAATCGTAGACAATCGCAGCACTGCTCTGACGTCCCTACGCTTTGGAGCCGATTTAGCCTTTCCTCCAACTAAAAGGTTCGCAATAGGCCATTCAGAACCTCAATCCAACATATTTCATGTATTTAACTGTTTATATATAATGCTATTATATTTTCTTCCGAAATCGGATCGCAGACTGATCGTACAGTGTGTGGCGGGCTTTATACTTTTTGGCTGCGCTTTATGTGATGTCACAATGAGACGAACGAATAATAATATCGACAAGTCTTGTTCATTATCCCATTGTGACTTAACATTCGTGCACTGCATATTCACTAATGCACTCGCAATTATGAATTATATGTATGATATACTGGTCACATGTGATTATAGGCTTCAATAAGAGATAAGCTTAGCTCTACGATAACAAGAAAACATTAATCAGATATTACTTTGAAAAGAAAGTTTGAAATGATCGTGTAAAACCTAACTTGTACACAACAAGACATTCAGAGTGAAAGTGAATGATAGAACCTGAAATACCTAGCTCAGATGGTGAGTAAATTAGATTCAGTGTGGTTTCTTTAACTTGATGCGAGATACAAACACATCTTCTTTTTTGTTTTGTTTTTTCTTCCTTCACAGCATTCTGTGCATCCGTTTTGCATCGACAATCCCCTCTACTGCTTCATCAATATTTCCCCACCAATTTCGCTTTCATCAGCGTTTCAACTTTCTTTGGAACAATTATCGGAGGTCTCCTCCTTCCTCAGATGATTTCACTGAGTTTGATGGCTTATGGTGTAAGTGGAGCCCTACTTATTCTCGGGGGACTGTTCTTCAACTTATTACCTGTTGGGTTTGCTCTAAAAACCCTTCCTGTAGGTGGTGAAGCTGAAGATACGTTTCCGCTGATCTCTAAACCGAAAGGAACCGTCGAAGGCGTCACTGTCAGTGATAATGGCAAGGAAATTCTCTGTAACATACGCAAGGACAGTTTGGACAGATCTGACAGGACATTCGAGAAAGACAGGCTCACTGACTGCCTGTTAAGTGATGGTGTGAATAGTGAGAGGGATGATAATATACATGGTGGTGGTTGCAGTGGTCTCCAGGGCAATTGCGGTCATGTCAGTGATAGTTCACCCAATCGTCTGAAGTACGTAAGCAGAGATAGATTTGACAGTGATGAGGAAAAACGTGAGGCAGTAAGCACGAAGGAAGGGGCAGAGAAACAGACATGCAATTTCAGTAGAATAAAAGAAATCGCCCGTATCGATTTCATGATTAAGAATCCGCTCTTGTCTTTTACTCTTATACCGAGTATTGGATTGATTTTTGTTGTATTCGGAGGATGGGATCTCTTCGAGGTAACATATGGCATCTCCCAGGGACTCGAACCCAGAGCTGCAAATGTAATTCCAATGGCTTCCGTGACTGGATGCGCTGTGTCACACATTTTACTAATAATCATTCTCCGATATAGGCCCACATATTGTGTCTTCATTTTCTTCTCGTCCTGTTGTTTGTCGTCCCTCGGATTCTTTCTGACTACGCTTCACTCGTCTTTTTGGTATCTACTGATGATGTCGTTCGTAATCGGTCTCGGAGTCAATGGCGTCCTCATAACATGCGAAGGCGTCATCGATTTCTTCGTCGAGGAAGAACACTTCGCTGATGGGTCCACACTGGCTGACCTCTTCACTGGGTTGGGATTACTCATGTCTGGTTTCGTTGCAGGTATATTAATAAATTTGGGAATATTTTTTGTCTAAGAGCAGAAGGAATATACATAAATTGAATGCAGTGAACAGGTCATACAGGCATGTTATTTTGAGAATCTTTATATTGAAATTTATATTGCCATTTTTTTAATATATGAGCTAAAGACGAAAAAGAGCCACAGACAGTGAAGACATTTAAGGATAATTCAGTTTAGGCCGCTTGTCTCAAAAAAAAAAAAAAAAAGAAAGAAAGAAAGAAAAAGAAGGAAAAAAAAGAAACAGAAAAACATCGATCCTTTTTATTTGGGTTTTTCTGTCCTTCTGAAATCAAATACAGATTTTCCTTTTTTATTACATTTTTAACCAGATCATCATCTTATTTTGTGTTCAACATTCTTCATCTCCTTCATATTCTATTGCTTGTCATTTCTTTCTTTCTCTCATCTACCGATGACAGGTTACATCAAGGATATATCAGGCAGTATGAAGACCGTTTATTGGACTCTAGGAGGATTGAACCTAGTCGCTTGCCTTCTAATGATGATCTTAGTCTGTAAAGTGTCGTGCTTTGGTTACTTAAAAATTTAACTTGAATCGATTATCCTCACGTTTGATGAACTAAAGGCTGGTCGCATTTGTCCAATAACGAATTAACGATAACGATAACGAGATTTTCTATTATGTTTTGTTGTGGTGGGGTTTTCTCTCTCTCTCTCTCTCTCTCTTTCAATCTGATTATTTTGAAAATTGTAAACTCAGCCAACTCTTTGTGATAAGGTATTGCGAAGCATGATCTGCACATGCTCTTTTGTTGCAGCTTAGAATGGAAAGTATTGAAAAATCCTCATGCAATGTGATAAACTTAGAATAAGAAGAGAACTGTTTTTTTAATAATCTTAAAGCACTCAATGATAACTTTGAAAACATAAACAGTTTGGAGAGGTTCATATTCATAATGTCACTCAAAGGAGACGCTCTCATAAAAGAATTTGCCAATTTTTTGCGATATACTATTGATAAACGTGGTAACCTTTAAATTGCTTATTATTACAGGCATATTTATATATAGTGTATATTATGTATATAATTCTTTTGATGGCTCTTTTTCTCATCACCTTACACTACTTGTAAATAATCTGATAATTTATATTTCATGAAAGAGCATGTCTTGTTGATCAATTATGAGTATTTTGTTTTTGATTTTGTTTATGTTTCGAATGCTGTACTATACTCACGATATATTTTTCTGTTTTTGTCATAACTGTGTTATTATTATCATTGTTTTATATATATATATATATATATATATATATATATATATATATATATATATATATATATATATATATATATGTATATATATATATATTCTGTTTTTATGATAACTGTGCTATTCTTAATATTATTATTACCATTATTATTGTTCTGATTGTTGCTGTTATATTCGAACAAAATATTGATGGATATGTCAGTGAAGTTCAATGAATAAATACACATACACACACACACACACACACACACACACACACACACAGATGACTGTGGAAAGTTTGTGTTGGCTAAAGGTAGGGAGGGGGAGAGAGAAAGTGGGAATAAAGTCAGGCCATACTGAACATAATGTACATGCATGGGCAGTTACAAGGGAAGCTGGAAAGGTACATTGAAGAAGGAAAAAAAAAACATTGAGAAGATAACTTCACCCTTGCTTAAAAATCAACAGAAAAGAAGGAAAAGAAATCGCATTGTCATGATTCTGGTGTCAGTATTACTTTTGTTCCCCTGTCGATTATGATAAAGAATACTGAAAGTCAGAAAAAAAAATCTTTTTTTAATAAATCATGATTATTTTTTTTCTTTCATGTTCGAAGACAAAAGGGGATTATGTTTTATATATATATATATATATATATATATATTGTATATGAGAGGAAATTGGTACAAGAACAGTTTTAATTTCAATCGTGTTAATTAATGCACTGCACTGTCATTATTGTGATGAGAGTATCACTTTGAGTTTTTTTTCTCCTATTGGTTATTATACGGAATACTGAAAGTTAGAACGTTTTTCTTTTTTTTTTTTAACTTGATTATCTTTTCATGTTTGAATATAAAAGGGGATTATGATATATGATGGCATATGAGGGGAAATTGGTACAAGAACAGTTTTAATATCAGCCGTGTCTATTAAGGCATGGCACTGACATGATTGTGATGATATTACCACTTTGAGTTGTTTTTGTTCCCCTGTTGGTATGCTGAAAGTTAGAACTTTTTTTTGTTGAATTATAAATCATGATTATCTTTTCATCTTTGAAGAAAAAAGGAGATTATGGTATATATATATGATGGTATATAAGAGGAAATTGGTACAAGAACAGTTTTAAATTTCAATTGTGTCTATTAAGGCATGGCACTGCCATGATTGTGATGATAGCACCACTTTGAGTTGTTTTTGTTCCCCCGTTGGTTATTGATATTGAACAGTTTGTATAATCTCATTTCATAATTTGACAACAGAATCATTTGTTTTACCATGGTATTGATGAATAAGTAGTTTCGAACACAACCCTTTTACGGGATTTATCTTTCTTCTGCAATTCTCTCTCTCTCTCTCATCCAGACCCCCACCCCCCCCCCCCTCTCTCTCTCTCTCGCCCTTTTCTCTTTCCCTCTCCTTATTTCACACTCTCTTCTTTCTCATTAGCTTTTTCTTCTTGTATTTCTTCTCTCCTCTTCAGGAAGATGCTCATTATTCCTTTTGTAGTCTTTTTAATACATGTTCAAGGCCTAGTCTGGAATATAACATTTTACTGTGATACTTGGATACTGTTTATGTATTGCTCATATTTTTTAAAATGTATAAAATTCTATATACATTCTTTTATTCTTTTGCAATGCTAAATATGTCGATCGCATTTTACTTTCCTACTCTCTCTAAATACCGCTTGTAACCGTGTAAGTTTATGATGCCTTGCACTTTTTTAAATCATAAATACAATCATCGTCATTATCTCAGCTTAACAAAATCATCAACATTTCTAATTCGTGCACTAGGTTTTCATTTCACGCACCTGACTAACACTATCTCTACCCCTTCCCCCCCCCCCCTCTCTCTCTCTTTCTCTCTCTCCCTTTCATCCTACTTCGATTTTTTTTCACTCCCTTCTTCTCGTTTACCCCTTTCTCCCACTCTCTCCTCATCGCTCTCTTATCTTTTCCTTTTCAGCCAGGTTCTTCCTGATTTTACCCACTTCACTTTCAATATCCAACCCCGGTATCCAACCTCCAAAGTGCAATATGTGAACATTAAACTGTTACTCTATACATGTTTTTTGTTGAAATTTGTATTTTGATGTATTTTAAATGTTCAGTTTTTACATTGTAAATATTTTCACAAATTCGGCATCATTACCGCCGCGATGAGAATATATAATAAAACCATTGAAATGAATTAAATTGAATTAAAAGGGGTTTGATCAATTATGACAATACATTATTTGGGGCAACTGGGGTTACCTGAGAGGACCTTGGGCCCTTCAGAGATCATCACGGCTCCATTGGGAAATATGTAAAAACTCATACAAAAACATAATGTTACTTGATGTGCTACCAACGTTGCCAGAGTTGGCAGAATTCTGCTTTCTGGCAGAATTTTGACCGCTTTAGCATCTAGCATTATGCTAGGCATAATTTGACAAAATTTAGCAGAATTTTAGCAGAATTTTGGTGTTTGAGTTTTGAGTAAAAATACACCCAAAAATGCTGATTTTTTTTTTTTTTTTTTGCTTGTCAGAGAGTTTTTGAGTAAAAAGTCCCCCCCCCCCCAAAAAAAAATGGTGATAACTTTTGTTTTGTTTTTTTTTTTTTTTTGCTTGTCAGAGAATTTTTGATAAAAATTTTGATTTAGTAGTAAATTTTTTGATTTAATAGAATTTTTGCTGCTCGCTAGTAGAATAGAATTTTTCGCTGGCCACACTGTGTGCTACCCCCATTGATAATAGTCATGTCGGGCACCTGTACCCAAGCTCCATAAGGCCCATTGGAGGGGCTCATTATCTTCCTTGAATACGGTAGTGATCTTTAAAATTTTTTTCACTCTTAAAGATGCATGCTGATGTTTTTCGGTGTATTTATATTTCATATGATTTCTTACTATATGATATGTTTTATGTTAGGCATAGCGACATGCTAAAAAGCAGTCCTTTTGGCTGATGTAAATTTTACTGTGATTTAATAAATTCAGTTTAATCAATCATTCAATCACTGGCGGATTTAAGGGGGGCAATTCCGGCCTGTGCCTCTCCCCCTTTGAAAGAAAACAATGCATTGTGCCCCCCACCCTTTTAGAATGGAAATTTTTAAAACAAATTTTCTTTTGCTTGTCAGAGAATTATGAAGGGAAACTTGACCCCATAACCCCCCCCCCCCCCTGCACTGAGCGACTTTGGAGGGCTTGCGAACCCCCCCCCCCCCCCCCCCCCCCCCGCCCCCCTCCCCCCACTGAGTGACTTTTGCAGGGCTGGCGAGACAAAAAATACGGATCTTCCTCCAAGCAGTTTCCCAAAGTTGACAATCCTGCATTTGTGTGCCCCCACCCCGTTTACAAAATCCTGGATCCGCCCCTGATTCAATGATTGATCATTGGTGGCATCCCACCGATATGTACCATTCCCCACGACCTTTGCTAACCAGAGTCACTGATAAATCATCATGACTCGAGGTAACAAAATGTGTTCTGGAATTCACAATAGCATTGTTGTATTAGAAAATCATTGCTGATAAACACATATTTCACGATTTTGATTGGTAACACCCGAAAACGTAATTTAAATCCCAAATCATTTATGTTCTAAAGATCATTGGAACAAAGATGAGAAGAAATGCTTGGAATGGGCTGCATTCATCTTGACACGCAAAATTTTAGTCGATATGAGTTAGTATCAATCAAAATCGCAATCTTTTAACAATTATTCTACTAGGGTCCATCTTCTTTACAAGAGGTAAGAGAGACTCATGACATTGCCATTATAAATCAAATCAAATCAATTTATTGAATAATTAAAATCCACAATTTAGGATTATCATCAACATACAAATACAAAGGAAGATTATAAGATAACCTATTATACTACACCCTTAAAAAAAATGTTTTTAATTAAAAAAAAAACACTTGCACCAAATGTTCGGCGAGGAGACTTTGGAACTGGACAAAAGGAAAAGAAAAAGAAGAACGAAAAAAAAAAAGAGAAAAAATGAAAGGGAGAGAGGACAACCGTGATGCAAGTGCCGCCTTATGGCTGAGTCCATGCTTTGCCAAAGGCCGTTTATGTTAGAGCAATAAATTTTTTTCTTTTATTACAGTCTAGAACCTGAGTGCCACATTTTATTTACAATACTACCTAAACTTTACTCATTACGTTACAAAGACAACAATTAGCCTTTTTAATTGGGCCACCCCCCCCCCCCCGGCGATATATAAGGTCTCAATTCGAGCCGATAACTGCAAATAATTTAATGTCTTTAGAATTTTTTCCCCCAAGATTATTTTGCTTATAACATTGGAGAGGGAGAAAGAAAGAAAGAAAGAAAGTGTAAATGGGTGCGTGTGGGTGTGTATGAGTGTGTGCGTGCGTGGGTGTGTGTGTGTGTGCTTATTCTTCCATAAGCAATCAAACCATATGTGAGGTCCCGTGGTCTAGTGGTTTAAGGCGCTTGACTGGAGATGCGAGGATCAGGCGTTCCATCCCCTGCTCGGCATTTATGCCCTTGAGCAAGGCATTTTATCTACATTGCTCTTTTATCGTACATCAAATAAATGAAGTGCTATAGGCATATTGATACCAGCGTGTGCATGTGTGTTTAAAAAAAAAAAAAATATATATATATATATACCAGCTCTATTTATAGCTTTGCTACGTGACATTATACTATTAATACATGGTTGGGAGTGCGTTAGTGCGATCTGGCAACACAAGGTTTTTATCGTGGTGTACTAACGCACGAGGCGTAGCCGAGTGTGTTAGACATCACGATAAAAACCTGCGTGTTGCTGGATCGCACTAATGCACGACCTCACAACCATGTATTAAAAGTTTTATAAAACGGGTCTACAGTCTTAGTGTTTTCTTACAATCTTAGTGTTTGATCCGGATTAGCCGTGCGTTAGTCCCCTCGCCGTGCGTTATCACTTTTTTTTTGCACGGTCACGTGGTGTTATTTGACCAATCAGGATGGCTACATTCTTGAACCCGTTTAATAAAATGAATTATTCGTTAGTAATTACCGCAAATTGCACCTACTAAACAAATTCCTGTCACTGGTTTCACATTACACGGTAATTTCAGCTGCTGACATTTCAGTTTTAAAGAAAGTAAAGAAATTCGAATGCACAATGTTTTACATATTAATAGTAAAACGATACTTATTTTAATATACCATTAATGTATAAAATCCTCCTTTTAGAGGCTGACATGATTTATCGCATTACATTTAAAGCCTAGTTTTATTTAACAAGAATAATTACACGTTATGAATTTCCATTATTACAAAAAACATTTAGAGGTAAATACCCCTAATGATTATGATAATGTGCTTTCGTATAAAGACGGGGTTTTTTTAGTCCAGATTCCCTTTTTTAACATTTCATTTCGATGTTTACAAATCGAATTAGCTGTTTTGGGGGTTCCATCCACTTATGTAATATGATATCATTTCTTATTTGAAAAGTAAATCAAATAAGTAATCTATTTCATAATTCATCACTCTCTCCACCTGAAATGGTTCACTGATATTGAATTCAATGATTCACAGTCATGCTTTGGTGGTCCAGAAAATGTGTCAGTGACTCCGCTCACGTTGAAAATGAACTAATCACGTATGAAAGGGACACTGTGCACGGTTTGAAAACACATAGTGAACAATCAAACTAACATGGCCTCTCAAGGAAAAAACTGGAAATACATAATATTTACATCCAGATTCTGTCTTAAGATCATTGAAGAAGGCATGGAAATCTCATTTGGCATTCTGATGCCCGCGATAGCCAATCATCTTGGATCTTCAAGTGCGACAACAGGATTTTTGATATCATTTCACGTATCTTTGTGGTATCTGGCTGGTAAGCATATTTATTATACTGTTATCCTGATCATAAATTTTACATGATAAATTCTATGAGCATGTATTTTGCTGTAGAATAATTAGACTTCTTGTTGTTATTATTATTACTATTTATTCGACCACTCATTAAAAAAAAAGCACAGGTACAATACAACATGGCAATAGACAAATACATAACAAGAATGCGGAAGATCATGTAAAAGGATTGGGAGCAACAAGTGGGTCAGGATGCACAAAAGTGAAATACAACACTTTTGCCTGGAGGCATGCACCCCCACACTTGCTGCTCCCAGTATATGATAAAATTTCTATACATAGAATATTGCACATAATGAAACAAATTTTCTCATTAAGAAGTGAAAAAAACAAAATAAATTAGATTAAATATAAAAAAGTTGATTTAAGAAATGCTATGTAGAAAAGACTTGAACATTCAGAAGAAAACTTGAACGTTCCTCTTAACATTCAGAAGAAGTGTAATTGTCAGGACTCTTACATATTAATGGTATGAAACACACTTAGCTGTTCAAGAACAGAATATTACGAATTGATGGTTGGATATATATTACTGGGTAATACATGCATCATTCTAATCAAGAAAAAAATATATAAAGGCATGCAAAGTTATTTCAAATAATGAATGAATAAACAAATAGGAATTTAGGCAAAATTGGCTTCTAATATAGCCATTATATGAAAAGAAATGATATAGTCAGACAATACTGCAAAATGAAATGTGCATGTATGTTACTGTTTCAAAGTAAATCTGGAAAAAAAAGGAACAAAAATGGAAGATCATCTCAGTATAGCTTACAGTAAGGAAAATCAACACACTAGGGCATACCCAAATAAGAATTAAAGAACTTAAGTTTAATGGAAAAGTCCATGATAAATTATGTATGCACACATGGATATAACTTAGTGAACAAGCTGTCAGTTAGCAAGAGAGGGAGAGAGACAGAGAGAGAGGGGGGGTGGAAACGAGAAGGAAAGGAAAATGATCACTGTATATATCTACAAAATAATATTGAATAATAATGAAATGAAATCCTACAGGAAAAAAAAGCATTTTGAATGAGCTATATCGTGCATTTTATACCATCTATCTATCCTTATTCTTCCCTTTCTTAAAGCGCATAGAGACGCAATGGCAGTGATATGCGCTTTAAAAGCATTGTATTATTATTATTAATATTATTAGAAAATAGTTTAGAAGCCACATATACTATACTCAATATGGATGCTATCACATGTGCATGTAAGGCAGTCATCATTCAGGAGAGAAATACAAGTTAGGAGCAGACTGAAAGAACTGAAGGGAGAGGGAGGGAGAGAGAGGGGGGGGGGGCTGGCTCTGCTTAGAAATAATTTCGACATCATAACGACTAAGAAGGAATATAGGTGAGTGCATTTATGGAAAAAAGGGCCTAACCCCAAAAAATTGCAACAAAAGGTTTTTCACTTGTTTTTGTTTTTGTTTTTGTTTTTGTTTTTTGGGGGGTTTTTTTTTTTTTTTTTTTTTTTTTTAGTATTCGATGTGCTTAATAACATACTAAAAGTCTACCCAAATCTGACCATGGGAAAGGCATAGATTTCAAGATGGCGTCCAAGATGGCCTCCAGTACCTTAAAACATGTTTAATTCCTTAATTTTTCATCGTAAACAAGTTATTGTGGTGTCTAACCCCATGTTTTTAGGGGCGAGCAATCCAGTTAGCTAAGTCAAATCATAGAATGACGATTGCATTATTGCAAAATCCAAGATGGCTGAACAAAATGGCCGCCAAAACCGAAAATTACCCATAATTCCTCTGTATTTTCACCATGACTATGCAATTTTCGTTTTAGATTGCTGCAAACTGAATAACCACATTGATATCATTTTGTAATTATCCCTTTTTCTTAAATCCAAAATATGGCCCCCAACATGGTGGCCAAGCTGTTTGAGGGTCTTGTCCCCTCAATATAATAGCTTGGCAATTAATTGCTATTTAGCAATTGGTTTCACTTTGGCACTTGGCCAATTACAACGGGCGTATTATTATACTGTCAAATAACAGTGCGTGTGATTGGCTGTTTACGCATTTTCGATTGTTTGTTTAAGTAACAATTAATTGTAAAGCTTTTTTTCCTTCCTTCCTTTCTACCCTCCGACTCATTGTACATCTTTCCTCCTCTTCTTCTTCCCTCTCTCTCCCTCGCTCTTTCTTTCCCTTCTATTTCAACCATCTCTCTCTTTCTCGTCTTTTCTGCTTTACCGTTCCCACCTTTCCTTTCTCCCTCTCTCTCTCTCTCTCCCCATCAGCTCCCTCGATTGCTTTCTTCCTCTCTCTCTTTACTACCTCTCTTGCTTTTCAAACAATCAATCAACCAATCAATCAATAAATCATTCACCATTCCATTCATCAACTGCATACTGTGATATCATCCAGTCTGCGAATCGGGCCTAGAAATAGTCCTCATTTACTTAATAAGAGCCTATTTGTTTATACATCAGCTGACTTGGGTGACGAGCTGGATATCAACAATGAACACAGTCTGCAAAATAAGAAATAATACATGAATGGGTAAGTTCAATATCCTCTATCTCCCCCCCCCCCCCCCCAAGCCTTTGGCACAAAGTCGAAACGCATGTCCTTTGATGACGAAGACTGAAAATCGAAAACTGAACGCAACACTAACAGTCAAAGTAAAGAACAAGTTCAACACCGAAAATTAGTACGCAAGAGTTAAAGTTGTCCAAAATGTCCACATCACATTTCATAATCAGGTGCCAGGCAGGCCTGCTGGAACAACGAGCGGATCGTCTGAGAGAGGCAGAAGAGGTGGCCACAGGTAGTGGGGTAGCAGGGTCGGGGCCATCAGGCCGGGGAGGCGACATTGTGGACACCCGCCGACAGGCAATGAGAGATGTTGTGGAGGAGTGCACGGTGTCGCTGTCGGCATAGGAAGTCCGGGAACCTCTTTGTGGCTGAGGAGACGTGCAGTGGACCCAAAACGTGAGAACGGGGTGGGCGGGCGGGCAAAGTGGGTTGTGATGCAAACCAGTGTCATCATCGATGATCAACCTTAGCGTTGGGAGCTGTACAGGAATGTACCTCCTCAGGAACTTCCTATTACGAAGGGTAACATGCCCGGAGCCATCAACCCGTACGACGTATTGGTCAGATTGCCGGTCCGGACTTCCACTACAACACCGGTCTTATCCCATTTCAAGGGGTGCGGTCCCGTCTGGTTCTGGCTACGGACATGATCACCTATGACAAGTGGTTTAGTGTGTTCAGACCAGTGTTCGGCACCTCTCATGAGGCGGTTTCTGAGTGCCCCCCTCCTGAGTTGCGAGAGGCTCATGCCAAGTGTCACGAGGTTTGTATCTGCCAGGAGCTATGGGAATGAAATCTTGAATTGGGCGACTAAAGATGCACATCGCCGGGGAGAGCTTGGTATCCCTGTCTGGAGTGTTTCTGTACTGGAGCATGGCTCGTTGGAAGGAATCATTGTCAAAGGCACCTGTGGGGTTTGTGTTTTCCATGATGAGACGCTTCACAGTCTTCACGCCAACTTCGGCACGACAGTTGCTATGGGGAAAAGCCTCAGAGGAAATGCGATGGTGCACACCCCAGTCCCTTAGAAAGTGTCGTGTGGCGATAGCCGTGAATTGAGGACCACCATCGGAAGCCAGTTCGTCAGGGATACCAAAGGTGACAAAGATGCGTAGACAAGTGATAAGTCCATCTGCACCATGGGAAGACCTCTCAACAATCGGCCAGTTATAGTAACGATCGTTCACTACCAAGTAGTTGCAAGCTTTGTAGTGGAAGAAGTTTGCAAAAATGCATGGAATGGGTAAGCCTGAGATGACAAGGGGGTGGGTGGTGCGCTCGGGTTCGAGGGGGCGATCTGATTGCAGTGGTTGCACCTAGCACGAAGGGCTGTGGTGGCAGGAGTGATGCCAGGCCAGAAAATAGATGCTTCAGCCCTTGCAGTCATGGAGGCGACCCCTTGGTGGGCTGCATGAAGATGGGTTAACACCTCCTCCCTGAGAGATGGGGGTATAATGACGCGGTCAATTTAAAACACCACACCATCAGCTGTATGTAGGCCATCCCGGAACTGGAAGTATTCGCGGAGGGGTTCCGGTAGCAGTACGGACCCTGTCCCACGTGACTGAAGGCTGAGGGAGTCCAAGGAGGACACAGCAGAAGATAAGACGCCGTTCTCAAGGGCATCCACATGTGAGGCTGGGGTGCGTAAGCCAGCCATGAGAGTTGGGGAGTGTGTCAAGATGAAGGGTTGGAGTCAACGGTTGTCACACCATTAGGGAGGACCATTTGCACAGGATCCCAAGTAGGATGGCGTGAGAGGCAGTCTGTGGCACGATGTTTGACATATGTTATCAAGTAAAAGTAATAGGGCAGGGGGAAAAAAAGAAACAAAGGCTCTTATATACAACTTAATCAGAGAATGAAATTGCACTCTGTAGAGACTGTAGAAGGTGAGGACTGCAATGTCCTTGATGTCATTGGACAATGTGTCCCACAGTCGAGGTAGTCTTCTGGAGGGGGGGGGGGGGGGAATAAAGGGATTGAGTTCTAGAGGAAAGATGTCGAAAAGAAAGAACCTCCAGACGACGTGGATTGATGAGCAAGTTCTCTCGAATGGTCTGGCAGTCATATAGGCCTGAAAGGCTCTTATAAGCAAATGAACATAAGAAGTAGTCCATACGAGATGAGAGTGAAGACCAGTGAAGTGCCAGAAGTCATTCATCTTAATTACTGTATCTCACCACGCCTCTGCTTCAGGGCCAAGTAAGTCGCTGTACGCTGAATTTTCTCGGTTTGGATCGTCGGATACCAGAACCAGATACCATATTTTGGTGCACATTCTTTTGCTTGCTCTCCAAAAGACTCTTGTTTGCTTGTTATTTTCATATTCTATTTAATCATATTGTTACCACTTATTTTGTAATAGTACCTAGAAACCACTAGACAGATTGCAGTAGTCCGTAATGTCTTGATTCTATGTCTTATTTTAATGTATCAATTTTTGGATGGAGTTGGATTGTGCAGTACATGTACTCATTGTGCTATGTTCTTCCTATGTATTAATGTGTAAGTGGCATTACCCATTGTATAGTGCCTGTCTGGATGAATTTGAACATCTCGATTAGGCCTAAATTCCAAGCACAATGAAGCCCATTCATTTCAGAGTCTTTGTTGCACTGTGCATGTGTGCTTCTCTCATTGACTTGATGCATTGCAATGAACAGTCTTTTGTGCAGCCTTCTCATCATGGACCTTTCACTAGTCTAGATTCTATCCGTTTTTTTCTATTTGGGTTATTCCAAAGAGTTTAAATACGAAGAGTGCTCAGTCCCGAAATAAAGCACGCGTATATATTGTGGTATATGTCGATCGGCCGAGAGGGAAGATTATAGTCTGTATCAAGATGTTTGTATTTTTTATTTCCTTTATTTTTTCTTCTTTTTCTGTACATCGCTTTTGGTAAAGCCGTAAAGGGCATAATCTTGATATCGTCCCTTCAAAAACAAACTTATGTCCCAAAATAGATAGGAATCAACATACTCTAACTGCACCATGGAGGAGAGGGAGAGAGTTGGGAGGGGGAGCTAGGAGAGATGTTTGTATTTTTTTAAAAGTTATTTGCTGTGAAATTTCTATTAATATTTATGTGATTGGGGGGGGGGGGGGGAATGGTCCAAGCATGTTCCTTGATATTAAGCTCTATATGAGCAAACACTGCGATATCTGACGGGAATGTCGAGAAAAGTAAACAAATAAATAAATAAAAATAAATAAATAAATAGAATGCTATCTTTATTTTTCTAAATCAGAATATTTCATTTGATATCATAA
Source organism: Heliocidaris tuberculata (assembly GCA_025618425.1). Lineage (NCBI taxonomy): Eukaryota > Metazoa > Echinodermata > Echinoidea > Camarodonta > Echinometridae > Heliocidaris > Heliocidaris tuberculata. Next base: position 7,117,080 of record CM046839.1, read on the forward strand.
TTTATGTAAATTTTAGGGATTATAGACGTATAATGTAAATCTATGGCCTTATGTTAAAAGTCAAGACAGAAAAGGCTTTATTAAAATGAGATTGCGTGCGAGCAATTCCTTAAATACAAAGATTAATTAAAAGTGGCGTATCCAAGATTCTCTTTTTTTATTGGTGGCGTATCCAGGAATGCACGTGCCCTACGTGCCAGCCAAAACCAAATCTGACATATCTTATAGTTACACATCGAATGAAAGGAGTTGTGTGCCCCCCCCCCCCCCCCCCCCGGCACAGAAGGAACATGAAAAATGTGACTTTTTTTCCTTGCTTGTCTGAAAATTCAGAATAGACAGCATCTGATGATTTTTTGTTCGTCAGATGTGAGCCCCTCCCACCCTCCCCTGCATTCCTGGATACTCCACCAATATAAATAACTTACAGTAAGTTATTTGTAACATTCTGCTGTAGCAGTTTGAGACGACAGGCGAAGAAAACAGTATAGGGCTATTTTGAATTGAATTAACTAGTAACCAACAATAGCAGCTGATGATATAATTTATTTATTACCAGTCCTATTCTGTCTTTGTAGGAATATCCCATTCCTTTTGCCCCAGCCCCCTTTGTCTCTCTCTCTCTCTCTCTCTCTCTCTCTCTCTCTCTCTCTCTCTTTCTCCCTTCCCTCTCCCTCTCACAGGCTTTCATTTTCTAATAATCTCTCTTTTTCTCTTATTCTCTCTTACAACCGATCTATAAAAATGACTCCAATAGAAATGAGGACAAAATAATGATCTCTTATTGTTTTTTTTTTCCTACAATGGTTCAATTTAATGAGATCGACCACCAACACCATACAATCCCATTCTTCACATCCATGACAGAATAGCAGGCGCTGATCCAGGGGGGGGGGGGGCGAATCGACCGCGCCCCCTTTTTGGAACCCAACTGGCATACCTTAAGTACACAATAAAAAAAATGCCTCTTTAATTGTGTACTTTTCGGCTCTGTGCCCCCTCCTCTACAAAATCCCGGATCCACCCCTGGAATAGGAATTACATTCTTTTGAACTACAAACTACAGGTATACACGGACTCTGGCCTAAATGTAAATAAAGCCGGATCGAGCACCATTAGTTTGGGAGCCTACGAGGCTAACAATGTTGGTCTATTAACCCTCCGAGAAAACTTGTAAAAAAAAAACCCACCCCGCAAGACTGACGTGACAGTCCGGGCATGGACGAGTGGTGGATTTAGGGGGGGCGCATTCCCCGCCCATGCCCCTTCCCCTTTTTTAAAGAAAGTTATACATCATTGTCCCCCGGCCCTTTTTTTTTTTTTTTTTTTGAGGGCCGGCGAGAAGAAAAAAAAATTCTTTTCACCCCTCTCCCCCCCCCCAACTGAGCAACTTTTCGAGGACTGGCGAAAAAATTCTCCCCCCCCCCCCCCCCACGGAGCAACTTTTGGAGGAATGGTGAGAGGAAAAAAATACGAATCTCCCTTCCAGCAGTTCCAAAAAGTTGACAGCCCTGCATTTGTGCCCCCCCCCTTTTTTTTTTTTACTACATCCTGCATTCGCCCCTGTCATGGACTGTCAGTGTCAGACTCATATCCATAATAGGGTTCAGAAGCCCCCTCCCACTACATTGTCGGTCTCGTTGGCTGAAGCCAAAGTAAACGACGATCAGCAAGTAAAAAACTTTGATGAGCGAAGTTTGAGGAGAACACCTTTGGCAAACTGAAAGAGTTCTATCGGCAACGTCACCACCTCGATCGGGATCGCAGAGGGGTAGACCTAGCCTAGTGCTAGACACCTTGTCGGTCGCTATTCAGCTCAGCTATTTCATGATTGCATGATCTCACATGCGTCATTTTGGCTAAGCGTAATTCGGTGGTAGAACATTGATTATATGAATTTATGAATTTAATACATTGAATTTTGCCTCTGGTACATTAGAAATATAATAGTGAACTGGAATTTAGTGAGAGTTTCCTCTAATACCAGCTAGGCTGGGCTCCTGGGCGGGCGGACATAGGTCTGCTACATGGTCGTCTGCTAGCGCACGATCTCATTGGATGTCGTGATCTCACGTGATCGATACTACACGCCCACATTACGTCATCAATAACAACAAACGGTTTCACGTGTTATATGACAAATTATTTTTTTTTTTGGTCAAAAGCATGCATATTCCCCGGGATTTATGCGGGGTTTAAATGACTCATCGAGCCTTAATTATACACTTTCAGAGCTTTAAATTTCATGTAAATTACATTTTTCATAATTTCAAATAAATACTAGGGGAATTAAAGTCATTTCAAAATCCCTCTTTTCATGTGTTAACCTATGGGAGCTGGAAGGCCAAAAGCATGCATATTCCCGGGGATTTATGGGGGGTTTACTGGACTCATTGAGCCTTAATTATACACTTTCAGAGCTTTAAATTTTATGTAAATTACATTTTTCATGATTTCAAATAAATACTAGGGGAATTAAAATCATTTCAAAATCCCTCTTTTCATGTGTTAACCTATGGGAGCTGGAAGGCCAAAAGCATGCATATTCCCGGGGATTTATGGGGGGGGGGGGGGGGGGTTACTGGACTCATTGAGCCTTAATTATACATTTTCAGAGCTTTAAATTTCATGTAAATCACAGTTTTTATATTTTCAAATAAAAACTATGGGAATTATAATCATCCTAATATTCCTTGTTTTCGCGTGTAAACCTATGGCAGGGGAGACTGTTTTGGTCAAAAGCATGCATATTCCCGGGGATTTATGTGGGGTCTTTTCAATTTTTTGAGCCTCCAGTAAGCTTGTTCAAAGCCTCAAATTACATGTAAATCATAGTTTTTATATTTTCAAATAAACACTATGGGAATTATAATCATCCTAAAATTCCTTGTTTTCGCGTTTAAACCTATGGCAGGCGAGACTTTTGGGGGGTCAAAAGCATGCATATTCCCTGGGATTTATGCGGGGTCTGTTCGACTAGTTGAGACTTAATCATACATTTTCAGAGCTTTAAGTTTTATTTAAGTTACATCTTTCAAAATTTTAATCTAATTCTGGGGGAATTATAATCATTCAAAAATCCCTGTTTTTGCGTGTTAACCTATGGGAGCTGGAAGGCCAAAAGCATGCATATTCCCGGGGATTTATGTGGGGTCCCTTCCACTTTTTGAGCCATCATTAATCTTGTTCAGAGTCTCAAATTACATGTAAGCCACATTTACATGAAATTCAAGGAAATACCAGAGGAACTATAATCATTCTTAAAATCCATGTTTTCACGTGTTAACCCTATGGCAGATGATTATGTCAAAAAACAGGCATGATCCCGGGGATTCATAGTGGCATTTATTGATAATAAAGGTTCAATGAATGTTTTTTGAACTATCCATCCTTTCTCTCATGCAAAAATCAGACATGAAAAAGATAGAGTAAGATATGAAATATCAAGAAAAAATGAGACATCTTTTCACGTGTTATACCTATGGCGAACGTATTTTTCCGAGTCTATTTTAACACAGCAATTTACGTCTGCCGAATGTACTACGGAAGTAGGTGAGAGTAATCTGTCTTGATACTATTAAAAGTCTTTGGTTATTCCCCTATCCTGCTCTTTCTCTAGACGCATATCCCACACAGAGCGCGACTCTCTACTAATCGCGCGATCCCCAAAATTTTATCCGTGTCTGCGAGGGTGGAGATCGGTGGGGTAAAGGACTGGTTATTGTGTTAGCGTTGAGGGTGTAATTATCGGATCGCGATCGCGCGATATGGAGACAGACCTGGGCCCTGTTTCATAAAACTTGTCATCAATGACAAGTTGCAATAACTGTTATAAGCTACTGAAATCCTTGCATCTGAATTGACTGAGAGCAAAATTTTCGGTAAAAATCACTGACAAGACACTTGATGAAACGCCCCCCGCCCCCCTGCAGCGTCTTTTTTGCTGTCAGGACTTGCGCCATTGACGAGAGAGAGGGCAGTATTTGAGCGTCAAGAGGCCCCGTTTTGAAGACTTTGAGAGAGACTACAACTTTGAGACTTGTATTTTCTCAAAGTTTCACCTTACTTTTATTTCAGCAAAAGAAAATGTTGTCAATGATAAATTCCTAAACCCTAATGAGACTCGAACTCGGAATATCTGCATGAAAAGCGCAACGTAGATCTCAATGCACCACGCAAAGAACTGCGAGTTTGCTTGGTTCGCTCATTTTATTATATCCCTACAATTTGTTTTTCATGAATATTCATGCAGACTAGCCTTGACGGAATAAACCGTATTGTCACCTCCTCTTGACCAGAGCCTTTCATACACAGAGTTTGGCCAACTCGGTTTCAGTTGGGCACAGCATGGCGTATATTCCTTTGTTACATGCTTGCCTAATAAAGCAACAGGCCGCCATACTGTTACCTACTGGAGCAGAGTTGGCCAAACTCTATGTATGGATGGCACTGCTCTTGACACTCAAATACTACCCCCTCTCTCGTCGATAACGCAAGTCCTGACAGAAAAAAATGTCGCGTCCAGGCAGTGGACTAACCTTTCACCAGAAAGCACTTTCTAAAGAGGAGGATCCCGTATAGTTCCAAGTGTACTGCCTCTTTTCAGTAAGAACTTTTGCATGCCGGAGACGTTCATCCGAACCCAGGGCCTGACAAGCAAGATAGAGCAGCTTTGCCTTCATCAGCCAATCACCATACCGCTCATGTTCAACATGGAATTAAGTAAACTCCAGCCGAACTCTTGAAATTAAGACATTCCAGTGCACAGTTTCCGCGAGACATTTGGGACATCATCCAGTCTTGTGGAATTCATCGAAGACAAGCACGAAGAGGAACTCGAGGTGGCTACAGAAAGAACAGAATCACACGTACATGTATAAGCTTAGAGACAGTCAATTTTATCCTCGAACCTTCAACTTTGTTCTGTAAATGTACAGTCCATGCGTAACAAGACTGCACTTATTCATGACTTCATCTGTGACAGCAATGCGGACTTGATTGCCATGACTGAAAGCTGGCTAACAGACAACGACTCACCAGTTCTGCATGAACTTATTCCTGCTGGATATCATTTTGTTCATCATCCACGGAGCGGTCGACGTGGTGGTGGCACTGGCCTTGCCTTCGGAGAGACAATTGTATGGATGCTGCTGGTGAAAAGGACTCCTTTGAGTTCGTTGAATATCTTATCTCTTGTCAATTATTTCATATGCAATTAATTAACATTTATAGACCGCCTTACTCAGAATCGCATCCAGTAACGGTCTCATCTTTTGTATCTGAATTCAGTGATCATATTCACTGTCATTTAATTGTCAAGCATTCCCCTACTAGTCATAGGGGATTTTAATATTAATGTAGATGCTAACCATGCGGATTCAAGATCCTTCTTAGATTTCCTTGAGTCTCTCAACTGCACACAACTGGTAAATATTATATTCATGTACATAGTCACACCCTTCATTTGGTGATATGTCGTCAGTCAGATGAAATCGTTATTGGTCAACCTTAGCCATATGGTTTTCTGTTATCTGATTATATTCCGTTGCGTGTTTTCTTAAGTCATACAAACCACCATTGCCTTCCAAATCAATATCATTTCGTAGGCTTTCCGCTATTGACACAGAAACTTTTAAGTTAGATGTTGTTGAACGTGAGTTTTGTAAACACACACCAAGTAATCTTCATGAATTAGCTCTATTGTATGATGATACACTTGGTAATATCTTAGATAAACATGCACCTGTTGTATAAAAAAACGAACCGTTGTTCTACATCCCCAAGTACCATGGTACACTGACAGTGTCAGAGCAGAAAAAAGGAAGAAGAGGAAAGCCGAAGAGTGTTGGCTGAAACTAAGATCGATAAAAATTGGGATGATTATAAGTTGGTTCGGAATTCAACACTGCATCTTTTGAATTAAGCTCGTAGAAACCATCACAGTAATCTAATGGCTCCATATGCATGAAAAATTTTATCTTCTAAATTCTTCTTCTTGTCTAAAATATCAGGCACAACCAAACTCTGTCCAACCATCAAGGTCTTGTTTTTTCCGTTCATCATCAGTACCTGTAAAAAAATTGTCCTTAGAATGACTTGTGTTTTATCAATATTATCATTGTTATCATTATTATTATTGATGATACTGTTATCGTTATTTTCATTATTATTCATTATTATTATTATTCTAATAAATAATTATTATTATCATTATCGTTATTATTATCAATATTATTATTATTGTAATCATTATTATTATTACTACTATTTTTATTATTTTCTAATCATTATTGCTATTAACATAATAACCAAAATAAATATGTATTCTTGATTCATTTAGCCCCTCTTGCACAGTTACTTTTGGACCACTGCGACCGACCTAGAACACTGACAACAGTATGTGGGCTCCTGACAGGACTATTCATCATGGGAACTGCATTCTCAAAAAATGTCGCTCTTTTTGGCTTACTTTTAGGTTTGGCAGGTAAAACTCATTCTTACATTTTCAAGAGTTATTTAAATGTCTTTCTCCTTCAGATACATCATGATGGTATATTAATCATTAAGTTCCTCCATGAGCTTGCGCTCTCTCTCTCTCTCTCTCTCTCTCTATCCATCTAATGAAAGGTTAATTATATGCATGCAGTACCCATGTGAAGGTGCTCACCTTGTTAACATGGCGGCACGCAAAAATAGGTGTACTCATAACCAAAATGATACAAGTTTTCATTGGCCTTCTTCCGGTTTTTGAAGAGAAACATCACGAACATACAAACACACACACACACACCCACACACAAACACACATATTTATTTGTATGATAATAATATCAATAATAATAATAATGATATACATAATATAAATAATTATATATATATATATATATATATATATATATATATATATATATATATTGCATATACATGTATATATATATATATATATATATATATATATATATATATACATTGGGCGGGAGAGAGAGAGAAATTCTACAGGTGACATCACTGAACTCTATGACTGGAATGGGCTCGATCGCTCGCTGCACGCTGATTGGCCATAGGCAGCATGACGCAACCGGCAGCTCGCTAGCGCCATCTTGTTTCCCTCAAAACAATTCCGGAACGTCGCCGCTGCATTAACTTTGTGTGTAACATTTGACCAAATTTGAAGGACTATTTTCACTCCTATAATCATCATATGCCCTTCAAAGATGAACTGAGAGTAGTTCAAGACTCCGTCTTGCGCTGCAATCAACTGCATGAATTGTGTGTCATAGAGTTCAGTGGGTGACATCAATTATTATTCCAACATGTGGAATAACTATGGCACGGCATAAGGGAATTAATTATAATTGTTCAACATCAATACAAAATATATTTCACTTTAACAAATATATATTTCTCTTTTCCAAAACCATTTCACTTCAGCCAATATATATTTCACTCTTAACAAATATATTTCACGTTTCACAAAATTTCATTTCACTTCTTCACAATTTCATGCCACTTTTTCACAAAAACCTTTTTCACTTTTAACAAAAATTCGTGTAACTTTTTACAAAATTACATTTCACTTTTAACAAATTTTCATTTCACTTTTGCATAAAAATTCTTTTCACTTTTCACTCAAATACATTCCACTTTTCACAAAATTTCATTTCACTTTTTCACTAAAACCCCTTTCACTTTTCACAAAATTTCCTTTCACTTTTTCACAAAAATCCCTTTCACTTTTTTTCAAATTTGCATGTCACTTTTTCACAAAAATCCTTTTCACTTTTAACAAAAATTCATTTAACATTTAACAAAATTACATTTCACTTTTTCATAAAAATTACATTTCACTTTTTCATAAAAATCCTTTTCACTTTCAACAAAAATTTATTTCACTTTTCACTAAAATACATTCCACTTTTCACAAAATTTCATTTCACTTTTTCACTAAAACCCCTTTCACTTTTCACAAAATTTCCTTTCACTTTTCAGAAAAATAAATTTCACTTTTCACCAAAATTCATTTCACTTTTTCACAAAAATACATTTCACTTTTCACAAAAACACATTTCACTTTTCACAAAAATTAATTTCACTTTTCACAAAAATAAATTTCAGGTTTTCACAAAAGAAACATTTCACGTTTCACAAAAATTCATTTCACTTTTCACAAAAATACATTTCACTTTTCACAAAAATTCATTTCACTTTTTCACAAAAATCCCTTTCACTTTCAACAGAAATGAATTAATTCCATTGAATTAAAATATAGATCTAGACCTACCTAATATCGTATAGTAGGCCTATCTGTCTCGAAACAACTCTTTGCTTGTCACGCATCTAGACCTACGTGTACCATGTGTACATTCTCGTATGTATATTTGTATGTACATGCGTGTGCTCTACTAAATCATTACTCAAAACCAAAGCCATTTCACTCTGGAAAAAATATATTCCTCTTTTTTCTCGGCCTAAAGGTGGTGCCAGTCGGAATAAGGGCCAAATCAGTTTCGAATCGTAGACAATCGCAGCACTGCTCTGACGTCCCTACGCTTTGGAGCCGATTTAGCCTTTCCTCCAACTAAAAGATTCGCAATATAGTGTGTAAGATATGTGAAATTTATGCTCAAATCCGGCAGAAAGCATGAAATTTGGCATACAGGGGTATTTTGGGGCGCTGATTTCAAAAATTGCCGGCCACAAGCCATCTGACCACTGGGTCGGCCGCCATCTTGGATTTCAAAATGGCCGCCATTGAAAATCTTTAAAAACCGTTATCTCCAGTTTCACAAGACCCGTGGCACAGAAATTTGGCAAATAGGGGTATTTTGGGGTGCTGATTTCAAAAATTGCCGGCCACAAGCGATCTGACCACTGGGTCGGCCGCCATCTTGGATTTCAAAATGGCCGCCATTGAAAATCTTTAAAAACCGTTATCTCCAGTTTCACAAGACCCGTGGCACAGAAATTTGGCAAATAGGGGTATTTTGGGGTGTTGATTTCAAAAATTGCCGGCCACAAGCGATCTGACCACTGGGTCAGCCGCCATCTTGGATTTCAAAATGGCCGCCATTGAAAATCTTTAAAAACCGTTATCTCCAGTTTCACAAGACCTGTGGCACAGAAATTTGGCAAATAGGGGTATTTTGGGGTGCTGATTTCAAAAATTGCCGGCCACAAGCGATCTGACCACCGGGTCGGCCGCCATCTTGGATTTCAAAATGGCCGCCATTGAAAATTTTAAAAACCGTTATCTCCAGTTTCACAAGACCCGTGGCACAGAAATTTGGCAAATAGGGGTATTTTGGGGTGCTGATTTCAAAAATTGCCGGCCACAAGCGATCTGACCACTGGGTCGGCCGCCATCTTGGATTTCAAAATGGCCGCCATTGAAAATCTTTAAAAACCGTTATCTCCAGTTTCACAAGACCCGTGGCACAGAAATTTGGCAAATAGGGGTATTTTGGGGTGCTGATTTCAAAAATTGCCGGCCACAAGCGATCTGACCACTGGGTCGGCCGCCATCTTGGATTTCAAAATGGCCGCCATTGAAAAATATTTAAAAACCGTTATCTCCAGTTTCACAAGACCCGTGGCACAGAAATTTGGCAAATAGGGGTATTTTGGGGTGCTGATTTCAAAAATTGCCGGCCACAAGCGATCTGACCACTGGGTCAGCCGCCATCTTGGATTTCAAAATGGCCGCCATTGAAAATCTTTAAAAACCGTTATCTCCAGTTTCACAAGACCTGTGGCACAGAAATTTGGCAAATAGGGGTATTTTGGGGTGCTGATTTCAAAAATTGCCGGCCACAAGCGATCTGACCACTGGGTCGGCCGCCATCTTGGATTTCAAAATGGCCGCCATTGAAAATCTTTAAAAACCGTTATCTCCAGTTTCACAAGACCCGTGGCACAGAAATTTGGCAAATAGGGGTATTTTGGGGTGCTGATTTCAAAAATTGCCGGCCACAAGCGATCTGACCACTGGGTCGGCCGCCATCTTGGATTTCAAAATGGCCGCCATTGAAAATCTTTAAAAACCGTTATCTCCAGTTTCACAAGACCCGTGGCACAGAAATTTGGCAAATATTTTGGGGTGCTGATTTCAAAAATTGCCGGCCACAAGCGATCTGACCACTGGGTCGGCCGCCATCTTGGATTTCAAAATGGCCGCCATTGAAAAATATTTAAAAACCGTTATCTCCAGTTTCACAAGACCCGTGGCACAGAAATTTGGCAAATAGGGGTATTTTGGGGTGCTGATTTCAAAAATTGCCGGCCACAAGCGATCTGACCACTGGGTCAGCCGCCATCTTGGATTTCAAAATGGCCGCCATTGAAAATCTTTAAAAACCGTTATCTCCAGTTTCACAAGACCTGTGGCGCAGAAATTTGGCAAATAGGGGTATTTTGGGGTGCTGATTTCAAAAACTGCCGGCCACAAGCGATCTGACCACTGGGTCAGCCGCCATCTTGGATTTCAAAATGGCCGCCATTGAAAATCTTTAAAAACCGTTATCTCCAGTTTCACAAGACCCGTGGCACAGAAATTTGGCAAATAGGGGTATTTTGGGGTGCTGATTTCAAAAATTGCCGGCCACAAGCGATCTGACCACTGGGTCGGCCGCCATCTTGGATTTCAAAATGGCCGCCATTGAAAATCTTTAAAAACCGTTATCTCCAGTTTCACAAGACCCGTGGCACAGAAATTTGGCAAATAGGGGTATTTTGGGGTGCTGATTTCAAAAATTGCCGGCTACAAGCGATCTGACCACTGGGTCGGCCGCCATCTTGGATTTCAAAATGGCCGCCATTGAAAATATTTAAAAACCGTTATCTCCAGTTTCACAAGACCCGTGGCACAGAAATTTGGCAAATAGGGGTATTTTAGGGTGCTGATTTCAAAAATTGCCGGTCCCCAGCGATCTGACCACCATGTTGGCCGCTATCTTGAATTTCAAAATGGCCGCCATTGAAAATCATGAAAAATCGTTTTCTCAAGTTTTACAAGACCTGTGGCATAGAAACTTAGCAAAAAGGGGTATTTTAGGGTGCTGCAGCCCCAGTGATCTGAACACCGGGTCGGCCGCCAGAAAAAAATAATTAAAAATTGTTTTCTTGAGTTTTACATGACCTGTGGTACTAGCTGTAAATAGGTCGAAATTGGTATTTTCACATTCTAAATTCAAATATGGACTTATAGAAAACATGCGGAAAATCATCAAAATGATCATAGCCGCCGTTCGACTGAACATGCGGAAAATCATGACTGCCATGGAAATTCGATCTGTTGTAAATGACAAGTGGTTATGAAAATTTGGTACCAGAAGGTATTTTCATGGTAAATGTGTAAGTGTGTGCAGGTCAAACATTTGACTAAAAATATCAACACAATTTTTTATCAAAATATGGCCGACACAAGGAATATCAAGGAACCCCCATTTATATGGAATATGAAATTCTGATATGGCTGCTAAACTGGAATGTTGAGCGTAACCCTTGAATTTTCATTTTGAAATTAAAAAAAAAAGATATTGTTAAACTGATTGAAATGTCAGATGAACCATAACAAGCCAGCCATTTTGAATTCAAGTTTGGCCACCATTACCATTTGGTCACCAACATTTGTTAGCAATGAACAATATTATAAACCTCTTTCCTCGACTTTAAATGACAAAAGCCTATGACATCTTAAAAAGCACAAAGCTGATATAGTTCAAATGTTCTCAGGCTTAAACCCGGAAAAGAATATCTGAAAAAAAAAAAAAATCCCTTACCAGTTTTACAGTCATTCAGATGTAGCGATAAAATGGCCCCAAAGTTTTCGTCCAATTTACCTCTCCTACTCCTCATCTCGGAAGCATTGCCCAAAGCAGAAGCATAGTCCTGTGCATGGAAGATTAGCTGCAAAACATTTGCAATTTCCAGTGCACCGCTTTTTACACTTGCACTTGATCAGTTCTCGGCACCCTTCTGATGCCTCTGGCAGTAGTGTCCAAAATGGATGCCATCCATCATCACCATCCTTAGTCCATCCCCAATCTTCAGGTGAAGGCAGCTCTGGGTTTGCACTTTGGGATTGTCCCCAGATGTGACCTGCTTGAAAGATTGCCCTCTTCACATGTTGACGTAGTGCTTCCTTTGTTGGTGGAATGTTCTCCAATTGCCGATTCCCCTGAGCAAAAAGCTGCTTACGTGCTTCATTCACTTTCTTCAGAGAGGAAGTTCTACTGTACAGGACAACGAAAAACCTTTCAATGATGTCCATGTCATGATTTGTTACTTCTACTGGTGCATTCGAGAGACGATTGAAGACCTCTCCCAAGTTTGGCACGGAAATCCATATGTCCCATACAGTCTTCTTGCCTATCCCTGCTAAAGCAGAAACGGTATCACATCCAGAAACAGCATGCAGGAACAGAAGTCCCCATGAGCGTTCGGGGCCTAGTTTTGTTGAAATGGTGTGAGCACCGATGTACCTAAGATTCTTTCCATGCCCAAAGGCCAACCACACCGCGATGCCATCCATTTTACTTGCCATTGCGATTGCCAGCACAACCACATCCGTGTCCGTTGCATGGATTATGATACTTTGGTACCCTTGCCGATATGCCTGCCAAGCATGAAGCACCATACGTGAATCTGCTTCTTCATGTGTACATGGTTGAATGTTCTGCCACATATCTGAATGAGGGTTTGATTTTACAATTTCTCCCTGGGTCGTGAGAAGTGTTTTCCCATCTGGAACATTCATCGTCTGAAGAGAAGCTGCAAGGAAACTGAACAATGTCTTCTTATTAGAATTTACACGAAGAAAACTGCTCCAGTTACGTGGCACCAACGTCTGTTCAGTTACATGAAGTGGTATGCCACTTCCACGACCAAGCCTGGTGCCTCCTTTAAGACTGTCTGATCTGTAGGTATCCCACACAACGTCGACACGTACTACTGTCTCCTCATTCAACTTTCGTGCAATGTATGGAAGGAACTGTTTATGTGCATAATCACCAAATGTCCTGACCACACTACTGCATTTCTTAGGATCCAGCTGATGCACTAAGGCAGCCCCATAAAAAATGCAGACTTTTGCAACAGGTGTTTCATCGGAACGTTCAGGATGTGGTACAAGGGCTTCCAAACAGGGCACAAGATCGGCTTTGCTGGTTGGTGGGCGCATTGTATTAATATCTTCAGCCAGTGCCGGAGGCCAACCGTGACATTCGTGTTCGAAGAATGCATCAAGATCACCATCTCTCGCCTGACAAGAAATGTACATTCGAGAGAACAGTTCAACATTGCTTTTCATATTAGTCATCTTCGCCAGAGACTTTGCAGGTGTTTTCTTGGGCTTGGATTTGAACAGTGCCAGATTGTTCTTGGAAATGTTGTCATAGAAACTGACAGAAGGATCATTCAGTCTCTTCTCTACAAATGCATTGAATTGTTTGTTGCCAGTTTCCTCCACAGATCGTAGTTGAGCAATCACTTCATTAGGCATGGTGACCTTGGTGTCAAGCACATACAAATCTTTAGTGTCTTCGGCAAATGGGTTCCCCAGTTTCTCGAAAGAACTGATTGCATTGTTAAGATCTGATGCAAAGGATTTCTGCACACTAGGTAATTGATCATGGTGACGGATATCAGGTTCCTTCTGGCTCTGGAACTGGTCTTCAAACTCACTCACGATTCTTGCTATTTCAGGACCAGCCACCATCCATCGGCGAAGAGCTGCTTCATTCTCAGTAATTCCTATGACTCCACCATCACCTTTAACTACGGCATTCTGCTGCTCATGTACCTGGTCATTTGCCATTGCAGAGAACCTGTGTGATGACTTCTGAGTGACAAATTTCCCATCGACAAATGCACGATGGGTATCCATGGAATCGTCTGGAAGACCCTGGAGATCTGTAAGATGCACTGTCAACCATCTAGCATAATGGTAATGATCCATGGCAAACATATATGGAATGATTGCCCTAAGGGTCTCCACGTAAAGCATGTAGTTTGCTTCCCTCTGTGATCTTATGAATGCAAGGAGAAGGCATTCCAACTGCAGAACTTTATTCCAGTAACAAAACTGGGGGTAATCTGTGGTCATCTTGAGCTTCCAAGCATCAAATGATTTGATATCTTCACTTGCACAGGTTTTGAGGTAGTCTTCGTATGCTCTTTGCTGTAGAGCATAAAGTGCTGCAGCAGTGACCCGGTGTGCCCATTGGGCCCTGGAAGTTTGTGATCCTTTCTGAAGACTTTCTGCTCTTGCTTCTGTTGTTACACCTGCATTAGTCATCACACTCGTCCAACCACTCCCTTCCAAGAAGTCACCAATCACTTTCAACAATGCCATCTCTATGTGAAGTCCTCCCATCATCACCACAAACTTGTCTTCGCCATATACACTTGGCCATGTCCACTGGATCTTCTTCGCTATAGCATAGAGAGGTTGGTCAACTGTGAGAACAGGAACCTGTCCCGGATTCACTAGATCTGTTGCCTGCTTTATTAAGTTCATCCCATGTTTCACCATTGCCAATGTATGAGCACTCTCTCGGAACATAGGTAACAGTCCTGTAATAGCAGGTGGCCGAGGAACTCCAACCTGTAGATTCGCCATGTAGGCTGACCAGGATATGTTCTCTTCACTCTCAAGACTTCCGTTCTCCTGCAGTCTGTGTACAAAAGAAAGCCATTGACTTTCCTTGTCCTCTATTCTGGTGGACACATTTGGAGTTGACTGACCTTTAGATTTCCTTGGAATGGGCTGATTAGATGGAAATGCTGCAGGAGGGACATCACTGTAAGATGTAGGTAGGGCAGTTATGACTTTCCTACGCTTACTCTTCCCATTCACAGTGACGTGCTCATGATTTCTAATGGTACCACTATTATCCTGTGAAACATGTTGTGTAAGTGAAATTGCTGTACCGTGAAATGAACTTCGAGAGGATACGGAGGATGGGTTGCGATCTATATTATCCAGGTTCCCTGTTGTGAATAACCCACTTCGCAGTTTGGTTGGACACACCACATGGTCATTTTCGTAGACTTCAATAACCCTGTTGGCCTCATCTGTGGATACTTGCAGGACACGATCATAGGAAACAGACAAACCATATTGAAAAAGAACATCAACAAGATCCCGTTTCCTTGTTTTGCTATGAATGAGCAGACCCAGGTAAAGCGGTAGAGATGTTTCACGCTCCACATTGTGACGCACTGCTGCAGTTTCCAACCTGCCTCGTTTGATGGTGTTGAATGTGACAAGTTGGCTTAAGGATTGTGCATGGACGCTTACACTCTTCTTGATCGCAGTCTGTTTTTTAATGTTTGTACCAGCAAGGATCATTTGCATCAATGCTGTCAATGACGGTGCTGTGTTGTTACAAGATTCATCAAGAAGGGATCCATTAAATTGATACTGCCTCTGCAAAATATCTTTGCGCACAATCTGAGCAGCTCTCATGAGAATGACAGCATCATCATCGGAGCTTTGTCCACGGGCATGCAATAAAGCTTCGCCAGTGTCCTCTTTGAATGACAAAAGAACTTCATGATTGGTTGTATGTGCCTAAAGACTTGGAAGCTGTCTGAGAAGCTTGTCTTTAATGTGAGTCGAATTAATCCTCTTTGACGCATCGCCTCCCAGTTGCACCAAACGTTCTGTATAAAGCTTTACGAGATCTGCTAACTTGAACACAGTATGGCTACCATCTGTGCACTTCATTTCTTCCAAATAGGACACCAGTTCTGCCAATGCTACTGATTCTGGTTGCATAGTTTCATTTGAACTGGCTTGTACTTCATTCTTCCTTACAAATGATCTGTATCGGGTGTGGTATTTGTATCCAAGATGGCGGCCGACCCAGTGGTCAGATCGCTTGTGGCCGGCAATTTTTGAAATCAGCACCCCAAAATACCCCTATTTGCCAAATTTCTGTGCCACGGGTCTTGTGAAACTGGAGATAACGGTTTTTAAAGATTTTCAATGGCGGCCATTTTGAAATCCAAGATGGCGGCCGACCCAGTGGTCAGATCGCTTGTGGCCGGCAATTTTTGAAATCAGCACCCCAAAATACCCCTATTTGCCAAATTTCTCTGCCACGGGTCTTGTGAAACTGGAGATAACGGTTTTATTCAATGGCGGCCATTTTGAAATCCAAGATGGCGGCCGACCCGGTGGTCAGATCGCTTGTGGCCGGCAATTTTTGAAATCAGCGCCCCAAAATACCCCTGTATGCCAAATTTCATGCTTTCTGCCGGATCCGAGCAACTTGACCATTTTTTGTTACATATCTGCCCTACTAATAGGCCGTAACTTCGATTTTACGATTTATATGACTATTCAGAACCTCAATCCAACATATTTCATGTATTTAACTGTTTATATATAATGCTATTATATTTTCTTCCGAAATCGGATCGCAGACTGATCGTACAGTGTGCGGCGGGCTTTATACTTTTTGGCTGCGCTTTATGTGATGTCACAATGAGACGAACGAATAATAATATCGACAAGTCTTGTTCATTATCCCATTGTGACTTAACATTCGTGCACTGCATATTCACTAATGCACTCGCAATTATGAATTATATGTATGATATACTGGTCACATGTGATTATAGGCTTCAATAAGAGATAAGCTTAGCTCTACGATAACAAGAAAACATTAATCAGATATTACTTTGAAAAGAAAGTTTGAAATGATGGTGTAAAACCTAACTTGTACACAACAAGACATTCAGAGTGAAAGTGAATGATAGAACCTGAAATACCTAGCTCAGATGGTGAGTAAATTAGATTCAGTGTGGTTTCTTTAACTTGATGCGAGATACAAACACATCTTCCTTTTTGTTTTGTTCTTTCTTTCTTCTCTTGAGCAGCATTCTGTGCATCCGTTTTGCATCGACAATCCCTTCTACTGCTTCATCAATATTTCCCCACCAATTTCGCTTTCATTAGCGTTTCAACTTTCTTTGGAACAATTATCGGAGGTCTCCTCCTCCCTCCGATGATTTCACTGAGTTTGATGGCTTATGGTGTAAGTGGAGCCCTACTTATTCTCGGGGGACTGTTCTTCAACTTATTACCTGTTGGGTTTGCTCTAAAAACCCTTCCTGTAGGTGGTGAAGCTGAAGATACGTTTCTGCTGATCTCTAAACCGAAAGGAACTGTCGAAGGCGTCACTGTCAGTGATAATGGCAAGGAAATTCTCTGTAACATACGCAAGGACAGTTTGGACAGATCTGACAGGACATTCGAGAAAGACAGGCTCACTGACTGCCTGTTAAGTGATGGTGTGAATAGTGAGAGGGATGATAATATACATGGTGGTGGTTGCAGTGGTCTCCAGGGCAATTGCGGTCATGTCAGTGATAGTTCACCCAATCGTCTGAAGTACGTAAGCAGAGATAGATTTGACAGTGATGAGGAAAAACGTGAGGCAGTAAGCACGAAGGAAGGGGCAGAGAAACAGACATGCAATTTCAGTAGAATAAAAGAAATCGCCCGTATCGATTTCATGATTAAGAATCCGCTCTTGTCTTTTACTCTTATACCGAGTGTTGGATTGATTTTTGTTGTAATCGGAGGATGGGATCTCTTCGAGGTAACATATGGCATCTCCCAGGGACTCGAACCCAGAGCTGCAAATGTAATTCCAATGGCTTCCATGACTGGATGCGCTGTGTCACACATTTTACTAATAATCATTCTCCGATATAGGCCCACATATTGTGTCTTCATTTTCTTCTCGTCCTGTTGTTTGTCGTCCCTCGGATTCTTTCTGACTACGCTTCACTCGTCTTTTTGGTATCTACTGATGATGTCGTTCGTAATCGGTCTCGGAGTCAATGGCGTCCTCATAACATGCGAAGGCGTCGTCGATTTCTTTGTCGAGGAAGAACACTTCGCTGATGGGTCCACACTGGCTGACCTCTTCACTGGGTTGGGATTACTCATGTCTGGTTTCGTTGCAGGTATATTAATAAATTTGGGAATATTTTTTGTCTAAGAGCAGAAGGAATATACATAAATTGAATGCAGTGAACAGGTCATACAGGCATGTTATTTTGAGAATCTTTATATTGAAATTTATATTGCCATTTTTTTTTATATATGAGCTAAAGACGAAAAAGAGCCACGGACAGTGAAGACATTTAAGGATAATTCAGTTTAGGCCGCTTGTCCCCCCCCCCAAAAAAAAAAAAGAAAGAAAGAAAGAAAGAAAAAGAAGGAAAAAAAAGAAACAGAAAAACATCGATCCTTTTTATTTGGGTTTTTCTGTCCTTCTGAAATCAAATACAGATTTTCCTTTTTTATTACATTTTTAACCAGATCATCATCTTATTTTGTGTTCAACATTCTTCATCTCCTTCATATTCTATTGCTTGTCATTTCTTTCTTTCTCTCATCTACCGATGACAGGTTACATCAAGGATATATCAGGCAGTATGAAGACCGTTTATTGGACTCTAGGAGGATTGAACCTAGTCGCTTGCCTTCTAATGATGATCTTAGTCTGTAAAGTGTCGTGCTTTGGTTACTTAAAAATTTAACTTGAATCGATTAACGATAACGATAACGAGATTTTCTATTATGTTTTGTTGTGGTGGGGTTTTCTCTCTCTCTCTCTCTCTCTCTCTCTCTTTCAATCTGATTATTTTGAAAATTGTAAACTCAGCCAACTCTTTGTGATAAGGTATTGCGAAGCATGATCTGCACATGCTCTTTTGTTGCAGCTTAGAATGGAAAGTATTGAAAAATCCTCATGCAATGTGATAAACTTAGAATAAGAAGAGAACTGTTTTTTTAATAATCTTAAAGCACTCAATGATAACTTTGAAAACGTAAACAGTTTGGAGAGGTTCATATTCATAATGTCACTCAAAGAAGACGCTCTCATAAAAGAATTTGCCAATTTTTTGCGATATACTATTGATAAACGTGGTAACCTTTAAATTGCTTATTATTATAGGCATATTTATATATAGTGTATATTATGTATACAATTCTTTTGATGGCTCATTTTCTCGTCTCCTTACACTACTTGTAAATAATCTGATAATTTATATTTCATGAAAGAGCATGTCTTGTTGATCAATTATGAGTATTTTGTTTTTGATTTTGTTTATGTTTCGAATGCTATACTATACTCACGATATATTTTTCTGTTTTTGTCATAACTGTGTTATTATTATCATTGTTATATATATATATATATATATATATATATATATATATATATATATATTGTTCTGTTTTTATGATAACTGTGCTATTCTTAATATTATTATTACCATTATTATTGTTCTGATTGTTGCTGTTATATTCGAACAAAATATTGATGGATATGTCAGTGAAGTTCAATTAATAAATACACATACACATACTTTTTTTGTTTTTCAAAATATTTTATTAGAGATTTCATTCAAAATAGATCATTACATAAAATAAATGTAAATAATTTCAAACAAATACAAATCTTCATTTCGTTTTCATACCATAGTGTTAAATTATTCACAAGACAAGCATGGAAGAATGTTGGAATGAAATCACTAAGTAAATAATATATTGACAAACACTAACGTACGCCCTTTACCCCCTCCCTATGTTCCACAATGTATAATATTCAATGCAAATGATCTTTCATTCAAAATATGTTAATGTTCTTTTCTTTTTTGTTATTTTCCTAGTTCATATAAAGATCTCCTTTAAATGAATAAAGGGGTAAACAAAAGTGTATAATTACGGTATAATTAAATGAAATACAATTCTTCATGTTATATTCATATCATAAATAATAAGATGTGCATTTAACAATTTACCCAAGAGAAGGGGAAAATGATCATTCATGAAAAGTAACATAATGCATATTTTTATATAAACCCTTCATCGGTATACCTTGTTACCCCTTTCACTACTTAACCCCCGCCCCCCCCCCCCCTTCACAACATTCACATTCACACTCACTAACATCCAACAATCATACCAAGGTTTACACACGCACAACACTAGACACATCATACCTGCTCACATTCACATCCTTATTCACTTTCAGTTCTTCCCATTTCTGTAAGTGTAAATGTAACTTCCCTGCCTTCGTTGCTAGATTTTTTTCTTCCTCTATACAATCAGCTATATATTTTTGTATTTTTGTAGATGAAGGAACCTGGCCTTGAGCCCTAGAATGGAAAATTGCATATTTAATAAACATGACCAAAGAATTTACACATTTATTTCTATTTGAATTACCAGGTAATCCCATGTATATATCCCCCCAATTCATATCTTTTAATTCAGCCAAGCCAAAATATTCAATACAAAATTGCCATAACGGTTTCACTTTCGCACAGTTCAGAAATATATATAAGTAAGACTCAATCTCCTTATAACAAAATGAGCAATAATTGTCCCTCACAAACCCAAACCTCATCAAATGTTCTTTTGTATATATAGCTCCATGTAAAAGTATAAATTGAAATTCCCTTTGTTTTCTAATGAGAGTTGTGTTCCTTGCTCGGATGAAAAAAGTACATATTTCTTTATTTGTAAAGTTGAAATTGCTGTGACCATCCTTTACTGTTAAGTTATACGATTCACGTAAATTGTTGATAAAACAGTTATAAATAGTTCTAGATTTAACTACCTGAAAAGTTGTTTCCTGCCCAGCAATATTCATGTTTATATTAAAGTCAACAAAATCAATTTTCATAAATTTGACCGAAGGAGTAGCATTTTTCCAACTAGTTGGTATGGCATGAGCAATATCAATTATCTGGAGCAATTGATTTGCATTAATCCCAAGATTTTGAAAATAAACCACAGGCTTTATATGCCCATTGTCAAAAATGTGATTTACAGTGCGTATGCCTTTATTAAATAGATCAATATCACAGATCATTTTACCTCTTATACAAATATTATGATTATTAAATATAACCGGATTAACCTCCCCTTCAGAGTATCTATATTTCCTCATATCTTGCCAAGCCTTCAGCATTTCTGAATAAAATTCTGAATAAAATTGTGTGTATACATACACACACACACACACACACACACACACACACACAGAGATGACTGTGGAAAGTTTGTGTTGGCTAAAGGTAGGGAGGGGGAGAGAGAAAGTGGGAATAAAGTCAGGCCATACTGAACATAATGTACATGCATGGGCAGTTACAAGGGAAGCTGGAAAGGTACATTGAAGAAGGAAAAAAAAAACATTGAGAAGATGACTTCTCCCTTGCTTAAAAATCAACAGAAAAGAAGGAAAAGAAATCGCATTGTCATGATTCTGGTGTCAGTATTACTTTTGTTCCCCTGTCGATTATGATAAAGAATACTGAAAATCAGAAAAAAAAATCTTTTTTTAATAAATCATGATTATTTTTGTTTCTTTCATGTTCGAAGACAAAAGGGGATTATGTTTTATATATATACACCAGTGGGTATCCAAGCAACTCAAAACTATCAAAACTATTAACATTATTCAAGGAATTCAACAAGACCTTGGCATCACTTCTGTTTACGACAGGTATGTCGGCTTTATTATAATTCATTTGAAATTTCGGTATTTTTACATGATATTTCTACTGACAATAATATTAGTCCGTCAATTTTTGAATGATTGTGTCTTCTCTTTGTATTTTGTGAATTATTCTCTTCGTTAATTTTGTCATGCCTTTCTTAGTGATTGTATCTTCTCTTTATAACTGTTTCAGAATAAATTTCTGAAGACGTCGAAAGACGAAAGCTTAAATTTCCTGAGTATCCTGCGTCATCTTTGGTTTGAATTCATCCCACTATATATATATATATATATATTGTATATGAGAGGAAATTGGTACAAGAACAGTTTTAATTTCAATCGTGTTAATTAATGCACTGCACTGTCATTATTGTGATGAGAGTATCACTTTGAGTTTTTTTTTTCTCCTATTGGAACGTTTTTTTTGTTGTTTTTTTTAACTTGATTATCTTTTCATGTTTGAATATAAAAGGGGATTATGATATATGATGGCATATGAGGGGAAATTGGTACAAGAACAGTTTTAATATCAGCCGTGTCTATTAAGGCATGGCAATGACATGATTGTGATGATAGTACCACTTTGAGTTGTTTTTGTTTCCCTGTTGGTATGCTGAAAGTTAGAACTTTTTTTTTGAATTATAAATCATGATTATCTTTTCATCTTTGAAGAAAAAAGGAGATTATGGTATATATATGATGGTATATAAGAGGAAATTGGTACAAGAACAGTTTTAAATTTCAATTGTGTCTATTAAGGCATGGCACTGCCATGATTGTGATGATAGCACCACTTTGAGTTGTTTTTGTTCCCCTGTTGGTTATTGATATTGAACAGTTTGTATAATCTCATTTCATAATTTGACAACAGAATCATTTGTTTCACCATGGTATTGATGAATAAGTAGTTTCGAACACAATTAACCCTTTTACGGGATTTATCTTTCTTCTGCAATTCTCTCTCTCTCTCTCATCCAGACCCCCCCCCCCCCACTCTCTCTCTCTCTCTCTCGCCCTTTTCTCTTTCCCTCTCCTTATTTCACACTCTCTTCTTTCTCATTAGCTTTTTCTTCTTGTATTTCTTCTCTCCTCTTCAGGAAGATGCTCATTATTCCTTTTGTAGTCTTTTTAATACATGTTCAAGGCCTAGTCTGGAATATAACATTTTACTGTGATACTTGGATACTGTTTATGTATTGCTCATATTTTTAAAAATGTATAAAATTCTATATACATTCTTTTATTCTTTTGCAATGCTAAATATGTCGATCGCATTTTACTTTCCTACTCTCTCTAAATACCGCTTGTAACCGTGTAAGTTTATGATGCCTTGCACTTTTTTAAATCATAAATACAATCATCGTCATTATCTCAGCTTAACAAAATCATCAACATTTCTAATTCGTGCACTAGGTTTTCATTTCACGCACCTGACTAACACTATCTCTACCCCTTCCCCCCCCCTCTCTCTCTCTCTCTCTTTCTCTCTCTCTCCCTTTCATCCTTCTTCGATTTTTTTTTCACTCCCTTCTTCTCGTTTACCCCTTTCTCCCACTCTCTCCTCATCGCTCTCTTATCTTTTCCTTTTCAGCCAGGTTCTTCCTGATTTTACCCACTTCACTTTCAATATCCAACCCCGGTATCCAACCTCCAAAGTGCAATATGTGAACATTAAACTGTTATTCTATACATGTTTTTTGTTGAAATTTGTATTTTGATGTATTTTAAATGTTCAGTTTTTACATTGTAAATATTTTCACAAATTCGGCATCATTACCGCCGCGATGAGAATATATAATAAAACCATTGAAATGAATTAAATTGAATTAAAAGGGGTTTGATCAATTATGACAATACATTATTTGGGGCAACTGGGGTTACCTGAGAGGACCTTGGGCCCTTCAGAGATCATCACGGCTCCATTGGGAAATATGTAAAAACTCATACGAAAACATAATGTTACTTGATGTGCTACCAACGTTGCCAGAGTTGGCAGAATTCTGCTTTCTGGCAGAATTTTGACCGCTTTAGCATCTAGCATTATGCTAGGCATAATTTGACAAAATTTAGCAGAATTTTAGCAGAATTCTGGTGTTTGAGTTTTGAGTAAAAATACACCCCAAAATGCTGATGTTTTTTTTTTTTTTTTGCTTGTCAGAGAGTTTTTGAGTAAAAAGTCCCCCCCCCCCAAAAAAAAAAAAATGGTGATAACTTTTTTTTTTTTTTTTTTTTTTTTTTTGCTTGTCAGAGAATTTTTGATAAAAATTTTGATTTAGTAGTAAATTTTTTGATTTAATAGAATTTTTGCTGCTCGCTAGCAGAATAGAATTTTTCGCTGGCCACACTGTGTGCTACCCCCATTGATAATAGTCATGTCGGGCACCTGTACCCAAGCTCCATAAGGCCCATTGGAGGGGCTCATTATCTTCCTTGAATACGACAGTGATCTTTAAAAAAATTTTCACTCTTAAAGATGCATGCTGATGTTTTTCGGTGTATTTATATTTCATATGATTTCTTACTATATGATATGTTTTATGTTAGGCATATGGACATGCTAAAAAGCAGTCCTTTTGGCTGATGTAAATTTTACTGTGATTTAATAAATTCAGTTTAATCAATCATTCAATCACTGGCGGATTTAAGGGGGGCAATTCCGGCCCGTGCCTCTCCCCCTTTGAAAGAAAACAATGCATTGTGCCCCCACCCTTTTAGAATGGAAATTTTTTTAAACAAATTTTCTTTTGCTTGTCAGAGAATTATGAAGGGAAACTGGACCCCATACTCCCCCCACCCCCCCCCCCCTGCACTGAGCGACTTTGGAGGGCTTGCGAACCCCCCCCCCCCCCCTCCCCCCACTGATTGACTTTTGCAGGGCTGGCGAGACAAATCTCCCTCCAAGCAGTTTCCCAAAGTTGACAATCCTGCATTTGTGTGCCCCCATCCCGTTTACAAAATCCTGGATCCGCCCCTGATTCAATGATTGATCATTGGTGGCATCCCACCGATATGTACCATTCCCCACGACCTTTGCTAACCAGAGTCACTGATTAATTATCATGACTCTAGGTAACAAAATGTGTTCTGGAATTGTAGCTGCAATTCACAATAGCATTGTTGTATTAGAAAATCATTGCTGATAAACACATATTTCACGATTTTGATTGGTAACACCCGAAAACGTAATTTAAATCCCAAATCATTTATGTTCTAAAGATCATTGGAACAAAGATGAGAAGAAATGCTTGGAATGGGCTGTATTCATCTTGACACTCAAAATTTTAGTCGATATGAGTTAGTATCAATCAAAATCGCAATCTTTTAACAATTATTCTACTAGGGTCCATCTTCTTTACAAGGGGTAAGAGAGACTCATGAAATTGCCATTATAAATCAAATCAAATCAATTTATTGAATAATTAAAATCTACAATTTAGGATTATCATCAACATACAAATACAAAGGAAGATTATAAGATAACCTATTATACACCCTTAAAAAAATGTTTTTAATAAAAAAAAAAAAAAAAACACTTGCACCAAATGTTCGGCGAGGAGACTTTGGAATTGGACAAAAGGAAAAGAAAAAGAAGAACGAAAAAAAAAAGAGAAAAAATGAAAGGGAGAGAGGACAACCGTGATGCAAGTGCCGCCTTATGGCTGAGCCCATGCTTTGCCAAAGGCTGTTTATGTTAGAGCAATAATTTTTTTTTTCTTTTATTACAGTCTAGAACCTGAGTGCCACATTTTATTAACAATACTACCTAAGCTTTACTCATTACGTTACAAAGACAACAATTAGCCCTTTTAATTGCCCCCCCCCCCCCGGCGATATATAAGGTCTCAATTCGAGCCGATAACTGCAAATAATTTAATGTCTTTAGAATTTTTTCCCCCAAGATTATTTTGCTTATAACATTGGAGAGGGAGAAAGAAAGAAAGAAAGAAAGTGTATATGGGTGCGTGTGTGAGTGAGTGTGCGTGTGGGTGTGTATGAGTAAGCAATCAAACCATATGTGAGGTCCCGTGGTCTAGTGGTTTAAGGCGCTTGACTGGAGATGCGAGGATCAGGCGTTCGATCCCCTGCTCGGCACTTATGCCCTTGAGCAAGGCATTTTATCTACATTGCTCTTTTATCGTACATCAAATAAATGAAGTGCTATAGGCATATTGATACCAGCGTGTGCATGTGTGTTTAAAAAATATATATATATCCCAGCTCTATTTATAGCTTTGCTACGTGACATAATGAATTATTCGTTAGTAATTACCGCAAATTGCACCTACTAAACAAATTCCTGTCACTGGTTTCACATTACACGGTAATTTCAGCTGCTGACATTTCAGTTTTAAAGAAAGTAAAGAAATTCGGATGCACAATGTTTTACATATTAATAGTAAAACGATACTTATTTTAATATACCATTAATGTATAAAATCCTCTTTTTAGAGGCTGACATGATTTATCGCATTACATTTATAGCCTAGTTTTATTTAACAAGAATAATTACACGTTATGTATTTCCATTATTACAAAAAACATTTAGAGGTAAATACCCCGAATGATAATGTGCTTTCGAATAAAGACGGGGTTTTTTAGTCCAGATTCCCTTTTTTAACATTTCATTTTGATGCTTACAAATCGAATTAGCAGTTTTGGGGGTTCCATCCACTTATGTAATATCAATTCTTATTTGAAAAGCTAATCAAATAAGTAATCTGTTCATAATTCATCAACCTCCCCCCCCCCCCCCCCCCCCTCCCCCCTGAAATGGTTTATTGATATTCAATTCAATGGCTCATAGTCATACTTTGGTGGTTAAGAGTGATTCCGCTCACATTGAACAAGAACTATTCACGTATGAAAGGACACTGTGCACGGTTTGAAAACACATCGTGAACAATCAAACTAACATGGCCTATCAAGGAAAAAACTGGAAATACATGATATTTACATCCAGATTCTGTCTCAAGATCATTGAAGAAGGCATGGAAATCTCATTTGGCATTCTGATGCCCGCGATAGCCAATCATCTTGGATCTTCAAGTGCGACAACAGGATTTTTGATATCATTTCACATATCTTTGTGGTATCTGGCTGGTAAGCATAATTCAAGAAATACTGTTATCCTAATCAGAAATCATTTTCCGGGATATCTTCTAGCAGTATGTATTTGCTGAAAAATTATTAGAATAAAAATCATCGTAACTATTTTCATAACAGAGGCCTAAACAGAAGGTTAAGTTCCTGATGATAATCATAAACTGAAAGTCAAAAATAGTAAAAAAATATAAGACCTAGTGATATTTTTTCTCTCTGGCAATTTCATCTTCCTGTAGTGTTGTTTTCCGTGACGTAGACATTGCAAATAATTTAGCCATTACTCACATTATTTTAGCATAGATTACCTCTACAATGATGCATACCTTTGGGCTAAGATAACACGTAGACAAACTGCAGTAAAAAGTGTACCCGATATAAAAGAGTTTCACTCCATCTCTAGTCAGAGATTACATTCGAGACATTCAGAGACTTATCTGACTTGCTCCAGATTTCCCCTCATCAGTAGTATTGTATCATTTCATGTCTTCATATGTAGGCCTATCTTCATCTTTTCTATCACCTGAATAAATGCCAATTCAGAACAATAAGCCCATTTTTGCAATTATTGACCTTCAGATAAACAAATCTTCGGAAAACGAACCTTGGGAATAAAGAACCTTCGGAGTAATACAACAAAATGTTCGGAATTATGAACCCTATTTCATTTTCGGAATTACGAACCCCTTGGTATGGGAAGTTTGTGTGTCTGAATAACGAATCGAACCTTCGGAAAAAAACGAGATCTCCCATACAAAATCATGTTTAATCAATACGGCAAAACTTAATCTATTGGCGAATGCGACCGAGAGCATTCATTGCTATACATAATCTCCGTATAAACCAAAAAAATACTACCACTGGCGGATCGGGGTGGGAATTACATTATCCATCATTGATCTTCAAATGGTGAGCCAGTGGTGCAAGACATAACATTTGATATAACAACCTGTGAATTAAAGAATTACTAGTTCAATTTCTCAGAAATTTTTTTCAACCTGTTTTTCAGTATATTGCACAGCTCAACTAATTGCAAATATTGCATTGCTCTTTAAAATGCTTTTTGGTTAAAGGCCTTTATAAAGTGACAGATAAAAAACTCCATTTTTATATTATGTCACAATTTTATTTTTTAAAAGTCATAAAAATTTCAACTCTGATATCCGATGCTTATGTAAAAAAAAAAGTCTATTATGTGCCATCTAAATATGCATTGATAATATCACCCTAAATGGCTCCATATCAATGAAAAAACAAACCTTCTAAATTCTTCTTCTTGTCTAAAATATCAGGCACATTCAAGCTCTATCGTACCATCAAAATCTTGTATCTTTCCGTTCATCATGAGTATCTTTTTCATCATTCTTTTAAAATTTTTTCCTTAGAATCTTTGTATTAAGCGCTTAATGAGTTGTGTTTATCATTATTAACATTTTTATCATTATTATTATCATTATCATTATTTTTATTATTATCGTTATTATCATTATTATCATTACTATCAATATCATTATTATTATCATTTTTAAATCATTATTGTTATTAATATAATAACCATATATTCTTGATTCATTTAGCCCCTCTCGCACAGTTAGTTTTGGACCACTGCGACCGACCTAGAACACTGACAACAGTCTGTGGGCTCCTGACAGGACTATTCATTATGGGAACTGCATTCACAAAGAATGTCGCTCTTTTTGGCTTACTTTTAGGTTTGGCAGGTAACACTCATTCTTACATTTCAATAGTTTTATATATACCTAAATGTCTTTCTCCTCCAATTACATCATGACGGTATATTAGTTATTAAGTTCCTCCATGAGCTTGCTCTCTCTCTATCTCTCTCTCTGATTAAGGGCTAATTATACAGATACAGTACACGTGCGAAGATGCCCAACTTGTTAACATGGCGGCGCACAAGAATATTGGTGACGAAAATGATACAAGCTTTATAGGCCTTTTCAGGTTTTTGAAGAGAAACATCAAGAACATACAAAAACACACACACACACACACACTTTTTTTCAATGATCTTTATTTTGATTCCACTCAATAATTATACATAAATCATAATTCAACATTTCAATGAAAGTAAATGCATATGACAACTAAAACACATTATCTTGTAACATTTTCTATAAACGAATAACTGAAATTCGAAAAATTTAAAGAAAACATTGAATGAAAAAAAAACCACACACACACACACACACACAAACACGCACCCACATATATATTTATATATATATATATATATATATATATATATATATATATATATAATAAAGGATGACTCGAATGCATTGAATGCCATTTCCAAGTATTTTTGGAATTTCAGTTATTGGAATTGGCATTCAATGCATTCGAGTCATCCTTTATTATTATTTGTATGAAGGGTTTTCAGGCGACCAGAAAAATTGGCGTATCTCATGGTTTGCGCATGAGTACCCGGATGACCGTGCAATTTTAAAACAATATCTCATGGTTTGTGTAAAAGTACCCGGATGACCGTGCAATATATCTCCATATCTCATGGTTTGGGGGGCGCGTGACGCGTAAAAAAGTGAATACGCGCTTAAATACGCAAAGGTTAAGACAATGGATGTATGCGCGCAGCTCTTGCAAGATGCTTGGGGTAAGGACAAAAATGATTTTCTCCCTGTGTTTTATGTCGAAGTCCATACAAAAACATAAGGACATGTAATGGTGAAAATTGAGGAACTAGGTATCATACAATTAATAATAATAATATTGAATGGCTTTTCTTTCGTGGAACACAAGGATATATCGTACTCGCTTTGAAAATATTTCACTCGTCGTGCCGACTCGTGAAATATGCTCATAGCTCGTGCGATATATCCTTGTATCCCACTCAAGGCCATTCAATATTATATAATTATTTCGCATCATATGCCAATACGTGGAACATCATGAATTTATATATATATATATATATATACACTGCCCTCCAAAAGTTTGAATACACCTGTAATAAGAACTGATTCTCACAATCACCACAGTTCATTTATCATCAGATTTCTGACACTACAACAATTACAACAATGGTGTCAAACTGAAGAGTAGACACCAGCCTTCAAGTTGACACCAGTTTAACATCTAAAGCGCTTCAGGAGGCCGTCATGAGTTAAAAAGACAACCTTACCCCTAAAATATCATCTCCAGTGGCAAATATGAGGTCACTGGTTTGTCAGTTGTGCCAGCATTTTTTGCACTTTGGGCATCCTACAAAATCTAACCCATGTTTATATACAATAATAATTTCTTTACTCGTGCAGAAAATTAATATTTTCATCTAAGAAACACATCAATATTTGGGGATCACCACAATGCTTTTTGTTCCTTATTTTTTCTGATGGGACGTCATATTTTATTGTTTATTTTTGCATTAGTGGAAAATAATGCCTAAATGAATAATAGTCTGTAACAAAATGTCCATTTGTTTATTTTTTAGTTTTATTTTATCACGTTTCGAATCATAGAGTCTTAAGACTTCTCATCAGAGAACCTGCCTTTGGTAGCGACCACAGCACGGCACATACTGGCCATCTGGCTGGTCAAATTGTGGAAGAATTGTGGAGATAGTCACTCGAAATGTCTTTCTATGCCTTCTGAAGAATTTCCAACAGATGATGCTCACTTGTTGGGCTATTTTCTTGGACGTTCCTGTCCAGCTCTTCCCATAGTAAGATTTTCAGGACCCCTTTCTCTTCTGTTTTCTAGAGAGTTTTTACATTATAGCCTTGAGGAATGTTTGGGGTCATTTCTCTGCTGGAAGACAAACTTGTTGAGGTAGTCAATGGATATGTCAATGCCTTCTGCAGATGAAGCTCAGTTGCTGGACATTTTTCTGAGACCTTCCTGTCCAGCTCTTCCCATATTAACTCTATCGGACTCATATCCTGTGACTGGGGCGACCAATCCAGGACTCTCAGGACCCATTTCCAATTTTTTTTTCAGGCAGTTTTAGCACAACCTTAAGGAATAATTGGGGTGATTGTGCTGTTGGAAGACAATTTTTGTTCATCTTCAGAAGGCACAGAAAGACATTTAGAGCGACTACAAGTACCTCCACAACCACCTCCACAACTTGAGCTGCCAGATGCCCAGGATGTGCCGTGCTGTGATCGCTGCCAGGGGCAGGTTCTTAGATGAGAAGACTCTATTATTCGAAACGTGATGAAATAAAACTTTCAATAATAAATGTGCATCCCGTGACATACATGAAACATTATTCATTTAGTCGTTATTTTCCACAAATGCAAAAATAAACAATAAAATATGATTTCCCATGAGAAAAAAAAGAAACAAAAAGCACTGTGGTGATCCCAAAACTTTGATGTGTTTCTTAAATGAAAATACTAGTTTTCTGCATGAGTATAGCAATGCTTATTGTACAGCAGTCAACAAATTAGTAATATTCATCAGTAGAAACGCGGGGCAGATTTTGTGGAATGCCGAAAGTGCAAAAATGCTGGCACAATAATGACCAAACCGTTATGACCTCATATTTTCTACTGGAAATGATATTTATTTATTTTTATCTTTTATTCATTTTTTATTTTTTAATTATTTTTTTTTTAAGGGGGGGCGAGTAGGTTGCCTTTTTAACGCATGACTGCCTCCTGAAAAGCTTTACATAATATGTTAAACAGGTGTCAACTTGAAGGATGAAGTCTACTCTTCAGTTTGATACCATATTTTTGCAGCGCCACAAATCTGATGATAAATGAACTGTGGGTGATTGTGAGAAATTAGTTTCTTATATTACAGGTGTACCCAAATTTTTGGAGGGCAGTTTATATATGATGGGGAGCCCTGTGTCTGTGCACCAAAGATTTTTACCTGAAAATAAAAAAGAATATCTTTGATATTCCAGTAATGCCTAATTTTATGTTATTTGTGATATTCTAAAGAGTAAGTTTGCTAAAAATTTCATCAAAATTAGAACAAGAACAATGCCATTTTCACAAAAAACGGCGGTCGTGTCATTTCACCATTGACAAAAAGAAAAAAAAATGGTGCCCATGTCTGCGCACATTATTTTACACGCAGTTCGGGAGTTTTGCCGTGAAAGACAGCATTTTGAGGCTTGTAAATAAAATGTCTGAAATAAGATCTTTTTCAATATT
The DNA here is from genome assembly GCA_025618425.1 of Heliocidaris tuberculata. Lineage (NCBI taxonomy): Eukaryota > Metazoa > Echinodermata > Echinoidea > Camarodonta > Echinometridae > Heliocidaris > Heliocidaris tuberculata. Next base: position 7,148,860 of record CM046839.1, read on the forward strand.
GTTCAATTTTTTTGCATGAATAACTATCGCTATGATTAAGATTACAATTTTGTATTCGTTGTATCGCGCAGTTATGCATGTGCGCAGACAAGGGCACTGCGCAGATTTGGGCACTAGCACTCTATACAGTGAGCGAGAGAGAGAGAGAGAGTCTACAGGTGACATTATTATTCCAACATGTCTTACAATATATATATATATATATATATAACTGGTTCTAAAATGTAGGCATTCTAATTGTTCATATGACATCACGTTTTTTTCCTTCCTCCTGCAAAAAAGTTCCTATCAAAAAGTGATAACACGTACACGGGCAAAAAGTGATAATGCACAGCCGAGATTATGACGGGCGGAAAACAACATAAACATGCCAAACTATACAACTATACAACTGTTGAGAAAATGTATAGTTTTTGACCAATCAGAACACAGGAAACTATACAACTATACAACTGTGCAACTGTTAGCAGCTACGCATGCATTGTTGCATAGTTGAACAGTAAGCGGGCAAAAGTGCCATAAATACGAACAACTATACATCCGTACCGCTGTAGAGTAGATGTATAGTTTTAACCAATCAGATCACAGGAAACTATACAACTATACAATTACTCCCGCAGTCTGGAATAGATGTATAGTTTTAACCAATCATATCACATGAAACTATACAACTATACATCTACCACCGCAGTCTGGAATATAGATGTATAGTTTTAACCAATCAGATCACAGGAAACTATCCAACTATACTCTTTCCTTATGTATTTCTTTGTCTTTCCTTTAATCTATCCTCTTCTTAAGCCTTATGTATATCCTTTTTCCCCCTTTTATCTTTCATCTTCTCTTTTCTTATGCATTTCTTTGTTTTTCCTCTTCAATCATCATCTCTTTCCTTGTTCATTTCTTTGTCTTCAAGACTGCGGGAGTAGATGTATAGTTGTATAGTTTCCTGTGATCTGATTGGATAAAACTATACATCTATTCCAGACTACGGGAGTAGATGTATAGTTGTATAGTTTCCTGTGTTCTGATTGGTTAAAACTATACATCTATTCCAGACTGCTGGAGTAGATGTATAGTTGTATAGTTTCCTGTGTTCTGATTGGTTAAAACTATACATTTATTCCAGACTGCGGGAGTTGATGTATAGTTGTATAGTTTCCTGTGATCTGATTGGTTAAAACTATAAATCTATTCCAGACTGCGGGAGTAGATGTATAGTTGTATAGTTTCATGTATTCAGATTGGTTAAAACTATACATCTATTTCAGACTGCAGAAGTAGATGTATGGTTTGGTGCCCCATGTCTGCGCAGTGCCCATGTCTGCGCATTCGCGTAACTGCGCGATTCTAACATCACAAAAGACGCAATGAACACAATCATCTTCATATCAATTTTAGTGATATGTATCAGCGAAAAAATGAGGAAAAACTGGCGAAGAACGTCTATTTTATGCATTTTTACTCACATACCTTGAAAATGCCACCTTTCATGCAAAATATCCCGAACTGCGTGATAAGTGAATGAGTGCGCAGACAAGGGAACCTTCCCTTTTTTAGTGAAAATGACAGCGTCGCCTATTCTTGTGAAAATGAAATTGTTCTTATTCGAATCTTAATCAGATCTTCGGCACAGTTACTCTCTAGGATATGAGGATTAAAACTATACATCTATTCCAGACTGCGGGAGTAGATGTATAGTTGTATAGTTTCCTGTGTTCTGATTGGTTAAAACTATACATTTATTCCAGACTGCGGGAGTAGATGTATAGTTGTATAGTTTCCTGTGTTCTGATTGGCTAAAACTATACATCTACTCTACAGCGGTGAGGATGTATAGTTGCTCGAATTTATGGCACTTTGGTCCACTTACTGTACAACTATGCAACTATGCATGCGTAGCTGCTAACAGTTGCACAGTTGTATAGTTGTTTCCTGTGTTCTGATTGGTCAAAACTATACATCTACTCGACAGTTGGATAGTGGTATAGTTTGGCATGTTTATGTCGTTTTCCGCCCGTCATACGAGATGTGCGTATGCGTATCTTTGGCGCGTACGAACTTAAGAAGCGACGAAATGCGCGTATTTAATGCCATGCTTGGCATGGACTTTGATGGGCACACTAAGACACGCATTATACTTTTTGGCTGCGCTTAATGTGATGTCATCAGGGAAAGCAAATGGCGGCCTCCTTGATCGTGCGATTCTTGGCAATTTGATGGGTTTATAACCAATTTTTAAAAACTTCATATCCATATTGTTCACCCGTTCTATTTTTTGTGGCTCGTGCATTAGTGATATCATTGCACTCAGTTAAGTCACAAATATACGTACGAATAATGAACTCGACAAATCTCGTTCATTATCCCATTGCGACCTAACATTCGTGCAGTGCATAACAAGAAAACAATAATCAGATATTACTTTGAAAAGAAAGTTTGAAATGACTGCTTGAAACCTTGGTACTCAACGAGACATTCAAAGTAAAGTGAGAGATAGAACTTGAAATGTTTACCTCAGGTGCAGTAAAATAGATTGCGTGTGATTTCTTTAACTTGATGCGAGATACCAACACCTCTTTTTTTTTTCTTCTTCTTCTTCTTCTTTCTTTCTTTCTTTCTTCCCTTGAGTAGCACTCTGTGCATCCGTTTTGCATCGACAATCCCCTCTACTGCTTCATCAATATTTTCCCACCAATTTCGCTTTCATTAGCGTTTCAACTTTCTTTGGAACAATTATCGGAGGTCTCCTCCTTCCTCAGATGATTTCACTGAGTTTGATGGCTTATGGTGTAAGTGGAGCCCTACTTATTCTCGGGGGACTGTTCTTCAACTTTTTACCCGTTGGGTTTGCTCTAAAAACCCTTCCTGGTGGTGGTGAAGCCGAAGATACGTTTCCGCTGATCTCTAAACCGAAAGGAACTGTCGAAGGCGCCTCTGCCAATGATAATGACAATGAAACTCTCTGTAAGATATGCAAGAAAAGTTTGGACAGATCGAAGAGGACATTTGAGAAAAACAGGCTAACTGACTGCCTGTTAAGTGATAGTGAGAATAGTACCAGGACTGATAATGTACATGGAGATGGATGCTGTGGTCTCCAGGGCAATTGCGGTCATGTCAGTGATAGTTCACCCAATCGTCTGAAGTACGTAAGCAGAGAGAGAGTTGACAGTGATGAGGAAAAACGTGACACAGTAAGCACGAAGGAAGGGGCAGAAAAACAAACATACAATTTCAGTAGATTAAAAGAAATTGCTCGTATCGATTTCTTGATTAAGAATCCGCTCTTGTCTTTTACTCTTATACCAAGTGTTGGATTGATTTCTGTTGTATTCGGAGGATGGGATCTCTTCGAGGTAACATATGGCATCTCCCAGGGACTCGAACCCAGATCTGCAAATGTAATTCCAATGGCTTCCGTGACTGGATGCGCTGTGTCACACATTTTACTAAACATTATCCTCCGATACAGGCCCTCATACTGTGTATTCCTTTTCCTCTCGTCCTGTTGTTTGTCGACCCTCGGATTCTTTCTGACTACGCTTCACTCGTCTTTTTGGTATCTACTGATGATGTCGTTCGTAATCGGTCTCGGAGCCAATGGCGTCATCATAACATGTGAAGGCGTCATCGATTTCTTTGTCGAGGAAGAACACTTCGCTGATGGGTCGACTCTGGCTGACCTCTTCACTGGGTTGGGATTGCTCATTTCAGGTTTCGTTGCAGGTAAAATACGGTTTTTTCTTTTGTCGAAGAATGGAATCAATATACCCAAAATGAATAATAATCGATAACAAATGAATTCAAACAAATGAGGTAAACAACTCCTAGGCATGTTATTTTGATAATCTTTGTTATTGACATTTTTATTATACTTTGATTATATGAGCTAAAGACGGTAAAAGCACAAAGGTTGAAGACAATGCAGGGTCGTTCACTTTAGGCCCCTAATGCAAATGAATAAATAAATTTATAAAATGTTTTTTAAAAAGAAAGAAAAAAAGAAAAATATTCAAAAACTAATATGAAATAAACAAAAAAGGCATCTGATTATTTTTTATTTTACTACTTCTGTCCTTCCTGAACCAAATACAGATTTTACTTCTTTTTTTTTTGTTGTTATTACATCTTTAACCAAATCATCATCTTATTTGTGTATTCAACATGCTTTATCTGCTTTATAGTCTATCATGCTTGCCATTTTCTTTCTTTCTCCGATCTTCCTATCAATAATGACAGGTTACATCAAGGATATATCAGGAAGCATGAAGATCGTTTATTGGACTCTAGGAGGCTTGAACCTAGTCGCTTGCCTTCTAATGATGATCTTAGTTTGTAAATTATCACGCACCGGTTGCCGGAAATATTGACTTGTATGGGTTATCCTCACGTGTGATAAACTGATACGAATTTGTTCATAATTTTTTTTTTTTAATTTTGTTTTAGAGTTCTCATGTGAGCAGCAGATACTTATTCTTTCTGTTCTTCGGGTTACTTTTATGTATCGCCAAAATCCAATCATGAGTCACATTACACAGAATACCTAGCAAGCTTCTAAATTTCTGAATTATGTCTGGTCAAGCTGATGAAGTTGGTTTAAAGAGCTCACATGAAAAACGAAGGCCAACATTAGCTCGCATGAAAAATAGCAGCTTATCACAAATTAATGTTTCCAGAAACTGTTGACGAAAGTCGATTGAATTCACATTCAAAGGACTTTGTTTGTGCTCTTTCTCACTTCAAATAAAATTGTGGCGGCTGGCAAGAGGCTTTATACCACAAGTTCCGGCTTCTGGGAACAGTCGAATGCACTGAAGATCGTACACTCCCTCTAAAAGTGCCGGTCACATATACACGACGCACGGCCCGCGCACTGAAAAATCAGCAATTTTGGCCAGTGCGTTGTCAATCGCTGGGTGTGCGTCAGCATTCGTTACTCGCTCGTCGAACGCGCTGGATCAACGCTATGCATTCGTTGTCATTCGCTCTGTGCGTTGTAATTTTTGTGCATGTACAAAAATGTGCGCGGAGCTCGACGCATGAATGTATTCGCCAGAAGGACGCCAGACACGCGCAGAGCGCGCTAGACTAACGCCAAACACGCGCAGAGCGCGCTGGACCAACGCCAGACACACGCGAAGCACACGCTGGCTATTCGTTGTATGTATGTGCATTCGTCGCTGCATTACATGTGATGTCATTGCAAGACGAGCCGCACAGTCACGTGACCGCTGCCGTTAGTTAGCTTTGCGTTGAATGCGCGGTGCATGCGCGGACAATTCGTTTCGTGCGCTAGCAACACGCTGTGCATTCCTTGGATTTTTTATTTTTAACATGTGCGCCATGTACATGCTCTGTATGCGCTCTATACGAGCCCTGTATACGCGCAACGCGCTAACAACACGCCGTCCATTCGTTGTTAACTCGCTAGTTTCGCCCAAATCCTGACAAAAAGTTGGGCGCACAACGACGCACTGAAGTTATTTACAATTTTTCAAGTGATTTTCAATGCGCGGGCCGTGCGTCACGTATGTGTGACCGGGCCATTATACAAGTAGTGGAAGTCTAATGGCCCTGTCACATATTGACGATTCAGCCAGCGTATACCGATGTGTCAAAATTTCTCTAAAACGCTGGCTTACGCTGAACTATCGATTTTTTTTTTTTAAATAATTTTGTGCGTGTACATAGCGTATTCATAACGAGTTGGGCGTATACATATATACATGAGAACGTTTCAATAACTTATAGATATACTTTATACCAACGAATGCTTAGCATGTTGCCAGCGTTTACAACTTTCGCCCAACAGCAGCGTATCGCCGATGATCACGTGTCGTACATTAGCCTATCGACGATTCAAATCATAACCGCACTAGACATCGCAGTATCAACATCACCACTGGCCAATAGCCAGCGTATAAGTTATGGTAAGTTTTGTATAAGTTAAGAGCACGCTGAAGCGCGCTGGTATACGTTGTAGTACGGCGAGGTCGTCGAAAAGACGTATGCCAGCGTATGGCTCATAATTGGAAAGAATACATTGACAACATTTCTTCTAAACTATCTTAAACTATTGGTATATTGTACAGACTTCCATTATGACTTTGTGTTATATACATTGGTTTAACCTCATTTAACAAATTGCTTCAAATCAATGATTAAAAAAATAGGAGTTTTAGCTAATCCAGAATGTGTCCACATATTCCTGATACCTTGTCGGAATCTCTTGTTCTGCAATGCGTAGATAAAAGGGTTAGCGCATGAATTGAAAGACGCAAGAACAATCGTGAAACAATGAAACATACTGGAATAAAACCGATCGTGTGACAGAACGCCGAGATTGTATAAGAAGTAAGCGAACTGATTGGGTCCGAAACTGACAACATATATGCCACGACAATCATCATCATTCCCAGTACCTTCCGTCGTGCTGCAAGGTAAAATATCGGTCTAGAATGTGGACACCAATTATCGGAGAAGTGAAGAGACTGTCGAAGCAACGAACGAGCAGTGAGGATTTGGGTGATGAACATGGTCATTAATTAATGGAAGGAAGTAAAGAAACATGAAGCTGAGGAAACCTGTGAACGCCTCGATAAAATTTGACAGAAGTTGTATGGTGCATTCATTGGTTTGGGGTCGATCCTTGAGCGACTACCGATGCAAAAGTGGGTAAAGGAGACATCCATATGGCAGTAACCACATACAGGACATGACCTCTGTTGAGGTAACGAGTATACTTCAGTGGGAAAACAACGGCGACGTAGCGATCAATACAGATGAATAGAAGAATATAAATTGAAACGGTAGTGCATGTCCACCGGAAGGCGTTGGGAAACACCGTCAAGCAGTAAAACTTTCCGAGCCAGTTGGTATGGTTGGACGGAACAGTGACAGCCCTCGTGAACGGTAGGAGATAAAATGAAGTCAGGAAGTCAGCAACAGCTAGACAACCTATCAAGGTATCGGTGGATCTGCTCAAGGAACGTCGAGGAAACATCACTATGATGACCACCAGGTTTCCAAGAACTCCCAAAGAAGCGGACACGAGCTGGAGAACCGTGTTCCAGGTCCCCCACTCGGCCTTCTGCCAAGTCCACGAATTAGAAATACATGTATTAGCAGATGTAACAGTAGTCATAATGGGATTAATGAAATACTTATCGGCCCATCAGTTTTTGGAGAGGGAATTTAACTGGATAGACTGGTTCTTCTGTAAGTTAAATTTTTCAGTTCATAAAACAAATGTTGTTGATATCTTTGAATTACAATGAGTCACCTTTTACCAAATTCTCAAAATTCTCTCTATATGCTGCATATCGAATCGAATGTCTTTTCTTCTCACATATAAGTTTACCCTGAGGCCTTAAATAGGACGTATTAAATGATGAAAACGAAAAGGATAAACCTTTGTAAACTCCAGAGAAATATCTATCCAAAATCCTCTTTTCAATTAATTTAAACACCAAATATGCAGAACGGTTGATCCTAGACGTTTCCAGTCAGCGTGATGAATCTAAATTCTTGAGCATTAGTTGTCGTCTTGTTATTCGTTTATCGAATTTTCGTTGATGTTCCTGAAAATTAAACGAAATTTAATCTTTAAGAAAAAATCATTTTTTTCTTGCAGTATTATGAATTTTGACAAAGTAACACTGACAATTCTATGGGCTCAAAAATAAGTAGAAATCACTGTTTTTCTTTGTTCTTGATGTTTTGGGGAGGATTGTATATTCAGTCAACGATCTGCGTGTTAGAATTCACTAATTTCTTTTTATTCAAATAATAGATGGGTCAAAATAGTCTTCAAAATAGATGGCAGTCCGCCTCGAACTAGGAAACAACTTGCAGTTTCTAGCTACCTACGATGGTTAAAATGTTATATCATTTACCCACATGTTTGTTTCTTTGTATGGTTTATACTTTTTTTAACGGGGGAGGGGCACGTTAGCACACAACGCAGTCTTCAGTCATTCGCCCGGGGTGGATTCGAATCCACGATCTTTGGTTCGACATGCAGGTAGACGCTTGACCGACTGAGCCAACTCGCCTCCTCAAGCCAACTCGCCCCCTTTTTATGATAATAGGTAATCATGTGTAACATCAATTTCCTTAAAATCTTTTGTGTAAATATATTTTGCCTTCATTTCATGTCAAGATTAGGTCTGCTAAAGTGACCGATACTAAGAAAGCATACATTGAAATGGACATCTTTATTATTGGGTGGTAATATCAATTTGGCTGCAATTTGGAATAGTAAGAGCGCCATCATAGACGCATTCAACAATCCAATTCAATGTATAGTGCTTGATTTTGTACGTAGAAAAGTGAATAGGGTTATTATGATTTTTCACAATATTATCGCACATACCATTACTGTTTATGGTCTAGTGCATTCACAATTGGGGGTGACGTGCCAGTGTCTTCTTTGATTTTAGTTTTGATTTTGAAAAAAATTAGACGTCTCTAATCTAACATTATGCTACGATAGCCGCTTACCATTTGTGTTTATCATTCCATATGAATTATTCATTACTATTACTATGGATGAGACTTTGATTACTATGTTCATATATAATATTTAGTAGTGTTGTCAAAGATACATTCTAAACATCTGACTTTAACTTCATATTTTGAAGAAGGAAAAATATTCAAAATTTATTACGCACTTAGATTTCTCCCTTATGAAAGCATTCAAGGACGAGAAAAATACATTTAACACGATGAAAACTACTTTCGAAAAATCAACTGAAGGCAATTTCAATAGCCCTGTCTATCACCTTTAGAAATGTGCGAACATTACAATGGCGTATTACGTAATCTGAACCTGATTTCTATGGGCAGTACAATAGGCCTTTGAAATCGCCCTTGAGTTTATTTTTCGAAAGTAGTTTTTATTGTGTTATTTTAAACATTTGAATTTGACTTCATATTTTGAAGAAGGAAAAATATTCAAAATTTATTACGCATTTAGATTTCTCCCTTATGAAAGCATTCAAGGACGAGAAAAGTCCCTCTTTAGGGTAATCGTGCATACAAAATTTTTACCAGATTTTTCTCAATACATCTGACATGTATTATGTCACTATAAGAAGAGTTACTTCAAGTTATATCGAGTCTAAATACTGTTCCATGTAGTACACATCATAAACACTGTTTGTGTTCCTACTACTGATCTTTATAAACGTTTTAATTAGAATTAGGAAACTGAATGGGGCAACTAATTATAATAAATGAATGGAAATCCCTTCAAACTTATAGGTTGTCTTTTGTTGACGAGATAGTTTGGAACTTTGGCCTTAAGACTGTGCGCACACAATCGGGCTTCATCCCTGAAAGAAGAGGCTGATTTTTTTTTTCTTCTTCTTCTTCTTCTTCTTCTTCTTGCTTGAAATAGTTTTTTGGAATTGTGCCCCCCCCCCCCCTTATGGGATCCTGGATCCGCCACTGCGAAAAGGAAATATCGTCTAAATGAGTTTTGCTGAAACAATGTCAAATGCCGAAGTGTCTTCCCAGGAGTGCATGTGTTTTTTTTTTCGACTTTGTGCGTATGCGCTGTGGTGCGTTCTGCCGTGCGTCGCTTGTTGATTGATAGGCAGGAAGTTCCTTGCCGGCTGACATTTGCTAGAAGCTTTCACTTTGCTTGATGTTAGCCAGAGCTTCAGCATGTCCCTCCCTGCCGATATACTTTGCCATTGATTTCTGCTCGGTTGGCATACTTGTAACCTGTTCTAACGCAAACCCTCAATTTTCTAATTGGTCAGATGCAAGCAAATGATATATTCTTTAGGATTTATAATGATGTTAAATCTGCTAACCTCATGGTGATTCAAAGTAAGACTGGATCATGATTCTGACTTAACGCTGAACAGAAATACGCCGTTGAAGCAAATAGCTGGACAGCGTTATTAGCTTTATTCTGGAACCTCTATTTGGAGTATATACTTAAACACCGACTGGGCCTTTGCCACAATGGCGTGCTATTGGAACCGTTACACTATGATTCTAACCTTGATGATGATGCACTGGAAACTGAGCCTGGGAGGCATCTTTAAACATGGACCATCTGACACCGTTCTGGTCCAGGGAAAGACGGCGGTACTAAGGTGTGCAGTGAAGACTCAGGGCAGTGAGGTGGTTTACTGGTTCCACGTCGATTCTGGACAGTATATCAGTTACGATGAAAACATATATTCTTTCGTCATGGAAGATCGTTATTCTATCATTGGAAATCACAAGAAAGGTGAATATTTCTTGACAATACGAAATGCACGAAAATCGGACAAGGGGGAATACCGCTGCGTGTATGGGAATCAGTTCATATCAGCCCGCATGGTGGTCTTGGTCCCACCTAACGATGGGTCTCCAGCATGCGAGGTGCTTCCTGCAGCCGATACCACCAGCGTTGGCAACGTCGTCCAGCTCTCCTGCACCTCCCAAGGGGGTGACCCACCAGCAGAGTTGTCTTGGTACCGACAAGACAAGCTGATTGCGGGCCCCACCGTGCATGCCAACTCAATCCAGAGACTGGTAAAGAAAGAAGATAACGGTGTTCTCTTCACCTGTTCTGCCACCACCCCAGCTCTGACCTATCCGCGAACCTGCAGTGTCATGGTGCTGAAAAACCCACCCGTGGTGAAGGTTACGCCAGCTGAAATCAGCGTAAAGCATGGAGAAACCGCACAGTTTTCTTGCCATGGTACTGCCGAAACCAATGTCACAGGTTACCGGTGGTTCGTCAATTACGTTGTTGTTGGAAGCAAGGTGTCATCTCCCCGTTACACCCTAGATTCCACAAACACCACACTGACAATTCACAACGTACAAGCTTGGGAAAATGGTGTTATTGTATCATGTGAAGCTAATATCCAATCCGGATTGAAGGGTAGGGGAAGTGCCAGTCTTGTTGTAAAACTGCCGCCAAATTTCAAAACTGCATCACCTCCCACGTCCAATAACGACAAAAAGGGGAATGGGACTAGATTGTCCCCGAAAGGTCTTCATCCGCAACCCTTCATGACATCTAACATTGCTGCCATAGCCGGAGCTTCAGCAGGAGCTCTCGTTCTGCTCATAGTTGTGTCAACCCTGGCTGCGTGCTGTGCCAAAGGAAAAAGCCACAAATATCCCTCTGGCAAAAACATTCCAGGATCACTGCGGTATAAAACGTCTCAACAAGTACTTATCGAAGAAGATTTCCCTATATATGCTAAACCTATGAAAGTGAAACGTCTTAATTGTGAGGTGAAGGATATAAGTCGGCCAAACAGTAACTCGACTACTGCTTCCACAGCAGAATCGGCATTGACCGGCGTCAGCTCGGACGTCGGGCACGGTGTAGCCATACCGCTTTGTCTACGACCACCATCCCTGAAAAGGTTAGGAAGAAAAATCACTTCGAATTACGAGAAAATCGGTTTTGACGGGCCACTGCCTCTAACCCGGCCCGAACCTATGGGTAGTGAAGACAAAGACTCGGCTAACGAGGGCTCAACAAGACCCACTGAACTTTCCGGGAGCCAAAATAATGCAACAAATGTCGACTTCAGAAACGGAAAGCCAAAACAGGGCGAATTGGTATACGCTGATTTGGACCTGGTTGAAAATAACAATGATTCATCTTCAAAACAAACTCAGCCTAACGACAAAGTATCTGATGGAGTAGCTTACGCGAAATTACGATTATGAATAAACTGGAATTTAGGCTATTTTTTTTTTTTATACCAATGTAATTTAATCATCAAAGATCTGATTTGTACATTTTGATAATTTTATAGTGTAATTTTTAAATCGTATACGTTTGTTGTCTTGAAAGTATTGCAGTTGGTCATTTGTAAGAATTTTCTGAGCAGTTCTATTGTTTGTGATCGCTAGTTCACAAGGCGACACAATTGTTATATACTTCTCACTGTGAAGTCCAATTCTTAAGGAGAATATTGAATTTGAAGAAGATCCAAATGATGTACGCCATCAGTAGATCAGTAGATCAGTAGATAATGAAAGACACTGTATTTGTCGGAAAACAAATTATCTGAAATATCCCACGTTCAACTTTAAAGAAAAATATAATCGCATTCTATTAAATGTTCTTTCATACCATTTTCTGAATTCAAAGATTATGTGGAATCTTCAACACTATTATGTTCTAATGTAGTTTGACTTACATGTACATCAGATCTTCAAATATTTAATAACATGGATAGCTATTTGTTGCATCGGGGCTTATACTTATATAGCAGGGAAATGTCTAGTTACATTTCCCTGCTTATAGTAACCTTGCTTATGATTATTCAGTTATATGAATACAAAGGGAAGTGGTTCTTTAGAACCTACCTTTCACTCTAAGAAAAAAAAAACTGTTTAACTTTTAAACCTAAAATGTCCCAATAGCAGTTGATATACTAATCGAATTGAAAATGTTCAATAACGCAACGTACAGGAATCGAACATGTTCTTAATGCACACTATTACACTAAGCAGTCATGTGTTACACAATAACGAAACGAATACAGAGAGTCTGAGAGAGGATCAAATAAGTTAGAAATATTTCAACTTAAAATAAAACAACTTCCCCCCCCCCCCAAGGTGTTTCTATAGTTGTTTTATTTTAAGTTGAAATATTTCTAACTTATTTGATCCTCTCTCAGACTCTCTGTATTCGTTTCGTTATTGTGTAACACATGACTGCTTAGTTAAGAGAATACACGTTTATTTAGCATAACATGTATTAACATCACGTTGAAGCTTGATTTAAATTAAGGGGCTTAAAGTAAACAAACGTCTGGCTCCATAGTGACCCTGAGAATTGAATTAGTTCAGAATTAGCTCGATTCTTTTGGTTGCTAGAATGATATTCATAACATATCGTAGACTGAGAAATAATGTAAGCATCATATTAAAACACCTTGGAATATATACATATATATATATATATATATATATATATATATATATAATTGTAAGGAAATAACATATACAACAGCTTTGGCAACTCTCGTGGAAATAATTATAATTGTGAGAAATGAAAATGAGAGAATAATGGTTGCGTAGCTTAAATCAAAGTTCCCCAGAGCTGTCCTCCCTTTTTGAATTTTTGCAAAGGTTGAAAAAATGTCTCCGCCGGGAATCGAACCCGGGTCGTTGGCTTAGAAGGCCAATGCCTTAACCACTAGACCACGGAGACGGGCCAGTGATTTCGGCGACACCAGATTCAATTGACCGACAGATTGACAAATCTTCAACCTTTTTAATTAATTCCTTTGTCGGGGGCAGGTGAGTTTTGAACAAAGACAAGCCGCATGCCTCAGCTGGATCCAAGCGAATGCTTTGAGATACATGTATACATTAGAATAATAATCATTATAAACAATTGTAAGGAAATAACATATACAACAGCTTTGGCAACTCTCGTGGAAATAATTATAATTGTGAGAAATGAAAATGAGAGAATAATGGTTGCGTAGCTTAAATCAAAGTTCCCCAGAGCTGTCCTCCCTTTTTGAATTTTTGCAAAGGTTGAAAAAATGTCTCCGCCGGGAATCGAACCCGGGTCGTTGGCTTAGAAGGCCAATGCCTTAACCACTAGACCACGGAGACGGGCCAGTGATTTCGGCGACACCAGATTCAATTGACCGACAGATTGACAAATCTTCAACCTTTTTAATTAATTCCTTTGTCGGGGGCAGGTGAGTTTTGAACAAAGACAAGCCGCATGTCAATCTGTCGGTCAATTGAATCTGGTGTCGCCGAAATCACTGGCCCGTCTCCGTGGTCTAGTGGTTAAGGCATTGGCGTTCTAAGCCAACGACCCGGGTTCGATTCCCGGCGGAGACATTTTTTCAACCTTTGCAAAAATTCAAAAAGGGAGGACAGCTCTGGGGAACTTTGATTTAAGCTACGCAACCATTATTCTCTCATTTTCATTTCTCACAATTATATCAGATAGAGACATGCAGACAGACACAAATAGAAAAGGCGGTGGGAATCATGAGTTTTGTATTACAATTAAAGTGTCTTAAACTGAACCATCCGGTGGTTATCGGCTAATTCAACTTAGCCATATCAGGAAAAGTTGGTATACATTCAGAATCTAGAAAGATCAAGTCTACAGTTAATCATTACTATGCTCAATCTTTATTTGCACTTTCAAGCGAAGGAAGTGCAATATGTTGCCTTGAATCAGATGCTTTTCCTTTGTACTCGTATATTTGTTTACAAATATTAATTTCCATTACGCATTTACATGCATGGATTTAAACCAAATACACGTTTTTATTGATAATGTAGAAGTAGTTGTTCAAAATGTATCTGGTTTTCACATAAAATATGCTGAAAAAGCTTCCTTTTACAATCTTATAGGCCAACAAGTTCAACAACAGTGTATATAAACTAACGATAATTCTAAGCATCTGAAACACAAATACAGCAGCTGAGGGAGCTTTAACGATATACAATTGTAGGCCTATTGTTAGCTTTAGGCACGGACAACTTACCTTGCCATATTATTGACCATACTTTTAAATTTTATACTGTTTCCCAAATATTTACACTAAAATATTGTGTTATCAATTATTTACTTTTGTTTGTTACTTTCTAAATGATAAAAATTTGTGAATGAGTAATTTTGTAAAATATTTTTTTTAATTCAATTTTTTCCATCTTGTAAAGTTTAGCCTCTATGTTTTGAAAAAGATTTCCTAAAATGATTTGGATGATTTATTTTATAACTAACTTGTGCTTTTTTGTATTAAGGTGATATTGATGAAAAGCTCAAGCGAAAGTAGATTGATATTCAGGTTGGGAGATAACCAATTGCTACGTGAACTCCTAGTATTATTCGTCAGCTATATTATCGTTTCTTTCTATTTATTATGAATATATTGTCTTTTAGCATCAATAACTCGTTCAATATTTTCTTTTTATTAATCAAGCAAAACTTTTCTGTTTTGTGTGTGGGCAAAGCAAAAGATTTGTCTGGATTATCGGAATATTTCCCCCCAAAATTGCATGCAGTCAAAGTATTAGGACCTGTGTCAAATACATTCAAACCTAACTATTTATTCATTGACATCTCCATTCTGTTTTGTCTATTGAATACTAATTAATGTTTATTGATATATGATTTGATGAATTTCCTATTTTTTGGAAGTTCTAATAAACTGATTAAGGTGAATGTTGAGAAAAATGTACTAGACGATAATCGGAACAAAGTAATGATTAAACTGATTTATAAAATATAACGTTGTGTCATACTGTTCGTCAACTGTATGCATATAATTTCTTTACCAAACATTTTTTTTTTAAACGCCTGATAAAGTTATAGGCTTATTGTATTCCATTTTTGGTGCCTAAATAAAGGATGTATATATTTTGTATTCAAATCTGTGGTGTCTTTAAGGGCTGTTTCTTTGAATTTTGATAGCTGTAACAATATTTTGATATAAATTTTCTTGAGCCTGCAAATGGGCGACCACTTAAGTTGTCAAGTCAAGTTCAAAATCAAGTTATGGTCGTTCGATTGCATGGTGAAAGAAATTATCCAGAAATAACTGGAAAGATTTTGATAATGTAGAAGATGAGAGTAGTTTCGTTGTGTGAGGTTTTGGAATTATTAAAATGATAACAAATTGGCATAACCTTGCTGAAAATACTGGGAAGCAGTTTGCACAGATATGGGTGTATGGGTCTAAACAGACACACCAACATTTTTTTTTCAATGATCTTTATTTTGATTTCACTCAATAATAATACATGAATCATAAATCAACATTTCAATGAAATTATACAACAAATAAAGTACAAGTCATTATCATGTAAAATTTTCTATAAATGAATAACTGAAATTCAAAACTGTGAAGAAAGCATTAAATGAAACTTTTTGCATAAAATAGCCCCCCCCCCCCCCCATAACAAGGGATACAATATATATAATTTTACTGCATATTGTACTGGTCTCCCTGCACCAATATCCCTACCCCCTTCTTCACTCACTTCTTTTTTTTCTTTTTCTTTTTTTTTTTGGAGGGCAATATATATATATATATATATATATATATATGTACATATACTGGGCGTTTAAAAAAAAACCCACGTACACGCACACACACGTTGGTTAAAAATAATTGGTCAAAATTTTCAAACTAACTCTAGATACTGCAAGAGAGTATTTCAAGATCAATCCCCTTTGTCCGACATTGCTATAGTTATTATGAAAGTCTTCCACATATGAATACAAAGAATGAGAAAGCTCTCAGGACTCGGTAACCTGGCATGATACTATTTTACCTTTTTAAGAAATATATAATTATTATTGTATTTTTTTTTTGAATACCAAAAAAAAAGAGAAGTCAATTGTATTATTATATATGATTAAAGTCTGTTTTAAAACATAACGAAAGAAAATTGTTGGTGATAATAGTCAAAATTGACTGATTGCCATATAACAATCAACAACAACAACAACAACAAATTATTTTTCATCTCAGACACTAATCTCTCTGCAACCTTTCAGTTTCTCTGCCTAGTCTCTATGTTATAGACTTGCATCAATACACTGTTCGTCTTCTCTTGAGAAGGGCAGCTGATTAAATCGAACTTGGGTAAACCTTGGCCCGTTATCTAGTTAGGTGGTATAGGAACAGGAGAAGGAAGCAATCAATTTTTGTCGGGCAAACCCCTACCGTTCTGAACAAATCTCGTGGGCATGCTATCCCATGAGTGTTTCTAAGCGATATGCAACACCCAGCTAATATTCATGTGAATCACTCCCTCTGCATGTTAAAGGCAGAATCAAAATAGGAATACAACCCGTTTCATAGATGTATTCTTAAATACAATTTTTGAGAAATACATTTGGAAAATACACTTTCAAATACACTTGCAAGAATAGCGTTAAAATAAGAGAGTAGATGTAAACCACTCGTTTTGCACATCCTCAGCTAATTTAAGGACTTCAGCTAGTGTCATTTACTATTCTATTTTTCATTCTGTAAGTAAGTATAGAATTGGTTAGCATATTCAACAGAAAAGGACGGTGGTCTGTTATTCATTTTAGTCTCATGCATTATGTCCTGCTAGAAGCCGCAAAAAACCGAAGCATAGCTAAATTAGAAGGATATAGAAAAACGGAAATTTGAAAAATAATGAACAAGGATACGTTCGGTTGAAAATATTGGGTTTTTCTTAATACTCAGTACGAAAAATGTCTACACATTATCACGTGCTATTATTTTTTCCTATTTTTCAACTATCGTAGTACACGTCAAACTCAGGAATCGATGACATATAAGATGATACACACTGATATACGCCTTTCCTGCTTTCCTATCTTCCAGGCATTTCGCTGTCGAGATTTCCAAGAATGCATGGATACTTTATCTCTTCGATACCTCTGCCTGAAACGGATGAACCTTTCAAAGAAATACATGTACTTTGAAAACGGATTATTTCGCAGCATAATTTAAAGGGAAATATCACGCTAATGAAATCTTGCAGATGATAATAATATAAGGCACATAATGTCCGCACGGTCATCCACTCTCACACAGACAAAAGGGTTCACTCACCCTGATAGCCAACGAAATAAGGTCAAATAAAAAACTTTTAAAAGCATTCCATAATGAGTTTTTTTTTAACTGCTTAAAATGATATAATTCTTCTGAAAATTTCAAAAAATCGAGGGAATGTTGGTCAAACGAGAAATGCCATGATAGTAAAACAAGCATGCCTATTCAAATCTTCCATTGCCTGTATCTTAATCGTACTTGGCTCAAGGCAACTTTCATATTTTGTCCATATCAAATTGAAACTGAACTAACACTAATATAGCACTCCCCCTCCCGGTCATAGGGCTTGGGGGTCAACTCCGACACTAAATACAGCTCCTTCTACAAACATTTCACTCGCTTAGGGGTTCAGGTCAGCCCTAAGCCCTGGGCGCCATAACAGAGCCTTATGTCAGGCAAGCCAAGGAGAAACCAAGGAAAAACTAACCATCCCGGACACGACAATTACAGTGTTATGGCAAGCCCAATCTGTCTAACCTGATGAAAATTTATTAAAAAATAGATCAAAAATAGACTCGGTGTCGGTGTGATCAGGTGAGGATCACAGGTATATGGGACAGGTAATTACAAGGTGTGGTCTAGTCACAGCTAGGGGGCTGGGTGGGGAATTCCAAAGTCATATTTCAGATATTAGATATTGATGACCACATGCGGTTTAGCTCATGTCAGTAATCTTTACTAAATTGAATTACGGTTATCATTCTGCAGTTCAAATAACTCATGTGTGTGATTCCAGTAAATGCTTGAAGTGGATTAACATACATCCATACTCTATATGAATGAAAGATGGATTCTAAGTCATGATAAAAGCGTTTTACTGAAAAGGAAAATTAGATAATTACTCATCTCGAGGGTTTATGATTATGAATATATTTTTACATTCCCATTAACCAATTGAAAGGCTTTTCAAAAATAATTTGTAGAACAGTCTTGACGAAAAATGCAATTGGTATTTGGATTTTTAATCATTTCCAGGAGACAGCAGAGATAGACAGCCGTTATTTACTTATTTCATTGAACAGTTTTCGTTTATCGTTGAGAGTAAAATTTGTCGGAAATACAATTGTACATTTTATGGCACGTAATGAAGATCGAGATGGTGAAATGCCATTGTGCCTACGCACATTTTGTCCAACTCTAACACGTACATGACGTAGTATGAGGGTTAGGGACTTGGGTGAGGATCACCGTAAGGATCACTGTCCAGAAGATACGACCCCCGATCCCCCCCCCCCCCCCGGAAAAAAAAAGTCAACATCAAGTGGAAGGATTGTCAATGATACTGGTACTGCGAACCCCTCCACAAAAGTCAAATTGAAAAAAAAAAATTAAATAAAAAGAGTAGAAACCCGCAAGGAGATGGCAATAATGGCATCAATATCCGGAACCGAATCGTGAGCCAAAATCCGAAGCAACAACAACAACAACAACAACAACAACGACGGTAAGGGTAAACCTAACCCTATCCCTAGCCACTTAACATCTAACAACATATATTACGGACAAAGACCAATTCATTTTAAAGTAGGACCAATGATGCCTAGGATCAATTTGGTTTGATCATCTGGAGAGTGTCAGATGACACGATTCTCTGATGACATGTGTTGATCCAGGAAACAGTTTATTCCCTCTCGATGTCCGCTAGACCTCGATGATATCTCTGCTTGACCAATCATTAATGACCGACCAAGGCTTCGCAGGACTCGTTGTTAATGCGAAAGCCTCATTTGAGATAAGCCTTTAATCCCTTTGGAGAACATATCTCCTAAATATAGACACTGGTCTCTTAACATGTTCCACCCAACACATGAAATAATTTGACATAATGCTTTTGAAAATAAAGGTTAAAAATAAAGAATAACATGAATGTTAATCGATCAAAATCCTCTCAGTTTTGTTTTGTTTCGCATTTCACTTTGTTGATATTTTGTTTGTTGTTGTTGTGTTTTTTTTTTCTTACTATAAACTTAATGCTTTGAATTTGAACACAATCTTACCTTTAGTAATGAATAAGATTATATAATCCGATATTTTACCAGGGGATACAAAGCGCTTTGTTATCAAACCGACGAATAACCTAAACCAAAGCATCATTGGAATTTCTTTCTACCAGGTATCAATATAGCCTTCTGTCCCCAGATAGCAGTGGCGGATCTACGGGGGGAGGGGGGGGTTAGGGGGTTTAAACCCCCCCCCCCCTTGGGCTGCCAAGTAAACATTTAATGTGCATAGGAAAAAAAAAGAAAAAATAGAGCATGCAAGTATGCTTAAAATCGCAAGCTGGCAACCCTAAAAATGAAAAATCTCCCTACTGTGGGAGGGGGGTATCCCCCCTCCCACACCCTCCCCCTTCGCTCGCTTCGCTCGCTCGGGCTCGGTCGCTACGCTCCCTCGCAATACCCAGCTCAGCCCCTCAAACCCCTCCCCCTTAGAAAAAAGCTAGATCCGCCCCTGGATAGTGATGATTGAAAGTAAATGAATGAAACAACCCGTTATGTAAATAACTCAACAGTTTTCTAAAATGACATTTCAACTATTGTTGATCACTTTGCAATACATCTAGTACATGTAGTATGTATGCGTATATGTGTGCGAGTGTGCGGTGTGTGATGTGGGTGTTGCGAGGTGGATTTTTGCATGTGTGTTTATTCGTTGAAAACTGCGCAAAAATCTTTTTGATTATACATGTATTTATTTCGGCCATAGACCTCTGTTATTTTCAGAAAGTGATGAATCAAAATATGTTATGTGCATTGATAAATTGCATTCGGCGGTTCGCCCTGAATAGTTAACTCACTGTTCTTTTTAAAGAGTATCTGTATAATTAACATACTAAAATCGGGTTAATGACACATTAGTTACACTTTATGGAAGAGAATACATCATGGTCGTGAAAGTCATTGAATTGTTCAGAAGTCCGTCTGAGAATGCAAGTAAAGAGATCCCTCAAGGTTTCAAGAATCAACAATCAACAAGACTTCCATTCGGATACGAATGGCAATAAAATTACAAATATCATTGCATGTTTAAGTGGAAATAAAATTTGAATTGAATTGAACTGTATCATAATTGAGAGGAAAGACACAAAGGACTTTCGTCATTATTGTCACCATTAATAAAATCTTACTTGCATGACATTTTGGTTTGATTTTTCAACATGTTCAAAAATTGATTAGGTTAATCTGGTTGAAAGCATCTTTTGAATTATCTACAAATTTGAAGAGTATGTGTTCTTAAAATTCTTATTCTGCGAATGTAATGATTTCATTCTTCCTCCACAGAAGAAATAACACCACTGAGATGAAGTTTATCTTTTTTTCAAATTAAGTGAATAATTGAAAGAAATAAGACCAAACTAAACCTTACAATGTCTTGTTCAAACAAAATCGAAACGATGTGCAACCTGATTCTGTCAATGCATACTCCCATTGGATCATGAACATTTATGTTTCATTAACAGAGAGAAAAACATAATGCTCAATTAGGCGCTTCCTCGCTTATTTTTTTCTTCCGAAACATAATCGGTACAAAGAGATGCTGAAAGATAAAACAAAAAAACACATCTAATGATCTCAACAACTCCTAATTGAATTAGTCTAGTAACATTGTTCATTCGGGATTTACCTCATTAAGGCATAATCCCATGATGGATTTGGGGTCGGGTTTTTTCCCCCGATTTTATTCTCAGATTTTGGACACATTTTATGTTTAAATCGCACTTGCTTGAAGAATCAAACTAAATATAAGGTATGAATAAAAATTGAGATATATATTTTACCAAGTCAGAAGAAAGTAAAGCTTTATGGTTATACAGGATGTCTCGAATATGCTGGATACCGAAAATGTATCTCTAATCTGTAGCAATAGACTTTAACGATACAATGGGTGACGACAGATTTTGATGAACGACTCTCATGATGAAGGTTCTAATTTCTAATCTGCCTCTTATGTTTGTTTAAAAATGAAATTTTGCAAATTATATATTCTTAGAATGTTGTTCTTTTGTTCTTTAGAAATATATAATTATTCTGTTGTTTAACCCATTCGTATTAAGCAAGGACAATGTATTCTAGATGCATCTGTTGAATTAGGGACACGAGGAAATAGATTCAAAATTGAATGTCAATACATTTTAAGCTGGAAAGTTCTTGAAAACTTGCTTGAATAAAAATTTGTGGCCACAATGATTATAGAGGTTCACATTCTTCAACTTCACTTAGAAGGTATGGAGTTCCAACATCGGCACAGATCTTGTGTAATTTAAGATATAGGGCTACAGTGATTTCCAAAGCAAGTAGATAGTATCGTATGATTGTGCCATTAAACTTTGACCCAATAATTTAAATGTGTATTTTATAGAGAGTTTTATTTCGATTAATGAGTTTGTCCCAGCCCTAAAACCAGGAGATGAACTGACGACCCTGGGGTTACAGTAGTCTCGCTTAGGGATATTTTGAAGACAAATAATAAACATGTAAATGTATATCAATAACTATGAAGGTATTAAAGTAGTATAGTTCAATCATACTTAATGTCTATTTTCTGTCTATATATGAATTGAATTGAATTGAAGGTTTTATTATCATTTCGTCGCAGTCAATGGCTGAATTGCGAATGATTTACAACATTGATAACAACATACAAACAATGAAAACTTACATACTTAAAAAAGATAATAAATAAATGATTATAATAAGTGAATTGAAATAGTTTAACAGTATTATCATTCTTGAGTATGTAGTTAATTGATAATCTATTTAAACAAAATTTTCAAGTTAATGACCAGATAAGATTTAATAATGCAAATATATCTCAATATATCAGTAACATGGTTTTAAATGTAATGGGGTTCTTACTGAAAGTATGAATTTAAATTGACTGAATAGTACAAAAAATTAGATGAGAAATATTGAAATAATTGAAATAATTATATAATTGATGACACGATTAAGGTTCATAGCAACATGGAATCACTGAGATAACAAAAATTCGTATTTCTTCATAATTAGATTCGGTATCAGATAAATGAGTGTTACGTATATAAAATGGTATTGAAAATAATGAATAGCATAAATTCATTCAAATGAGAAATGTGAATTGTAAATAGAGAGTTTCATATACCCTTTTTTGTAGATGAATATTATGTTGTTTTAATGTCATAAATAGACAGGAAAAGGCATTTACAGATTTTATGACTAAACCAAGGTGAAACAAGTTTTTGTTGGAACTTAAATTAGTCACCTTCATTGTATTAGAAGTCCCCTTGTGTTTTTATCAGACTCAATATCCCATTAAAGCTCTTAATCGGTCGTTGTTATGTCCGTCTTATCATATGGGCGTGGCGTCTATAAAGCTCTAACAATCCTTTTAAATCAGCTGCTTAACCACCAAAAACCCTCATTATAATCCATTCCATATGGGCAAATTCCATCGGCTTTGATGAATATCACTGACTAAATCCTGTTTTCTTTTAAGAGGAATTGTCAGATGACAAGCATGCTATTCTTCCAAAATAACCAAATTGGTGAAGTTGAGAGATTGGTTGAGGTCACTCTAGTTATGCTGCTAGAGGAGGTGTAACACCCCATCCACCCCAACACAAAATTTAAAATTTTCTGAAATCATAGCGTCTAATGTTAGCTGAAATCGCCTTGTCCGGGATTTCCCCATTTCCGTGGTTACCCCATCCCCTCTATTCGTATCTTTCAATTGTGTGTGTGGATGTATGCGTGTGAGAATGTGCATGTGAGCGTGTGCATGTGAGCGTGTGTGTGGGAGTGTGTGTGCGTGGGTGGGTGTGTGTGGGTGGGTGTGTGTGAGGGTGTGCGTGCGTGTGTGGGTGTGCGTGCGTGTGTGGGTGGGTGGGTGGGTGGTTTAAGGCGCTTGACTGGAGATGCGAGGATCGGGCGTTCGATCCCCGACACGGCACTTATGCCCTTGAGCAAGGCATTTTATCTACATTGCTCTTTTATCATACATCAAATAAATGAAGTGCTAAAGGCATATTGATAGCAGGGTGTGCGTGTGTGTTATTAAAAAAAAAAAAAAAAAGTGTATCATTTCTACAGCAGGTGGGTGTGTTGCCGGCTTCTTCTTGAAAAACAAAAAATTTTGAAAAACAAAAAAGTGTATGTGTGAGGGTGTGTGTGTGTGTGGTGTGTGTGTGTGGTGTGTGTGCGCGGGTGTGTGTGTGTGTCTGAGGGTGTGCGTATGATTGTATGCGTGCATAAATCATGTAATTATTTTATATTTGGGGCCGAACTTTAACACCACCATCCGAAAGGCGGTCCGACCCATGAGCCGACCAGTAGTATACTAACTTACATCCATCTCTAGATTTTTTCCCTCTTTTTTTTATTGCTCTTCATTATCAATCTTAGTATTGTTAGAGACAAAATAGAATTCTGCGCCCCGTCTTATATATATAAAGAGTTGCGATTGGTTGCAAATAATTTGCAGTTGATATCAATCGCAACTTTGTACTTAAGAGATAGGAGATTGGAAATTTGCGATTTATTAGAGGACTTGCGATCGGTTCGAATCAATCGCAACTCTTTATAAGACAGGGCCCAGATTTATAACGCAAGGAGATATTACAGTCAAGAGGGGACTAATTACATATGCAAATTAAGGCATGAAGCATTATCATTCTTTCAAAATCAAATAGTGATTTTACTGAAAATATCTGAAATACTCATCTGATTACGCTGAAAAAAAAATATTGGTTTGCAATCACTACAAAATTTTCCAAACACTTTGACATCACCATGTATGCCCAAGGTAGTAATTCATAGATTTCTTTGATTTTCGTCCTCCCATGAAGACGGTGCTCCTCGCTTTTGGTCTAGAACTACAGACGGGATAAAGGAAAACCCCTAATTGGCCCGGAAGACGCCCTAATTTCCCCGGAGGGTTAAAGTTTGCCCCTTTATCCGCCGAGGTGTAAGAAATGGCGGATTCCTTCTTCTATACCTGGCAGAGAAGAAGACAGAAAGATACAGGTGTCGTGGAGTCGACGATGTCATCGACACAATTCAGCTGTCTGCCGCTAATTCACAGCCGTCTGGAAGGTGATAATAACTCTATATCATCAAGCGATGTGAGCTAATGGTACGTCCCCATCGAAAAGAATTGAGGCCGATGGCATGCAATTATTGTGCTAAAATTTAATTGAGGATGAGATTTTCTGCTATTTACCAAATATGAAAATCTAAGAATTAAAATCAAGATTTCTTTAAAGCTCTCCTAAATTCTTGAAAAGAAATAGGGCCAACGGCATGCAAAGTTATGCTAAAATTCAATTGAGGATGATATTTTCTACCATTTGCCAAATATGATAATTTATCGATTAACCTTAAGATTTCCTCCAAAATTCCCCCTAACTTTTCCATCTTTTCGTGAAAAGTGTTTTGGACAGATTGTTCCTCCTATATTGTTATATCCGCGGTATGGCCAGAATCTTTTTCTCTTATAATTTGTTTATTGATAAAATTGGGCTATAAAGTTTCCTATTAATTATCAACGTGTTAAAATTGATGCAATAATCCAATATTTGTATATACCTGTATTATATATATTTTTTGACAAGTGAACAAGAAAATCGCTTGCACTTTTTTTTAACTATTTGAACAGCAACATATCACATCTTATTTCTTTCTTTTTTAAAATGTATATTATAGTTTAGTGCCTCGAATCTAAAATCGGATGAAGATTTTTTTTTCTCCCTGTTGCCTTACACCTATATAACTCGACTTCATTATCAATCTGGGGCAGACGTGCTTTGAATATTACAATGCAAAGCTTCACCAGGGTCTAGTTATTTTCATCCTCTCTTAGCTTAGTGAGTCATGAAACTTTGTTGGGATACACTTTTGAGCCAGTTCACGATCTCGTCTAGGTCAGCTATCCGCGGTTTGACCCTATAATCGCGTCTGGCAACACCGTAAGATGGAATTAAGCAGATTTTTTTTTCTTTCTTTCTTTAAACATGTCTTTAAAAAACATTATTCTGTCAGTATGTTTGATAGTTTCTTTGTTTTAAATACTTGTTATATTTCTCTCCAACATCGAGGGTTACTTTCCATCTCCGAATATCCGAATATTACTTCATAAAATTCTTGGCAATGAAACAAAAATAATAATGAACGAAAGGTTTAATTCAATGCGTTCGAAGTTTCATATATCCAAATTAGAGAAAAAATCATTTGACTCAAATATTTGAAATTAACCTCCCACTACGCATCAAGGCTAAAGTTGTGACTTGTTCAAATGAAATCTTTTTATGACAAAAGCGTTTCGATTATCGCTTTCGAGAACCAATTTGTCCGAATGTATTAATGCAATTGATAATTTTGTATGTTTTTTTTAAAGAAATATCGTGGCAATAATGTGATTATAGAAAAAAGAATAATTTTACTTCGAATACAAATACGCGTCCATATATTATCATTATGTTTCATGCAATTTGTTCTGAATAGGCCGAAAACACTCTTGGGTGGAAATCACCATCTTGTTTCTTTGAAAACGGAATAATTAAAATTGTATTAACGAAATTCTAAAATTTCTGTCATGCGTGTTAAATACTTGTTCTTCCACATTAATCAAAAAACGTATAAATAATGAATTAATGTATATTTTTGCATGCATAGCTATTTTAACATTGGAAGACATTAATTTTAAGTAAGTAGTTTATTTACTACCTTCGTCTAAATAGTCTACTTATGCTATCTTTCCAGTACTATACTATCTTTATGTACCAACAAGCTTTATTCACATGGAGGCAGTGGCGTAAATCCGTATCGAGGAGTGGGGGGATGGTTGAAATAATTTGCCAACGTGAACTTGTTTGACAAACACAAGGCACGTTTTGTCATTCAAAAAACACCCATAGGCATATCATTCTCATTCAATCTAACACCCATCCACACCCCCATACACACACACACACACACACACACCTCTAATCAACGTCTACAAACATCTAATTTTATTCAAATGATGCGTCATTCTAGAAGAGTGAAGAAGAATCTTGAACATGATGTATAAAATCAGATAAAATCTCTTTTATTTCAGACTTTCTTGCTTTAAAAATTTCTGTACATTCTCAGGGAAAAATCAAATACAATTATTATAATGACCATGATAATACCACTTTCCAGACAGAAGTTGAGACCGTGGAGAGTGAGAGAGAAACAGAGAGAGAGAGAGAGAGAGGGAGGGGGGGGGGGGTGGAGAGGGGAGAAGCAGTCTTACCCCAACCTGATGAAGTGGTAAAGTTATTTTAGATATATTTTATAGCAATGATATGTTTGAAATATAAGGATGAAAATAAAAACAATAATAATTTTATGAATAACATTATCAATAACAATTTTATATACCAAAATAATAGTAATATAACTATGAAAATGATGATGATGATGCCGCGTAAAGTTACATTTTTGACATTCCATCTTAACCACTTGCCCATGTATCATGATTAGAAGGGAACGGCATTCTTTTTTTTTTTTCAATTTTATGATAATGGCATAGGTCTTTCGTATGGCGATGGTGAGCAGGCCCTTTATTAGCATATTTTAAATTAAAATTGATTCGATTCAAGTGTTTAGCGGCATTTCAGGGAGAATTTTCGCCAATAAAACAATTATCTAGCAACATAAATTTTTAAATTTCTTTCGTGAAAAGTGGGGGGATGATTGTACAGGCCATCCCCCCCTCCTCGAAAAGTGGGGGGGGGGGATATATCCCCCATACCCCCCCCCCCCGGGGATTTACGCCAGTGCATGGAGGGGAGTGGGTATAGCTTCACAAACACCTGTAATTTTTCCTTTCCCGTTCAATTTTTAGCTGCTCAGAAAAATGACAAATTCCAAGAGGAAGACTTGAAATCCGTGGAAAGCAGTTTTCTAGGAGGGATTTCTGGGTATATTGACAGGAGACTTATGGAGCGAACGTGATGGATAAACAGGATCAGATCAGCCAAGAATCGAGATTCCATCCAAGATATTTTTGGCTCATGCGCTGATTGAGCGGGTATCCTCTCTTCTTTTGCGCCAAGAAACTAAAGACAATGCTTGCTTGATAAGAAAGTAACAAAATCAAGTTCTTTTTAAACGATGAGAAACCATGATGATCTTGTTCACAATGAATCTTTTCAGAATTTGAGAATCAGCGCTTATATGATTATCATCTGGAGAAAATATCGAATTAAAATTTGAAGTGAAAATCAACTCATGGTGGAATTCTAGCTTGGAGACTGGAAGTTCTGCTTTATTGGGTATATCCTTAAAAAATTGATAGTAAGATAACTAATCTAATGATGTGAATTCAAGTAAGCCCCAAGATACAAAACGATAAACAGTACAAAGTTCTTACTTTGCTCTTTTGAATGAGAGATCAATTTCGTTGACATTATCGCGAATGAGGATACACGCACAAAGGTACGGGCAATAGAAGAGAAATGAACATTTAACTGAATCTGCCACATTTTCAAAGAAAGAAAAATCTTCAAATGGGAATACTTATTCTTTATGTCGGTGAAGTCAAACTGATTTGCTGCTTTCCCAGAAAAAATCACTCGTTTTGGGGTGTATGTATGTTCCTATATTTTCATTAAGTGCCTTTAAATCAGCATTGCCATCTATACTAGGTAAGAACAGTATTACCTAATGGAAATGCATTCATATGAAAAATGAAAGATAATAGATTTGATATATGGACTGAGTGGTGATCATTGAAGGGTGATTTCCCAGATGCACTTTTGGAGATCTCTGAGTTACAGTATGTTATTTATCATCGCTATCGTCATCTGGTACTAAAAGTCAATATCGGTAACGCTTAATCTATATGCCCTATCATAGTTTTCTCTATTTTTTTCTTACTCGATGGAAGAATACGAATGCGAATAAATAAAGCCATTGGTGAGGGGGGGGGGGCTCCTTAGGTTCCCTTCCCCCTTTTTTCTATCTCTCTGTTGTTGTTGTTCTCTCTTATTTTTTTCGCCATTTGATTGGGGGCACGTAGCCCCATGTCCCCCCCCCCCCCGTAGCTACGCAACCGCTACGAGGAAAGCACCAACTCTCCTTAAATTCTCAGTGATGATAAAGCCGATTCGCTCATAGATCAGTGTGTTTGATCCCTCGCAGCTCGCAGCAGTCTGCTTTGTGGAAAGATTCAAGGATTTTTTGCAATTCATGGCGAACAAGGAATGTTTCATCCTGATTAAATTTTTGAGATTAGATTTTTTTGAGAAAATGACGCGCATATAAGTACCTGCGCGAGGACGAGATCACTCAAGGTATCGCCGATGACGTCACTCTATACAACATGTCAGATGTTTAAACATGTTTAGTATGCTAGTTATTCACCACAACTCGCCCGAGATGCAACATAATATAATCACATTGTATCCAGTCACGTTTAATTTTCAGCTGCTTTGTTCAGGAGGTCGATTAGCGCGATTAAACTTAAACAGAGATTTGGTTATAATTCCTTTATCTCTTTTGATTAAAAACTGTTTAATTAATGATCTATAAACCTAAATTAATTCATACATTCTGTTAATAATGTCTTCTTTACAAGCAAAATAGTCCCGTTCTGAGTTATAATTTATGTAGGTCTGCATTACAAGTGAGCTCTACAACAGATCAAGTTTGTGCTCGATTGATATTCATGAAACCCACTAGAAATTAATAAAAAAGACTTATCAAGCAAAACAGGTATATGTTCAAACAATAATCTATATATAACTAACCTTTTAAATTTGAAGTTTGACAGTTGCGTTCAAAGATGATTAAAAAAGATTTTAAAATATTACTGATTTCCTAAAATTTTCGCAAAGATTTAGAAGCTTATACTTTTTACAACGAAGTAAAAAGGAATGTTTGTGGATTGTAGGAATACCTTTAATGGTTGGATAAAACAAAGGTGAAATACAAATAACTATTCACAGGGGCCGCGGAGCGTTTTTGAAAGTGGGGGGGGGGGGGGCTGATATGATTTCACTCATTATTGACAATTTTCGAACCTTTTTTCCGAGGTTTTATAACACATGTCTAATAAAAAAAAAAAGTGGGGGTGGGGGGGGGGGCTGCAGCCACTAGCCCCCCCCCCCCCTCCGGTTCCGCGGCCCATGATTCAAGTGTCCAAATAATGAAGTGTTCATGTTTTTATTGGATATACATATATGTATAATAGAAATACCGTGCTTTATTCATTACTATCTCTCTCATATTCTACCCCCCCCCCTCTCTCTCTCTCTCTCTCTCTCTCTCTTTCCAACATCTTTCTCTCTGCATACTATACCAACTCTCCCCCATCGTCTTCTCGCATCTTCTTTGCTTCCCTATGTCTTCATTTAATCTTCGCTCTGCACATTTCAATATTGTTGCACACTTCTTTGTATCATTCTTCAAATAGGGTCTATGCTAGTCCATAGATAAGCGGGTCCTGCTCGACTTATTTCTTAAAATGCTTACGAAAATTCGCCATATGGCGCCTTGGCTTAATTGGAGCGCATCTTCCTTTAAACGTAGCATGGAGCAAGGAAAATATTAAAATGACATAATCCTTTTGAAATACCCTTTTAATCCTGTGATATTTCGCACTTCAGGTTTCAAAGAAACTAAAAAGAGCACGTACAATTACATGCAGAAAGTTTGTTCGCGTTCCGACGCGGCGAGATAGATGCACGAATCACATGAAATAATGACAGACAGTCGCGTGTTGCAGCATCGCGATAAAAAGAAGAGTTTATGGCGAGATGAGATTAAAGCTGCGCTTGGTGATGGATGAAAAACGCTCCATAGAGCCTACAACCGTACAGACACGATAGATCTAAATGGATTTAAATTTAAATAAAATTGTGTTTCAGCTTATTTCCTTCTGGAGCTCAAACAGCCATGCTCGTTAGGTCAATATTTTAGAGTAATATGACCATGAGTCGTAGCAGAGTAGTTTGAACGCTTCACGGGAGATGGGTAGGTCATGGGTTTGATGAAAGGTGCACGGTTCCTGTTTGTTTATGCATCTAGTTGATCTAAGACAAAATTGCTGCTGCTGCTGCTGATGATGATTATTAACAAAATTGCCATCATTCAGAAATATTCAAGTTCTAAATTAAACCCGGAAAGAAGCAACTTATTTGGCACACATGCCTCCATTCTTCATTTACTCTGAGAAAACTAAACAAAATTGTAGCTTAGTTTTCTCTTGTACTACCAAATATATATATTCTTGGACCTTTGGTCTTATGTCATTGTGCGATGACATAACAATATACGATCTCAAACAGACAAACCTCCCATCTGTGACGTCATTATATTTGCTCTTGCATTAAAAAAAATGTTATTGAATGCAGCTCAAATAATCAGACGCAACTTTCAATTTTCGTTCAATAAAAATCATGCATTCAGAACTTGGTTTAAATTTTAAGAGGCAAGTTTAGTTGCAAACTTATTTTTATGCAAGAAGCTCCAGCTAGGACGGTGAGACTACGAAGTCACAATCACATTTAATATGAGATGTTTCAAAACAATATTTCTTCTCTTCTTTTCCTTTTTGGCAGTGATAGGGGCTTTCCTAAGGTAGTTGTAAGTAGGAAAGGTTTAAACATTCGTACCGCTTGAAATCCGGTGAAATCATGGAGACAAATGCCCTTTGTTGCAAGGTCTCAGTGAACGATTTTAAAAATTCATTGGATTTTTTTTTCTTCAAATTTTCGAAAACAAATAATTTGATGGGACAATAAGCTTTCGGATGATAATATTTACATTTACTTATGTTGTGCAAATAATTAAAAACATACGTCGGGGCCAATAAATCTACTTAATATAGATTTTGAGTGTAGGATTTTAAGTATAAAATTTTTTAGTGTAGGATGGTCATCGGTTGCATCATTTCGACTAAAAAGTAATAAAATTGGACTCGAAATAAATAAATGTATTCCCAAACTTCCATAATTATTTAGATTCGATAGACTTTTAACTACATTCAAAACACAATGAACGATAGAACAAGAGTGATTTTTTTTTCCACTTGTGGAAACGGTCTTTATTTTTTCACTGGTTAAAAAAATAGATACAGAGAAGAGACATTTCACATAAAACTACCTATAGTATTGCCTCTTCTCATTGCAAAAGATAAAGAGATCATGAAGACAACACATTTACTGCTTTTTTGTGAAAGACCTAATCCCTTTAGCATAATTATATTATAATTCCATTTCATATTTCAACATTAAACATATAATGCCTAAAGGAATTTGCCTCTAAAATAATACAGTAAAGGACCATTATTTGCAATAATTATAAAGTTTTGTGTGTCCATAGGTAAATTTCACAAATAAATCACTCCCACATTATATTCTTCTAATAGCATTACAACCTTTCTATGCTAAAATGAACATGTCATGAAGTGCCACCACTAAAACAAACCAGAACGAGTTGAGACCAAATATAAATAGATTTTCTTGAAATGTGCTCCGTATGCCATCTAATGCATACTCAAAATAATGTCAAAATTCCTTTATAGTACACATTAATATTTATAATATTTATAGTAATATTGATAATTCACTCTACAGTTGAACATCAATCTCCATATTCAATCATAAAAAAAAACTAATACTTTATGATGCTTTCTATGTCTTAACCAAACCTAAAATCTGTATGAGAAATCATTAAACCTTTCATATAAAGCTTTTGAAAGGAGAAGACATAATGATCTTACGACTGAGGGCAAGACCTTAACTCTGTCTGGGCATAGATTTAGCTTCTTCTAGCTTTAATAAAATAAAATTCATGACAGCTCTAATCTGTACAAATGCTTACATCGTTTCTTGAGTCATGCTCCATTTTGGGCCACGATATACCGTCCAGTTAATAGACCCCTGCCTACATGTTGTCTATCACCTCTTGTAGCCCTTGTGCATTTTGCTGTTAGGTCACTGAAAAAGATCCTTAAATCTTCCTCTAATTCGTTTGAATCCGAAGCAGACTCTACATTTATTTGGGGGGACTCAAATGTTCCTGGATTATCCATACATTTAAAATTAAATTCATCATAGGTGAGAGATCAGAGTATAGGTCAAATATCTAGCTCAAACAATTTCTTTTAAAAATGAGTTTTGTTGCACTTATTAATGTATTGCGCATACAATGATAGATAAATAGAATGATCGTTGCCTCCCACTTACAATATGCGAAAAAGAACAGAGAATATACAAATCCTTGGATTTGGGTCAGGTTATCACTCAGAGTTACTAGAACTCTCAAGAAATATATACAAAATGTCAAACAAAGAGAGGGGTCATCTCTTTTTAACAGGCATATATAGCTTTAATAAATAATTCAGAATAATCAAACCTTCCTGCCATAAATTTTTTTTTCTACTTTAAATGTCCAGATGGACAAAAAATTTACAAAGGAATGCCACAGAAAATTTACTATCTTGGCTACTAATTTTAAAGAAAGAAAGACAAAATTATATTCCAGAAGGAATGTTTTAGAAATGAAGTGAATGAAGCAAACAATAAAGAAATACAAGAGTAGAATATCCTGCAAGGCACACTATATAATTCTTTCACACTTGCTGAAAAAAGAAGAATTACAAAGAGATCATAAAAATATATTCTATTGCATAAATCCACTACAAATGATAAAAATAGATGTCTGATTCTTATTCAATATCATTAGAAATATGTATAAAAATGATAAAGAGCATAGAGTTTATCTGTACATAAAACTGTCCTCTAAAGTAGAAAAAGAAAAGTTATTTATATTTTATTTTTATCAAATGCTACAATATATTATAACATACATGATTAATACTTTCATAGTCATTACGCAAATTTTACAACTATAACATACAACTCAACAGCATCATAATTTACATGTATACCGGTACTTATTACATAGCCTATTTCCTCACTCCCTTCTTAAGCCCCCTAATGCCAGATCAATTCAAGATTTCAATTCACTGAAGGTTTTGTTTCATTATTATGTCATTTAAATTTTAGAACCATGATTCTTACTTGTATATAATTTCATTTCTAATTACAAAGCTTTTGGTTTGAAAAAAAATCAAAATTTTTCAACAATCTCAATTTCAAATGATCTTAGAAGAAGTCAAACGCATCAAAAAACTATCTTTTTTACACATTAAGTCTCATACTACCACTTCCTATTTTCAAAACATTATGTGCTACTTAACACCAAGCATTTATATTCCTGTACTGCTCTATTCATCATATTTTTAAATCAAATAGAAAAATTGCCAGAACCAGTAACAGACTAGTAATTTTCCTTTCACATGTCAAAGAATTTGAATTCTGCACCATGAACATTAAGTTTCTTAAAGATATCGCATCATTTTTATTTGTGTGAAAACAGAATATTGTCATGTTTGATTTGGTGCGGACAACCTTATTCTACTGAGTTTCACAAAATTATGTCCATTATTCTAAGCAAATACCCTAGGCATAAAAAAATGTAACTTCTGTAAAGAATGACACATAATGACGTAATGAATAATGACAATGACACAGTCACAAAAATTCCTCAAAATCTGCCAGTAAGCCAAGTCCAATTACCAAGTGCTATGCACTGCCAATAAAAATTCATGAACATAAAGTTAATCTGCCTCATTAATCGGACACATATTTCTATTGGCAGTGCTGTAAAACAATGCCTTAGAGGTAGTCGCCTGGAAATCTTTGGCATATTATCGGCTGAGAGCAAGAAGGTCACAAAGTCATAAACTATGAATTGGTGAAATATGAATTAATGCCCTTCTGGCTCTCAGCAGACAATATCAACTACTATTAATTGTATGAAGGGTTTTCAGACCACCAGAAAAATTGGCGTATCTCATGGCTTGCGCAGAAGAACCCGGATGACCATGCAATTTTAAAACAATATCTCATGGTTTGTGTAAAAGTACCAGGATGACCGTGCAATATATTTCCATATCTCATGGTTTGGGGTGCGCGTGACGTGTAAAAAAGTGTTAACTGATTTAAGTATGCAAAGGTTACGACAATGGATGTATGTGCGCAGCCCTTGCATGATACACATGAGGAAATGTAATGGTGAGAATTGAGGAACTAGGTTCCATACAATTAATAATAATAATATTGTATGGATTTTCTTTCATGGGACACAAGGTTATATCGCACTCGCTTTGAAAATATTTCACTCGTCATGAGGACTCGTGAAATATGCTCATAGCTTGTGCGATATACCCTTGTATCACACTCAAGGCCATTCTGATCCTATTACCAGAGCGTTTTCCATGCATATTGTTCAGTGTGATACATTTTACATAAACATAAACAGCAAATGGTGAATAATATGAAACTCTTATATCTAAAACCACCTCTTTTGAAACCTCTGTAAGCTCAAACAACATTTGTTGCAATCACATACACTCCCAGGGGGGCATGTCTCATTGGGACCTGTACAACATCCGCGTAAATCACTATCTGAAAAGCACCCTAAACGGGGATCGCAGTAGGAGTAGTTTTGATACCTATAAAAGGGAAACCTGTCTAACATCTCTGATTTTTATAACCTTAACGGCGATTTCCGCGGATCATCTTCTTATCACCTCTGAATTTGATACCCTTTTTCTTGATTTTTGCTGTTTTTGATACTCTAAACACGTAACCCAGGTTAAGCGCCTCATGCTGAAAAACTACCCTTTTCATCCGTTTTCGTGTACGAAGATGATGTACAGGTCTCAATGAGACATCCCCCCCCCCCAGACATACACTTCATACAGATCATCAAGGTGTAGTCATTGTAAAGAAGGCACAATACATGCAAGAATTTGAAAGCTCAGTTTATGCAGCAACCCAAAACCCTATAATTGCCTAAATAGGAGGTACATATACACACATCAGGTAGATCTGAGAATGCTGGATTGCAAAGTCAAAGAGCAATACCTAATAAAGAATTGTAGTCCACATCTCACATTTGAGATGCTCAAATCTGAATATCTTGAGAAGATGACTTTAATAGCAAAGAGGCATTTCCTCACAGGTTCTATTGCAATTGAAAGAATTAACAGCAATCACGCTTTACTCACGGGTGCCTTACTGGAGAAGTCGCCATCATATAGAAAGGTTGATCAAAATATTCATAATTTAGTTTTTGAAAATAGCCTCTTTTCTACTGAAAGCATAAAAGTATTGAATAAAAAGAAAAATAAAATAACTGAACTACAAACTAACCCCTCGAACATAAAAACGGCAATGTCATATACAGGCTAAATGGTTACAGGTACATGTAATGCACTATCGATAAAATAAACTAATTTGCATTTGTATTGCTGATATTCATTCTTATAAAATGTACAGCTTTGGTTTTTTTTCAATCCATTGTAATCATCATGGAATAAACTGAGAGACAAAATAGTGCACCCTATATCTGTCAATGTCAAATTTCAAATTCAGAATAAATATGATTTAGTTGTAGAAAATGTTTCTTGAAACAGTTCTGTTCCATGCTTGGACCAGCCAAAATTTTTTGTAAGAGGAAAACAGAACTCATATACACTGCATCTAAAAATAAAGAATCCCCCAAAATATGACATATTTACTCCCACAACAACTGTCACCTGGCCTAAAACATAAAATACAACTATATTTCATATCAATATATTTGGTCATGATTCTGAAAATTTGAAAGCAGTAGATAAGAAATCACTTTGGTTATGAAAAAGTGCATACTTGAAAAGAAGGACTTCAACCATGTCATTGCCTGTGCAGCTGCAGAAAGATTATTTATATTCCAATTATAATTATTTCACATTTATGATCCAAGAGCTGGGAAATAGGAGAAACACTTCATTCCACACATCTTGACTCTATCTATCAAATATGTCCATCCTATATTTAAACTTAATTTTTTTTCTACGTTTCATCTCGTACTTTACAAGATACCCATCAAGCAAAGACGCCAGTAAAATGGGAAATCAATTCTCCTGCTTGTGTTAAATACCATGTTAGATACAGTGTGATGGCTACATGATAAGATGCATGGTCATCCGTGACGATGTCATGAATGATGTCATCAAATCTTCTCAATGTAATTGGCTGGGAAGAGTCCCTCTCTCCCTCGTAGCCTACCTCTCCACCAACCTGACGCATCTGCAAAGATGAAGAAGAAACAAAGGAAAAGGATTATGACGCTGAGGTTTCCATTCACCTGGAATGCAGTCAAACCTGTCTATAACCCTTTCAGGACAGGAATTATTTAAGGGCCAAATCGATCACATTTTGTTCTTCAAATTGGCAACAATAATATTTTTCTTTTAGTGCTACATGATTCTAATAAGGTGTAATGTCTTTGAAAACAATATACATGGTGAGGAAAAATTTTAAAAATTGCCAATATGATAAAAAAAACAATGATTTTGAACCACTTAATGTGTTGCCAATTTAAGGATTTTAAAGCTTATTCTTGTTTTTAAAATTCCTGGCTTCAAACGCAATATGGTCATGTAACGAAAATGGACATAAGTGTGTGAAGAAATTTTTACTTTTTCTACTCATGCATCTGGTATACTTTTTAGAGCTATGAATCAAGTTATTGAGCCAAACCACAAAATGTAGTCAATTGTCTCGAAAGGGATAAAGGCCAGCCAGGGGGAACCACCGAAAGTGGTCCCTGTAGACAAGTGGCTTTTCTACACAGGTTCTACAATGTATCATTTCTTCCTACAGGGAGATAAGTGACCATTGAAGACAGGTAGCTGTTACAGAGAAGCAGTCACTTATACAGGTTGGACTGCATGCTTACAATGAAACCTGGCTATAAAGTCCACCTAAGAGAACCAGAACAAGTGGCTTCTGCAGTGTGGCCATTCTGGACTGGTTCTAGGACGTTAGCAAAGCCACTAGCAAAAGGAAACAGAGAATACTGGCAGACAGATTTGGAGAAACAAATCCTTCCAACAGATATTCCGCTAAGCTTTATCTCCAGTGTCATTCACTGTTTTATTTTAAATTTTATTTTGTTTTATTTCATTTCCAGGAATAAAATATAACAAAACAGGGAATACAAATTAATATGAAGTACAATAACAGAAGAAGAGGAAAAGAAAGAAAGAAAGCAAGAAAAACACTAGCTAATGCCTGTAGATTACCCAAAGAAAACAGGTTTCTGTATATAAAGGTTCTTCTCATCAGCTGGTGGTAAGATTGCATAAATAATCAAATTCAATACTATGAACATGCAGACATACAAAAAATCTCACAGTGTAAAAACAAGATGTTGTCAGCTGATGTTCAACAAATAAGATCCTTAGTCATAGAAAACAACATGTTGTGAGCAAGAATTTAAAACTAGGTCATGATTTACAAAAGAAAACTCACCCAGATTCACACAAACAATGACTTATTTGGGGCAATAGATTTGGAGAAATGATTTCAATAGGTCATGTCTTGTTGAGCACTGCATAGCTAATAGCAGGATATAAGCAAGGGGACAGAGAGGAAATGGCCATAACAAGCCATACAATTAATCTGGAGAAAAAAAATCACTAAAATCACTCTTAAACAATATTCACAATGACAGATGACAGTTACAAACAGTTCACACTTAACGAGTTCATTACCGTAAAACCTCACCTACCAAAGAGATCTACCCCCCCCCCCCCCCTTCTTCTTGGTTCATGAAAAGTATGTAATGTATTTTCCACTACAAAAACTGGAATTACATACATGTAGGCCTTTATTAAAACATTTTTTACTGTACACATATTTTGGTTTCCTACAAACAGCAAAGCAGTTCCACTACCCTGAAAATGTAGGGAAATAAAATGTTATTACATATCACAGCTGTCAAGTGCAATAACATCTGACTATTTTCTATAAAGCAGTTATATTCATGATCATAACTTAACCGTTTAGTTACTAAACGGCCCGGGACCGCCCTTCTTATTACGGGACTACCCGTGGACTTTGACCTGTGTAACACTGCAGCAAATGTATTGTAGGGGTTAACTGACGCTGAAATTTTGTGTGTGCTATCTTTGCACAATTAGATTCCGCATTGAAGCAATGCGTTACTGTGGAAAGATTTTGCGTATAGCAGAGAGTCTATGCCGCAGATGGTTTACTAAGACTAAGTTCAGTGAGTAAATGACTACAATACACGTAATCCTCAGGTGCTAAAAGGTTAAAATTGTCTCAGTGTAGCCTGTTCTGCTTAAAGGCAAATCCTACCTTAATGGCAAGTTGTTCTGAAACAAAGAAGAAAATCAGAGAAGCAGATTGGTGAAAGTTTGAACGAAATCGGACAAGCAATAAGAAAGTTATGAATTTTGGAAAGTTGTAATCACTATACCTATGGGAATTTCAAATTGGCCGAATCGGTAATGTCACTGTGATGTAGTGGCCGACAACTCCCCCATTTGCTCGAACACACAAAATGACTAAAATATCATTTTTCTCAAAATGTATTACTCAGTAGGATATTTTTCTTTTATGAGGACCTATAACAATATGCTATCTACATAATATTTTGAGTACTGCCACGAGGGAAAAGGCACTTAGGAGAAAACTGCAAATTAATGATATTTCTGTGTATGACAAACAGGAGAGTTGACCGCCAGTATGTCACAATCGACTCACCAAATTGCCAATTTGAGATTCACATAGATGTAGTGATCTCATTTTTCAAACATCCATAACTTTCTTATTCCTTGTCTGATTTTTTTTTCAACTTTCACCATCCTGTTTTTCTTATTTTTATGCTTTCAAACAAATCATCTTTCACCAAGGTTGGACTGCCCTTTAAGATGATTCCAATAAGAACTTTTCAATTAATTTTTCTCTCAGAATTGTGACGAATCAGCTGATCGGGATTAAGAGATTCTCTCTATCTGCGGAAATTAGTCTTCTCTTGACATTTCTATGAAATATTTTTGGCATCAATCTCTACCTTTCATTAACCATATATGCAGTAACTTTCCTCAATATCGGGAATGGATACAAGAATGGGATTTTTGCCAAACTGTGATAATCTGAAGCAAATCTGTAATTCTGTATATTGGGGGAAGGCATCAAATTTGCATTTGGATGATAGAGAGAATGGAGCCCAAAATAGATAGGAGGAAATAAGTTTGTATACCAATAACACAGGGTTCACAAGTTGCTGTGAAGCATTTAACTGCTAAAATTACACCTCGCACAAGTCAGTAAATATAATCTGAGGGAATATTTTTATCATTTTGTTTAATGATTATTTCATACACACTTTCACTTTATGTAAATAGATTTCATCTTTTTCTCTTTCAGTCACAATATTCAGGTTAAAATCATATATGACTGTTGAAAGATATTAATTGTAAATATATATAGAAGAGAAGTACATGTATAGTGTAGATGGACCAGAAATTAAATAAATGAACACTTGTACAAGAAATACATGTATCAAATTTACATGAACTCCTTTTTTGTAATGTTATACTAAAAAATTGATGAATCACAATCACTAAGAAACTTGATAAAGATGGCTGCTTCAATTTCAGTTGACAATGACAGGATGTAAAGCCTGAGGACTTTAGAAAATGATGATCTCAACACCCTATATGTACTTCAGCTTCTTCTGATTTAGTGAAAAAATGAGGAATTCCTATTCTATATTTAGAGCCTTTATGACCAATACTCACAATACATTTAGGAGGAAAGAAATTCTTTCCTTTCCCTCAAAAGCCTAAGCCTGAATAGCAATTTGAGAAGTCTGGGTATGATCATATCGACGTGACATTCTTACTTTCAGCTAAATTTAGAAGAAGTAACTTTTCCTCAGATCACAAACTCTTTTTGATATCTCCATTTCCTGGGTGCACTGTTTGATATGGTGCCAGTTCTCTGCCAAGTTCTTAGCAGACCTCAATAAAAGGGACTGAAATCTTCATTCCAGCTTCTTTGATTTAGCCACATGACTATTAGAGGCCACTAAAGTATGTTTGATGTAATTATGTTCTCTCTCTCTTGCTCTCCAATGCTTTATATAAGAGCTTATGAAAAAGAGCTTGTCTTCAACTTTATTCTTGGAACATTTAGTAAAACATGGTCTACTCTAATGCTC
This sequence comes from Heliocidaris tuberculata, assembly GCA_025618425.1. Taxonomy (NCBI): domain Eukaryota; kingdom Metazoa; phylum Echinodermata; class Echinoidea; order Camarodonta; family Echinometridae; genus Heliocidaris; species Heliocidaris tuberculata. The sequence goes on from CM046839.1 coordinate 7,189,526, forward strand.
CTTCAATGAAGCAATTTATCAATTATATCCCATATATCAAAGTATACAACAGCAAACATTGATATATGCCATTGGTCTATAGGATCCATTTGTCAGCATGACCCTATTTAAACAGTTTATGTGATATATGTCCCTTCAGCTCAGTCAAAGCCCAAGACAATATTACCCCCAAATGGAGTCTTGAAACAATGTAAACTCACTCTTTCATAAGAATGATAGAGTAAGACCATGATAACATGCCAAAGCGCTGTAACGAATGGCAGCTTCAACAGGATCTGACTTCCTTTCCCATTACAGCAAAAATGCATTGTACTATCAAGATGCCTCATAAGCAGCAAGGGGAGACCTTGTCGATCTCTTCAAATTGCCAACTTGTTCCTGATTTCATATACATGTACATGTATGTTCTGGCATCTATTCAGCATTTCTTTCATGCCGTCACAATTTCCATAAAAATGCAAAACTTAACTAATCTCAGTAAAAAGCAATTTTTGCTGTTTCTCGATCTTATCTAACCCATCTCTTTTCACATTGGTCTATATGAAGTTGTCAGAACAGCAATGACAATGGCATAAAGGGACTTCAATAAACAATGTCTTTATAAAACCTTGTAGACAGGAAAGTGCAATAAACAATGTACCTTTCACGGATTTGTGACAATATCAACCTTCATTTCCGATTTGCCCAAGAAACTATGAGATACTGCATCCTTTAATGGTCTAGGTATTAATATTGCGTGGTAAATATTAATTGTTTCCTCTTGATTCATTTTCTGCAAGGGGATGTCTATCTTATATAAATATAACAAGCTTTAAGAAGAGTAGGATGTGATGGTTAGCAGTTGATCGGTACACATATTCATGGACACTCTCTGCAGAAGGGAAATTCATTACTCATTTATGTGTCATCAAACTTCTAATCTCTAGATTTTGCCAATGAGCCTATTATTAAAATCCTAGATTTGGTGACTTCTAACTCTTGATCTCTACGAGGCAGCGTGCCACAGGAATTGCCGAGCTCCATTGAAATTGACATGAACTAGAAAAGGAGCACACCCAAAAAACACTTGCTGTAGACACACATGTCCATTGTCTATTTGTAGTAGAAGGTATAGCCTTGTGTTCCTAATCCCAGAGTATGCAAACCATGTTGAGTCATTGCACCTTCTCAATACTATGCCTCAAGTTTTTTTTTTAAAGTCGTAGTAAAGGACTCGTCTAATTGACATTAATTACTGAGTAATATCAGATATGTTCTGAGGCATAGTGATTCCCTGTAAAGCTGGAGGGGCAAAGGTTTCATGACCTCGTTGTTGGCTTTGTTTAGCAAGCCCTTGTATTCATTACTATTACTCATTGATTGTATCACATAAAGAGCTAGGATGTGGGCTAGATTTCCAAAAGGGAAACAAATGGTTACATTCATGCACATTAAAGGAAATCTTGAGTTCTGGGAAAGGTAAAAAATAATTTGTGAGCGTTTTCATTCTTATTATGTTAGTTTGGAAGATTATCATAGTAGAAAAGGATTGCTCTTCACATGCCCTCACATTCAAAATATGACAAGAAACAGCTGAAGTGTTTGCGTCAAACATTTGTGTGTAGTCCCATATACACATTTCTGTGTGCAGTGCATATGACTCTCAGCAGGATCGAGTCAATTTCTTATCATTTTGGTGATTCCAAAAGCTTACAGCATACACAAATTCTTATGAGCTATATAATCAACCTTTCCCAATTGCTTTGAGAAAGTTTCTTTCACAATTCAATCTCATGACCAGAACTCAACTTTATCTTTAAATAATAAATTGAAATAAGATCTCTCTCTCTCTCTCTCCCCCTCTCTCTATATAATAAGTACATGTATACATAAATGTACATATGCATTAATCCATTCATTGATCTATTTCTCTTTCATTAACTCTCAGTCCATCTCTCTTTATTTCACGATGTCTACTTTATAAAATATTGTTTCACTTCTCTTGCCTTTTCTATGTAATTTTTATAAATGCAAGAGGACTTAAGTAGCTTGGCGAAACGCAATGGTGTGTAAAGATGCAAGGAGCAAAATTTCTAGTTTTGTCTGTGCATCTAAAATCTGAACAAAATTTTTTCTATTATTTTGCTTTAAAATGTTCACAGAGTTAAATACTAATTCTACATCCTAATATTTTAGTTCTGCCTCTACATGTATAGAATACAACTATGATTTTGAATAATTTTGTCATAAGCATCTTTCCCACGTTCTCACGCACTATCACATTTCACTAAGCTACCTTAAACTACATTTTAGAGAACTGAAATTGTTGCCCTCCCCCTTTTCTCCCCTTCCTTTCTTCATTATTTTTTTTTTCTGTCACAAGATCAAATGTTACAGCCTCATATCCAGTAAGATATAAAAAAATAAGAAAAACATTATCCGACTTCATATCTCACTATCTTTCTTTCTATTTCTTCTCTCCCTTTTTCTTTCTCTCTTTTTGCCTCTTTTTATTATGGAACAATGACATTTTGACCGGCACTAGGGGATTGGAAAGTCTACCTCTTCAGATTACGGAGGATTAAATAACATTTTGGAATTAAGCACAAGTCAGTGAGAGAAATTTACAGTCATTCACTGGCCCTCTAATGATGACTGTAACCCCTAATGAACATTAAAGGCCTTCTATCTCAAGCATGCTCTAGGCTATGGTGGTGACAAAGCAGAGCACCAAAAAAAATTGCAAGTTACATTAAAACTCTAGTTGATTACTTGATTTAAAGGAAATAATACAATAATTAGGCATGAACGTCAGACAATCCTAAAGAATTAAGAATTTTGATGAATCATGTCCAAGCACAAAAAAAAATCATTGTAGAATCACGGTTTTAATTTCTCTCACACAAAAAAAATATTTTGTTTTATTTCTCCTATACTGGATTTGAACTTAACTTTATAATCTATAAACACCATCAAACATGCTTTTCCAAACTGAAATACATGTAGCATTATGCAAGACAAAAGATGTAAAAAAATATGATAACAGGATTAATAATAGAAAGGGTTTAATATCATGATGTGAGAAACTGAAAGAAAATACATATCAGAAAGTCTACTCTTTTTTCGAATGGTTGATAGTTTGTGAATAACATAAAAATTACAAGTGGGTGTCTTAACCTGCTGGTGACAGAATTGAATTATCGCTTGCACAAGAAGCTACATGCTTTGAACTATCATGGTTTTATGTCAGAAGCATGGGGTGATTTCTACTTCTCTACTATCACCCCCTTAACCCTCTAACCTACCCCCCCCCTTCCCCCCCTCTCCCCCCCCCCCCCCTCATCTCATGGAGGATGCATCAAGATACAATGGCAGCTCACCTTCCATTACGATTTCAATGATCTCTCCTTCTCTGAAAGACAACTCATCCGTATCGCCCGCATCATAGGGGTAGACGGTACGACACTTGGGTCTGGGTGGGGCTGGGGGTTGTGGTTTGGGCTTGGGTCTACCGGCTCCTGGGGCTGGGCGGTTGCCCTTGAGGGTCCTTCGTTTTTGCCTGCAGATGAAAGCATGCCCACAATCATAAATTTATCACTTCAGTTAATAGTAGAGAGGAAAAAGCCTCAATACAATTCATTAATACAGCAGTAAAAGTGGAAGAAAACCTGATGTATAATGTCAATACTATATATATTCCGACATAGTAATGAAGTCAATAATGTATAAAAATAGAATACATATGGCTCATTTATTCAAAATATGACTTCCATATATTACCATGACCTGTCCTTCAACAATCACAAGATGAAAACCTCAGTATATCCATAGTCTACTGGCTGATTACCAATTGTTCAAAGTGATCTTGTAATTAATTCTAAACCTTGTAAATCACTGTACTACAATCATTTTGTATAGTTATCTTTCTACTTTCAACTTCAGTCATATATTATTTTTACGTAAATTACTATAAATCTGTATCTGTCAATATACAACTAAACTTTATGTTGACTGTATTCCTTACAGTCTGTATAGTTATATATATGTTATATATAAAGTCAGTAAGGAGGAACAATGAATTTAGCTAAGCAAATTATTTCTCTCATTCAATTCAATTGATTTCTCACATTATATATATATATATATATATATATATATATATATATATATATAGTGATTATTTCGTACGTTAGGGGGAATCCTATCAATGCGGTTTATTCCGTCACAATTGAAATTCGGCGTTACGGCGAAAGCAACCGTGCGTTAAGGCGAATGATAACAATAGGCTGAGATAAAAGGATTCCCCTAAACGGCGGAAATAGAGTTAATATATATATATTTCTCACTGGATACCGAATCACACGACAATGCGGTTTATTCCGTCATAATAGCGCGAGGTGCGTAAGGAAGACACGAGTTAAAAGAAAAAAAACAAAGTGTGTCTCCCTACTACACCAGTTTTGGGTGTATGTATATATATATATATATTGTTTGGTACATGTATATGTGTAAATAGAACTATTTTCATCTTGTATTGTCCTGTTTTTCAGGCAGAATCCTAGGCTTCGATATTTTTTCATGCTTAATAGCTTTAAGGTATTTTTCAATAATTGAAGTATGTGATATTAAAAAGAAATACTAATTGAATGCATGAAGGTTGGGAAAATACATTTGAAAACTCAAACACCAAAAATTTCAAGGTGGTGAAATCGCGAGCATAATTTTTCATGAGTTTCCAGTCATTTGAGCATGCTAAAGTGTTTGGCACCTTGCAGTAAGATCTTACCCGGCTACGCCAGGGTCCGGTGTCTGCAGGTAGTCTTCGTTGTTAGCGTTGATCACGTTCCTGAACTGTTTGGCATAAGTCTGAGCGCCTCCTTTAGGTAGATGAGGCTGCTCTCCACTTTTCCTTCGACTTGAAGTCCGTCTCATGCCTGCAAGGTTGATGTAAGAAACAGATGTTTAGATAGTTTTATTAGTTCATGGCGTGTGAATGGCAGCTACTAGATGGGTGCTAATTGATTAGTAAAATATTTCTAACATTATAAAGTAACCAATTACTTCTATTGAACTTAGGAAAATAAAAGAAAAATGATGAACTTAAAAATGGTAGGAATACACTAGGTGTACATGTACTATATATACATATGTATTTTTTGCAATCAACAGAAACCCCCCTGTGCTAAATCATTCATTAGAAAAGAGAAAACAACATTTCAAAGGGAAAAGAATGATGAATCCCATGCTTATAAATTAGCAAGATACTTAGAAATTTATGCAAATTATCAATGGTGTTCTCACTTCTTATGCATACCATTAAAGCTGACCAAACACATCTTACAACTAGTCAAATTTGATCAACATACAAATACATGTAGATACAGGAATGACCTTGAGGCTTTTCAAAATATGTAGAACATTATAACTTGCTCTAACTCCATTCTGTATAGGGTCTACTTTAAAAAGTAGAAAATCAGATCTAAGTATGAAAACTATGATACATGCATTTAGTAGTGACATTAGAATGGTGTAAGGGGGAAAGGTGTAAATACATTATCATGTAACAGACAATAACAGGAAAGGATCAAGCAGACAATGGTTTGCTGAAAACAATTGATCAACAAACCAATTAAAGCTTCCAGAAATTCCTTATATTCCCGTCTAGTTCAGCTGCTTTGGTTGAGAGCCAACAACAGCTTTGACACAGCATGGTTCCCACTGCCAAACCACATGCCCTTGCAAAAACAATGTCTTCAAATTCTTAAAGGCATTGAGGTGTTCTTGCAGAGAGACTGTGTTTCCAAGGAAACTTGAGAGCTATGCTTGAATTTTGATCATGTACATGTACTAAATATGAATCCTCATTTACATGTACTATCAAGTTGTTCAGATAAGTTAAACCTACAAACACAAACTTGCTGAAAACAACACACATCAAAAAGCACTAGTACAGATGTGGACATACAGGACAACTTATCCAAAAGCTGAATCAAGATTCCCTACCTAAAACCTAAGAATTTTATGTTCATTTTGCTAATTAATCAGTAATTTAAATTTTATATAAAATCTATTAGTCAGATATTCGCTATTTACATATCTGAATATTTAGTGAAAATTGGGTTGGATTCTGTTGTAATATTGTTCTTTATTATTGCAAGACCTCAAGCTTACCTTTAAAGGTAATATGTCGTATTGGCAAGGGTTTAGGAAATGAGTGAGATTCTTCAATTACCACAGAATGGGTCTAATTGACTGAAAGTACAAGAAAAGAGAACTAAGTCACCTGACCAAGAATTCACAGGTTTAAGGTTTAAGATTTACGAGGGATCACTAAATTAAAGATTGGCATACATTATATACTGTTGCCGATTTATATAGAAATGAAAGAACTAAGTATAGTACGATGTCAGGGGAACTACATACAACCAACCAAAAATAAACCGTCATAATTTAAATTCACATAAATTTATTTTTCTTCCTTCCGGTATCTTAGTATCAAAATAATGTAAATATCTAAAACTCAATGAATGGTCATAATCAGCTCTATTTATCTGAATGATAATCAGTGGTCACATTTATAGGTAGGGCTTATGGCAGGAAAATTTGCATAATTCGCATATTTAAATAATATGGGGGTTATGTCATGACGCATGAGAAAGTTATTTGGACGAGAATCAGTGGTTACATTTGATGATTCAGTCACAATTATGTTGTTTTGAGTGAAAGTGTAAGTTTCATTCACTGTTAGATTAATGATTTCTTATATCGATAGATAGTGGAGTACATGTCTTGGTCAGATCAGGGATTTGGTATAGCGATAACGTGTCCACGTATGCAACTGCACAATTATAAATTCTGAATGTTAAGAAGCTTGAAGCTTGATAGGAGAGGTTTCTTAAATAATTTTGCTTTAGTTCCTAGTGATCAAGGTCACTTTACAAAGTAGTTCATATCATCTAAAATATTTCTTCTTACCTGCTTTCCTCACTTGCTAAGAATACAAAGTAAACTGACTACAATCACCCTAATTAGCAACCGGGTCCGCTTGCTATTCATAAGAACCACTATTCATAGAAAACTGCTATTTATTTAACACGCGCTATGAATAGCGGTCCTTATGAGTAGTTATGAATAGTGGTCCTTATGAATGGATGTCCTTATGAATAGCGAGCAAATTTGTCTATGGTTTGCTCGCTATTCAGAAGGACCGCTATTCGTACAAAACCGCTATTCATTTAGTCACGCGTTATGGATAGCGGTCCTTATGAATAAGTGGTCCTTATGACTAGCGAGGTTACCTCTTAGCAACTACACATACTGGCATAATTCAAGGGTTTACAAACGAGTGTATCTAAACAGAAATTCCACTCGAATTAAAAGCAATATCAAAAGCAATACTATTTAGAAAAATTGATATTGATATCAAAACTTGTTTATATTTAGCCTAATGATGGGTAATTTGGCCTCTTTCAGCTCTTGATATTCTTGCCAAGAAATATTCCTAGATTATATGATTTGAAGGATCAAACAGTGATACATGAGACATAATCATAAATATAGCCAGAGCCTAATATTTTCACAAAGAAATCTTGATTAGTCATCTAATAATACAGATAATGAACCTAAATTGAAATTTAAAAATAGATTCATACAGAGAAATTATTGAAAGTAAAACTAATATTTGATGACCTAATGAGTACTGTGCTAAATATGGTTTAATAAAGTGCAATTCAATTTACAGTGATGCTTTTTGTCAAATGGTGTAGCATGGGTTCAGCCATTGAGGGGGAACTGGGCCCTGTTTCATAAAACTTGTTATCAATAACAACTGCCCCATTTATATGACAAATTTGCTCTCAGCCAATCAGATTCAAGGATTTCAGTAGCTTATAACAATTATTGTAACTTGCTATTGAAAACAAGTTTTATGAAACAAGGCCCTGGTGTCATTGGAGGAGCACCAGTCTTATTAGATAAATCAAATGTGAAAGAACAAAGTTCATAGAGTGGGATGAGGGTGTGGAACGTGGTGCAGTCATCTTCTTTTTACATAGCCTTCCAATCTCAATACCTTCATCCCCCCTTTTTTTTGGCCATGTGACAGCAGGCACATGCCCTCGTGCCCTCCTGTAGCTACACCACTGCTCTTTATTCCCAATGAAAAACATGATAGTAATAATAATAATAATAAAGAATATTTGTATTGCGCCAACTCCACATGACTAATGTGCTCGAGGCACAATGGAAAAGAAAAAATTACAAGTACACGACAATACACAAAAATGGAACAATGATTAACAATCTAGTAGCACTTTTTTTTTATACTAAGCCCCAAAGTTTTCCTTTGCATGCTTCTTTCAAAAACTTTATTTAAAGAAAACTCTCTAAACATGTACTTGAAGTCCAAGCTTCATACACAAGCATACATATTTCTCTTTATTGATGAATGTCTCTATACAAGACATTCACCAATTTACTTTAAAAGGGGTTTAGATAAAAAGTTAGAAGTGAAGCAATTTTCTCTTTCATATGGGGAGTTGTTGTGAGAGAAGATTAAAACAAGTGATTAAGACGGAACAAGTGCCGCAACCGCCAAGAGACATTGCCGTAATCCCCTGACGACAAATGGCACAAGCCAGCCCCGCTGTTAGAGGATTAAGACTAAGGAGGCATATGTCTTGTTACCGTGGCAACGCTATATGAGTCAAGATTAGAAAGCAAGATCAATGTATCGAATCAAAATGAACACAAAGGAATAGCAGCAGCTGTTCCGCCAGAAAATTAGAGCGTTATTATATGAAAGAGAAGGGAATGATAGACAATTTATCTTAGAATGCCAAATGTTCTCAGTCTGTTTGATCATGAGTCTGAGAAAAAAAAAAGGTGTTATCTTGTCTGACCTTCTTTTGAGTTCATATCTAACTGTTAAGGGCTGTTTGGAAAAAAAAAATTAAATACAGATATCAAACTTCTATCATCTTCGACATGTACATGTACAATCATCCTGGTTCAGCTGTTCTATTAGAATGATATGAAAATATTGCTCATTAGAGGAGCATTCCCCCCCCCCCCCCCCCCCACCCACTGTCCCATATTTGCTTGGGAAAGCAATGAAATTAGGGATTTCCACACATGGAAGCCCGAAAGCTTGCTACTTGAAATGGTACATTGATGGAAAATATGATATCAAGTTTAAGATTTAGTTTCAATATGGCATCAAGGGTTCCATCTTTACATTGAAAATCCTGTGTGGTCCATAGAGAAATTTGGGTGCAAACAATTTTGGGCAGTTATAATGCAGACACACTTTGTAAAAGTTTTGTGCACCAAAAGAAATCTGTGAATTTTTTTGAGAAAAAAAGAAAACTAAATGTGATTTATTTTCAGCATTGGTTCCCCCTAAATGGCCCCCATTTACATTTTATAACATAGTTTTAATACTCTGTCATAGAGCTCAAACTATATTCCACAGAGCACGAGAAGCAAGGTCATAATGTACCTCTGTTAAGGCCTCAAAATGTTAAATATGGAAATGGAAATTACACTGCACCCTTAGCAGTCCTCGCTCCATGGAGCAGGGGGGGGGGGATCACAACCTTACATCACTTTGAATAGGCTTTGATAGATCTTAACTACCCCTCACACATGGGTCAGAAAGATTATAGGTTGTTCAAATAGGGGCTTTTTCCCGTCTGGCTACACAATGCAGAGATGACTGTGGTGGTGGTGGTGGGGGGGGGGGCAGGGGGAGAGAGGAAGATTTAATGAGATGGGTAACGATAGACAGGAAAGAAGAGATAGAGCAATAACAACAAAATAAACAAAAAAACATACAAACTGGCAGAAAGTCGGAGTCAGGGTAACATGAACATAAAGACAAACAATAATAGAGAGATTTTAGCAATTACTGAAAGGTCATGAGAAGGATGTGTGTCAAAGATCAAAAGAAAAGGTACTATTTCATTCATTTTATAGCAACAACTCATTTTGACACATTTCCTCATAAGAATGGAAGAAATACTGAACAGGGTATAATTGACAATTTGACATCATAAACTCATAATTATAGGGAAGCTGGAAAATCCTATATATGTTATTAAAAATGACATAAATGTACCAATCACAAGAATATGGCAAAAATAAGAGAAAGGGGATTTAAAAAATGAAATATGAACTCAGCAATTTTCTCAAGAGCAAGATAAGAAATTGATGTTAGGGAGCTGTAGATCATAATCACCTCTGTATAGTGCAATACAAATTAAGTTTAGATTGGTTAATTAGACCAAGTGACGGATACTGAAGCAGAAAATAGACTGCGTCAAAATAGAGTTATGCTTGACAGTGAACTTTACTGAAGGAAGTGGGACATTTAAAAGGGAAATGATATCGTTTCAACTTTCTTTCTTTAGGCATGCTATTTGCAGTGCTTTAATTTTTTTGCTAACACAGATTTACAAGAACACTTTTGTCTACTCAGTTTACTTGTTCTTCAATTTTTCTTTGTTATGTGTCAATATGACACACAACAACTTGGGATTTATATCGGACTAGCTAACAAGTTTAGAGTAGAATCTTTTTTAAGTTTTGAAACGAGCATCACTGCTATCAGTGCACAAATCTGTTGAACTTTGGGTAGGTAGTTGAATGTATGCACATGTATCTTTCATTGGTAAAAAAACCCACTAAAGTTTGGCATAACTAGCCATGAATCAAACATAAAATGACATGGACAGGTTGAACTTTCAATGTGGCATTAGACCATTAGATACCTAATTATGGTGAATTAATTCAAGTAATACCTTACAGTCACAATCCTTCATCCTGATAAGCAATAGAGCTAAAACTCTTCAGATGGAAATTGCAGAACCTGATGAATACTTGTAATTTGACTTGAAGCTCATCCTATATATTATTATTAGAGCAATTAATGATTATGCTTAAGAGACCATTTCATGACTGCTGTAGGCATAAGATTCTATGTCATGCCTGCTAGAAGCACTATCTCCCTCTAAATCAGAGCTTAAAGCCGCAGGTCACATGACAACCGGATACAAGGTGAGCCACCAGCTGGGTTTCTGGGAAGGAAACCTTAGCTTCATTGACTGTATCAGTGTTTCCTGTTGGCATTGGATGCCTCCATTTCACATGGTGGATGCCTTCATTTCACATGACCAATGTGCAGATGGTATCTATCAAGGCCAAAGGATCATAGTGGGATGAATGATCATCTGATTACGTAAACAATAACATCTCTGAGTCACTCCCTACCCTCTCAATGCCATACATTCACAGACAATGATAAAAACATTCAAATCCTTTGCTTCCTCCATCTGTTATTAAAGCAAACAGTTGTCCTTAAGACTTCAAGCATGCACTACTTCAATGACCCTATGAATATGTATTCTAAGTACTCATACAAACCAAAACAACATCAGGAAAAAAAATATTGCCAATTTCACTAAATATCATCAATAATAAATACATCTACATGTACATGTTCTCTGGACCCTGTCTTTTTTTTTTATATATAAAAAAATTAAAAATAAAAAAAATAAGGGATTGAAAGGAGATTGAAGGAGACTGATTCATGGTAAGTCTTTGTAAGATGGTGGCCTGATGAAAATAAAAAATTTACCATGACAACAGAGGGTATTCACTAATACAACTCACAAAAAGCAAGTCACAACAAAGCACTCACATATTTCAACAGGTTGGAAAGCCTGAAATAAGATTTGACATCACAGGAGCTACTTGGATAATTTTGAACTCCACTTTTTAATCTGATTTCATAACTCATGTGATCAAATGCCTAGAGGGAAAGGATACTATGATGGAAGGACGCTGTCTTGCTCTACTTCCACCTTATCAGTGTCGGCGTTCCTGGATGATACCAATACAAATGCCAAACAGTTGCCTAGCAACAGTTCTACAATGGTACATGTACATACATCTTGACCTGTTTAGTCTCCATGATACAACTCTTATGAGGGTTCTTGTACTAAATAAAGTGTGATACAAGTCAGGTTTGGTAATAACACCATGTCAACGGTAAAGAGGAATGCAGGAAGGATATATTACATGATGACTTATATATCAAACTGATCAAAGGAATAATCTTAACCCTTTCAAGACAATTGACCACATTTTGTGGTTTGGCTCAATAACTTTCAATTCAGATCTCTAAAAAATATACCCGATGGATGAGTAGAAAGAGCAAAAATTTCTACACACACTATGTCAATTTTTGTTGCATGACCATATTGCGTTTGATGCCAGGAATTTTAAAAACGAGAATAAGCTTTGAAATCCTTAAATTGGCAACACATTGAGAGGTTCAAAATCATTGTTTTTTCATCAAAATTGGCAATTTTATCAACTTATCAACATATTTCTAACCATGTATATCGTTTTCAAAGACATTACACCTTATTAGAACCATGTAGCCCTAAAAGAAAAATATTAATGTTGCCAATTTGAAGAACAAAATGTGATCAATTTAGCCTTTAAATAATTCCTGTCCTGAAAGGGTTAATGCACTTTAAATGTTGAGGGTGAAAGATCTAAAAAGAAAGAAAAAAATTTCAAGTAAAAAAAAAAACACAGGCCAAGGTAAAATGACCTTGTGCAGGAAGTCGAGAAGTTTGATAAAAAAGAACAGAACACAATCTGCCTGAGAATTCTGCCTCTTTTAGAAACACATCTGAACAAAAAGCTATTTCAAAATTAGCCAAGAGTCTTTAAGGAACTGAAGGTCATGCCTGATAAATATTCAAATGACCATCATACCTGTGGCCAGAAACAAGTACATGTAGTGGTCAGAGATATCTCTTTCCTCTCTCTCTCTCTCTTATTCCCCAACTCTTGCCTTATGAAGCTGTAAATTACTGATACTCTCATGGCCCTAAGGAAAAACCCCTTTCCTTTTCCTAAATAATGATGAAGTATTGCATGATCATCCTTGCTCTAGTTTTCAGCACTGATTAACCAAACCACAGTCCATGCCTTCAGCTTGATGTCCTGTTCATCGTAATTCTATATGCACCTGAATAGCTCCTTGAGTATTTAAATCTTCCTGAGCCCAAGGCTAGAGAGAAGGCATGTCACCAAGAAGGTAGCTTCTGGCTAACATATACCACTGCTACTTTGCCAAAATGGCCCCTTATATGGTGTGCTTCCTTCCTCAATGGCTACTGTCACTATCCAATTGATAAATGGTCTCTAATGACCTATGTGAATCATAATCCATGTTATTTTTAAACATGGTCCAAAGTAAAATGAAGACATGCAAGAATTTTGTCTATACTTTCATTTGAAGACAAAAAGTTAAATAGTGACAGAAACATGTATGACTCATGCATTATATACAGTGGCTTTCCTTTTTTCAATACATAGCCCAATGCTAATTCTTCCTTGTTGCCGGAACAGTTATTCAATTTATTAATTTTCAATAGCATTTTCTTCTCAACATTAATAAGCAACTTTGCTATATGAAACTTTCATGACTTTCATGTGTATTTCATATTCACAAAAGTTTCATGTTGCAATATCCAGACAAAACAGAATTTTTGAAATGCACTGAACGTCCTTTCCATGAAGATCGTTGTCGTATACAATATATCAAGTTTTTGGTTCTAAAGTACCTCCATATTTGAACATTTTGAAGTATTGCATTTAATTTTTCATTCTCTCATGATACATGTAGTTACTCTTTACATTACTAAATAACACAATCCTAACAGCACTGGACATTTAGAAGTCCTGACATCATACCACTGTCTGGATGAGGTCACAATAAGGGCCAGCACAGGGCTCTCTTGTTTACAACCAGAAACCATGACAACATGCTATCAACACTTGAAGACTCTGCTACCTTAATACAATTAATTCATTCAACCCACATGCACTATTCACACCCTAGTTTCTATGGCAACTATCTGGACACATGCTGTTATTCCTGCCAAGAAACGAGGAGGGCCGATAGCTCGGTGGTTAGAGCAGTGGTCTAGAAACTAGGTGATCCCAGGTAACTAAATAACAATGCAAGGTACATGTAGTCCAGCAAAATATAGTGGCATGCAAACCCCTGACTTTTTAACACAGAACTGCATCTGGTCAATCAACAATGACATGTAAACTGTATTAGTCAGGGCAGAAATGCACCAGCTATCGTAAGCATACTTCGTTATATGCCTTCACCAGTTATATCTAGGAGATCCAAGAGAGGGCAAAGATAAATGATGATTGGCCAGATGCCTAAGCTTCCTACATGTACGCTAAAAGTAATCGCTTTACATGCCACTTCATTTCCCTATGCTTCCCTTACAAGTACATGTAGCTCTCTACTATGCCTTTGGATACTATGTTCATTTAGCCTCTATAAACCTACTTTTTCACAGGACATACATGTACATGCATACCTTTAGCTGCTTTTCTACGTACAGCAATATCCATGCTCTGTAGGCTAAGGGAGTAAAAACAAAACAAAAATGAAACAAACAACATAACAGAGAAAAAAAAACCTCTATCAATAATTAAAAGACTGTACCTCCTTTGGTGGGACTGGTAGGCCCACCTCTCTTTTGTACTAGTGCATATGGTGCAGTAGGTCTCCCGGGTGCAGGTTGGCTAGGGGCTGGGGCAGGTCGCCTGTTTACATGTCCGTTGCCACGGTTACTAGGATTCCTGTTATTGCCTGTCGTTTTTTCTCGTAGTCCAGGTCCTTTCAAAATGAAAATACAATATCCATTTTCAGATTTTTATCTGCCTTTTTGCTTCTAACAAAAGAGAGCTCATTATTACTATTACTCCTTTAGAAATATTCCCCTGAACATTTAAAAAAGGTCAAGTTTTCAGGTTTTAAATGGTTTCATTTCTTTCAACATGGGAACAAATAAAACAATCATGCTTTTTTTGTTTTAGGGCTTTTTTTTTTCTTCACACATACACATGTACAGTATTATACACTTGTTAAATTCCAGGGTTAGATGAGCCACTTATGGCAGCAAAATGCTTGATGATTTTTTTTTTTTTGGGGGGGGGGGGGTTAAATGCCCTAGATTTCAGAATTAGGTCAATCCACATTTCCCTACAACAGTGACTCTTCTACATATGGTGGCTTTGCCAATTCTGCCCTCTCTGGCATTGGTGCTGCATTTACCACACAGCACATAGTCTGTTTAACTCATAAACCTTTACAAAGAATTAACGCCCTTCTGGCTCTCAACAGATGATTTAGTGCTTACTTGAGTTCCGTGGTAGTCCACTACCAATACTGATGGTCAGTATCTTGCTGGATGGCTTGAGAACGGGAATGTCTCCGTGACCCTGAGCAAACCGCACTGTCCTCGTTCCACCTCCACCCCATCCTTCCTTCTTCACAGTAAACTCAATCCTGAAGAATGAAGAGGAGAAAGAGAGAGGTGCATGTTACACTTAATATTACACATACGTAAAGAAAAAGGATTCAGTCTCTATTTTCTTATAATTTTCATTCATATGGTTCAGCTACAGCCCACAAAATCTACAACCCACAAGACTGACAACCCACAAGACCTACAACCCACAAGATGAACAGCCCACAAGACCTTTACGTTAATCCATGCCATGGGCTTTCTGACAACTTTTCTGAGGGTTTTTTAGGCAAACATTGTCAGTCTTGTGGCTTTACGTGTCATAGGCCGTCGAGATTTCAGACTGACAGTCTCATGAGCTGACAGTCTAATGGGATGTCCCTGACATGGTTCTGGTGTTGATGTATATTTCAACATACTACTTTCTAGAAGTTGATACTTATCTAGATGTAGAGAAGGTTAACAAAAAACAGGTAACAATTTGCCATTCAAGAACGCCTACATCAAGTTTATTCAGATGAATACAGATAATGTACAGATGAAAGTACATCTGCACTAGAATGATGACAGGTGTATGAATCAGAACAGATTTGAAGACAACCTATTTGTCTTCAGGGAACGCAGAGCTATTGGAATCAAGCAAGATCTTGACTCACCATCTGAAAGAAACAAATCAACACAATCTCATTTAACCTACTAATATGACAGAAAGGTCACAGAGAAGGGAAAAGACTAAAAAATCTGTTTCTCAAGTATGTAAGGCATTGTCTACAACCATGTAAGTGCTTAACATATCAGTTCTCACCTTCTTCTGGTCTTGGAAAAGATCAATCATCAACTTCAAATGCCACAGTAATCTGTACATACTAATTATCTTCTTCTGGTTTTGAAGAGATGCCTAATCAATTTCAAATGTCACACAGATGTGAGATTGTTATTCAACTCCTCCTGATTTTGAAGAGATGCCTCGTCAACTAGAAATGTCACCAATATCTTTGATTGAGTAAGATTACTTACAATACACCTCCTTCTGGTCATGAAGAAGTGCCTTATCAAGTAGAAATGTCAAAGATATTTCAGATTGTATAGTATTACTTACACTTTCGCAAAAAGATGTGAAAGGAGCAATGAAAGAAATAGCTTCCAGCATGTATATCTTATCCGTGATAAACAGATACAGATCTTAATCCCTTATCTTTCGAATAAACCTACATTGTTACCTCATTTTGCAATTCAAGATGGCTCTCTATGGTGACATTTATCAGCTTGATTTCTATGAGTAAACCAGAACTTCAAAGGCTGTATGATGAAATGGATTAAAATTCTATTCTTGTTTAGGAGTAAAAAAAAAAATTTTAAATATGCTCTCTCACTTCCAAAGGTCAATCTGATGGTTTTCTTTTACCATTACAAGAAGAAATAAAACTTTCAAATTATCTTGCTTAAAGATCTAATCACCTCAAATGTCGTCATGTGTTTTACGAAAGTTCAGAAAGCTTTTGGCTTTAGGGGAACTATCTAAAGCTGTTTAAAGCTTGATTGAATACAATCACTTGACATTTGAATACAAACCAAACAGTTGTGTAATACTGATGGGATATATCTTACTCAGTGAATCATAGACCATCTCTACTCCAACCAAATTCGATGGTAGGGTAACTACAGGGTTGTAATCAAAATCTGTCTAGTGCCATAATTAATAATAACTTATCATAAATGTCAACTCCCACAATTCTACAACAAACATGCTGACAACCAATCAATAATGACTTTAGTAGCTTAAAGGGAAGCTTGAGTTCTGGGAAAGGTAAAAAAATAATTTGTGAGCTTTCTCATTCTTTTTATGTTAGTTTGGAAGATTATGATAGAAAATATGTCCCCTGAAAATGATTGCTCTTCTAATGCTCTCACATTCAAAATATGACAAGAAACAGCTGAAATGTTCGGACCGAACATTCGTGTGTAGTCCCATATGCACATTTCTGTGTGCAGTGCATGTGACTCTCTGCAGGATTGAGTCAATTTCTTATCATTTTGGTGAATTCCAAAACCTTATAGCGTACACTAATACTTATTTGCTATATAATCAACCTTTCCCATTTGCTTTGAGACAGTTTCTTTCACAATTCAATCTCAAGACCAGAACACAACTTCATCTTTAAATCACTTTTGAGACTTGTTTATTTTGCTAAGTTTTATGATCCAGCAATGATCTGTTTGCCACTACACTCATACGGTAATGATCTTCCCAATAAAAAGGGGGCAGAAAAGGAAGAGCTTTGTAAGTTGCCTGTTTCTCTCACTTTATGGTTTCATCATCTTAATGGTTTCCTGAATGACAGCAAAACAAAGCGGCACAGCCGGCCGGTCGACGATCCACTTGTGACATGACGGGTATGAGATCACATGATCAAGGGATTAAGCTGGGGGGAAGCCGACACCCGTGAATACACAAACCACAGAGGATATAAGGGATTCTAAGTACAGGGAAGCAACCTGAATACTAAACCACAATGTTCTATATACGGGACTAGTCAATATTAGATGTTTATTTCATTTATATGTATCACAGGATATGTAGGTTTACAAACAATTGATATTATTGGCCAAGAGGGTGAAACAGGGACTGCCGATGTGGCGCCAATTTAAGGAGATTTAGGGATTTGTTATATTCTGCTTTAGACCCAACTCAATAAGGTCAATCCTAAATTCTGGTTAGAATTTCTGGCAAGACTTCGTTGAAGTCCTATATCTCAATTAAACGATGACCAACATATGCCTTCCTTTATCTCATCATTGTTATAATCTTAGTTATCATGAGAATTTGTACTTTATAAGGCTTGACACTGGATGAACATGAAGAATTTAAAGCCATCGCATATGAGTACATCATTAATAAAGAGTACATATAACTTTCAGTTGAGTCAATCACTTTAAATAGTAATTTTTAAAAAACAGAACTAAGTACATGTACGACACAGTCATTTTGTATCATAAGAGAACTGAATGCCATTAGGTACATGTACTTTCACACAATCATGACCCATGAAGTAGTCAAAGAGAGGCTGACCATGAATGATTTATTGGCAATAATTCCAAATCCTTCATGATACAGAAATAAAATCTAATCAACATATATTCATGATAAAGAGCTCTATCTTTCTGTTAGGTTTTAACTTTTTTCCTCACTCTATTGCTGAGATCTAGCTCCCCCACTTCCATCGCCCACCCTCCAGTTGTTAGATCATTAATAACCTTGTCCTTTATGCTAAAAACTTTTTAATATTTTAGAAGTAACATCTATTTTTTTTCAGTCAGTCAGTCAAGGCTATGATCTTCAGTGTTTCCTTCATCAAGGCCAAAACATAGAACATAAATATAATATAGAACTATATTTACACTGAAGACCACCCACAAACCATACAGAATGAACTGCCATGAATCCTTGCTGTTTGGGTCAAAGAAGATCACCCTTCTAGGGTGCATTTATGCTCCCATTTTTCAGGCCTGAGTGAGCCTTTTGTTACAGGTCTAGTTCAAAATACAGTTGCATCCACCGTAATTTTCTTATAATCGTCAATTTAAAACGCCAATATAAAACTCACAATATGGCACGTTTTGAATCAGCTTTTCTCCAAAAACACAGTTTCCAGGGAAGCATAAATTTATGCAATCATTTGTAAACGTGTTTATATGACGTCATATAAACTAGTAGCATGCGTAGTGAGGTTTGCCAAACCAGCTGCAGAGCCCGAATTCACCCGGAGAAAAGAAGTATAAACAGTACCCCGTGAAACTGCGTTTTAGATGAGCGGAAACACTAATTCTGCCTTCGCAATGAAGTATATATAAATGCACCCTAAGATCCCGCATGGACAGAGAGGTTTGCTAGGGTACAGGTTGGCTCTTGTCCACATATGGTCTATTGTCCAAGGAATACTTGCTCACCTCTGGTTTCTTTCAACAGTTGACAGCTGTCTCTCTTTCCACTCGTTAATGGGAGACACAAAATAGCCTTCAAATAGCCTTGTAGCCTTTAAAATATGAAGGCTACAAGTTCTCAATACAAGTGATTTAGAGTGGGGATGATTGACCATATGAAGTTAAAGGCTGCGGGGGAAAATGGACTTGCCAGAAGCAGAGAACAATTTCTCTCTTGATTTCATGCACATACATGTAAAAAAAAGAAACAATGAACAAATCTTGTGAATTTTCCTGTATTTCCATACACCGTTGAACATTCCCTTGTAAATGTTCTTATTCATTTTATCTACCAGAACAAAGAACCCTAGTAATAATAAATACATGTATAAATCTAAAGGCCATAAAATATTTTCCATGCCATCTTGAAACAACATCTTTGCTTCCTAAGCATGGTGTACATGGTGTAGATCTGACAACTTAGTGTAGCTACTGTAAAAGTCAATGACCTTTAAACCTATATTATGTGACTTCAAAAAAAATCACATTCCTCTCAGCCTCTTCATTTCATCATTCAAGAACCAACCCAAAACTTGAAGAAGTGATGTGAGGCACACCATGACCCTATAGTGCTGACAGTTTCTATATTTTACAACTTCAAGGATTTGTCAAGACTGGGCAAGTGAACCTTCCCATCACGTAATTACAGCCAATTAACTTGACAGGATGAACTTCACACGTTCCCCAATCACACTCGTCAAGCCGTGAATCACGTTTCATCGCTTCCACAGATGCCACGTACGATGAAGGCTGCCCTCAGCCAGGCACCAGATGCAGACTTCTGCACACTGCTGTAACCTCTAGCAACAATGCCATGCCACAAAGATGATAATCTCCACGTGCAATGCAATATCTTCATCTGCAATTAGTTAAAAAACTGACAATGCCTGCATGCTCTCAGCTGTTGCCCACTGACGATACGGATGTACTTGAAGATGCTACACTTCTTTGAAAGACGGAAGGGAGATACACGAGTTCAGGATCAATGGCAATCGTTGGACATCTGTCGGCTAATCAAAAACTTCCACAAGAAAGTTTTCAAGAAGCAGCTTGAGTCAATGAAAGGATAACAGCTTGACATAATGTTCTGTGACAGGCTGAAAATATTTTCACAGGCACAACATCCTTGTTTGTTTTCAGAGAAGATTTCTCAGAAATGTTATAGATTGTCCTTAACCACATTTTCACATGGTAAATCTTTATCATATTTACTTGTAAAAATGCCTATCCCATCCCGTCCCCTTCCAGAAATATATCTGTAAATACGTTTTACCTTTGGATCTTTTTTACTTATAAGGCACACTGTAAATAAAAGTAAAGTAAAACTATTACAAATATCCACATGATTAATCACCTAGAATATGTGTAAATCAATTCATTGTTATTCTTATATGATCACTACATGTAATATAAATTATTCAGAATTAAAATAACCCAACAAATTGTCATTCCCACAAGAAATTTCATTTCCCCAAAAGATGTAATTACAAATCTGTCAATGCTTTACAAAAACAAATTGGGGCAGTTAATTCCTAAGTGAAGGCCTTTGCTCCAGTAACTGTATGTTCACTAATGTTTCAATTAAGATGCTGCACTGGTAAATAATTTTTCCCCCCCAAATGAGTCATTTATTAACAGCAGAAGTTCAGTTGTCTCAATAAATATATCTCAACTTTGTGAAGCTGACCTCATGCAAGTTCATCAGACATGGTGTGGAGCTGTTATTTTCGACATAACATGTTTTTCTACCACACATAATCTCTTTATTTCCTCTGCCTGTCAGGGCCTTTTCATTAAAAATCTCACTATCACCTTGGCTTCGTTTTATGTACTTTCTATGATCAATTAATGCTCTTTAAATATTGTAAATACTGGCCCGATATTTCCATAGCCCCCTAAATTCACTGTCAAAAAATGAGTAATGGTAGTACCTGGCATTGATCTTTGCATGTTATAATGTCAGTTTGATGACTGCCATTTAAATTCTGGAAAATTAATCCGGCAATTAAAAGTGATTTGCCTGAAGTCCTGTCTTACAATAGAGGTATTTCTATTTTGTTCATACCATTTTACTCAGAGACTCACTCCCTTGATAAGATAAAATAATCAATCTAATCTGTGAATCTGGAAAAGTTTTTGTCGATTCTGAGTAACAACACATCAAATCCAATCTACACTTTGGCCCACCGAGATTTAGATAATAAACACTCTAAATTTGTTTGTATAGAATCTAATTTGCCCCTGTATTCCTCCTTCATGAGTCAGTGGGTTAATGCAGGAAATGTCTGTCTCCCTTGATATGTTTGAATTTGTCCACTTCCCCCTTGTCTCAGTTGACTGCTAAACAAAACATGCTTGCCTTTCATTAAGGTGAGGTTCAACTGCCTGTTTCTTTTACGGTTACAAGAAACTTGCCCAAAGGTAAATAGTAAGGTTTTTATTTCTTTCGGAAACAGATTCATGTATTCATTTTATGCAAATATCATTCAGCACTCGCCAAAAAATTAGCTCTAAATATAAATGTACATTGCAATTTGGGATATTGAGGTTAAGAAATGTAGAAAGCAAGCAAATGATTTATGTAGGTGAATAGTTTAATTTATTATATTTTGTCTTTGTTTGCAATCAGTTCAAATAATTTTTGGCATTGTGTAGTACATTTTATAAATACGTTTGATTCATTTCATGACCATGCACCTTATTGAGTTCACCACATTTTACCACTTTCCAAACACAGACCATTCAAGGACTTACATGTCCTGCAAAAAGAACTAAGAACGATCTCAAATTCTAACTGGAAGAGCTACCATTGAAGAAGGTACTGACGAAATGCCAATCCTTTTTTTTGGTATAATACTTGCAAAAATTTGTCTAAATGTACCTGTCGTGTAACCCATATTAACCCTAGCATTTTGTGCAACGTGTTGGGGGAGGGGGTTCTGGATTATCTCTTTTATTAGAGGATGCCTTGAAGACTCATATGAATTATACAGTCTCTCTTCTTGGAAGATGTCCCTATTTGTGTATTTGGTTAACACTCTAATACTTCCTGACCTAACAATGAGCTGCCTCAGACTCACACCAACTAGACTGGTCTAATAATCCAACATCTCTGGTCAAAGAGTGGTCACTCATATTCTGCATGTTCTCTGTCACTGGAAAAAATCCTGCAAAACTGTGAATTATGCAGTCTCAGCCCTTAGTTAGATATCATCTCCATATATGTATCTGGTTCACACTCCAGTACTTCCTGACACTACAAAGAGCTGTCTCACACCAATTAGGTGAGTCTCATAATCAAACTGGTCAATGTCTCTGGTCAAATAGTGGTCAATCATGTTCTTGATTTTCTCATTCATTGGAGGGAATCCTTGCAAGACAGTTAATCATACAGTCTCTGTTTTTTGAGGACGTCACTGTATATGTATCTAGTTCACACTTCAGTACTTCCTGATACTGCAGTGACCTGGCTCTCACCAATTAGCCTGGTCTAATAATCCAATTGGTTACTGTCTCTAGTCAAACGGTGGTCAAATCCCATTCAATTAGATTAATTTTCTCTTTGTCAGTCTAGAACGATTACTTATAGACGAGACACAAACTCTACTAAGAGAAGTACAATCAAAACCTGAGGATAATGGCCAATGATGTACATGTAGTGTGATCAGTCTGGAAGCCAGGTTTCAGACGCCTTGTCTTGACCCAAGTCCTAATTATCAATGAAAGACCTCAAGATTTCCACATGGTCTCTGTTTCAAGACCCAAGGACCCGATTCCAACAATGGTAATGGTTCAACAAGCATAGATAGAGCTGGCAATAAAGGAGGTATTTTTAAGGTATTACAATTTTTAATTAAATCAAAAATCAAAATCAAAATAGAGGGAAATAATTAAAGTAAAACATGTCAGGGCATTCATGTATATTATTCTCATGATGTTCATATTAGCAGTCAAGATGAAGGGACAGAACCTGCCATTCTTTGTCAAACTTTTAAATTATCTTTAAACCTCTTTCTTAAACAAGCGCATCTTTTGATCAGGTCATCCTGCATGTGTCATCTACAAGCATTTACCCTCCATGAAATTTAAATCTAATTGATAACTGCTGCAAGATGATGAGTAACCATCCATGACTTTATTTTGTTTTTCTAACGACTTAAAAGATGTTGCAGCAGTAAAGATGCGTCATCGAGAGATAATCGGAAGAGGAAAAACATGTACACCATCTTGGGACAAAGTATCATTATTTCTGGCTAGAAATTGATGAAATCATCTAGCCTTGACATGTGCATCTTGCCAATCTTTCTCTTACCCTGGACTTCAATCTTGATCAGGGCTCAAACAAAAACAGATATCTACGCCTCAAGGGCGAACGGAAATAGAAGAACATTCACAGAGATATCCCCAAAGTATTACATGACAGAAGCGCATGCTCTAGGACAACGCCATGTCTTAATCCTTTGAATATCATCAAATGCTTTGACTTGCTACCCTCAATCTTATCTTGAGAGGCATTTGAGGGAAAAGGGGTTATTATTTTTTGGCTCTCTGGGCGAGTTGAAAGGAAGATCATTAAACCTCATTTCCTGTCAGAGTAAAAGACGTGAGGAGGGGTAAACCTTGGGGAACAGGGTGTAGGATAACAAGGAAGAATGGGGGTGAAAGGGATAATGGTACATGTATATTTCAGGAGAACATGAGGGGCTTCCTAGATTTTGAGGGGCTCTCTAGATCTTGAGAGAAGTAGACTCTAATCAAGAGGATATGGGTTGGAAAGGGAATGGACCAGAACGAAGAGATGTTCTAGAGACACATGCATGTTTTGCTCACAGATAGGAAACTAGTTGAAGAGAATAGGGATCAATCCAGATGCAAGGCACTTGAAATCCTGGGGAGGGGTAAACTTGGTACACAATGACAATTCTTGAGGAAGAAATGGAAGGGCATGTTGGCCTAGGTAATGAGTGCCAGAGGGAAAGAAACCTGAAGAAATGGGAGCAATCCAGATCTAGGGCAGCAGAAGTCCTGGGGAATTGGAGAGATGCTCCTATGTGAGCTTCAGGGTTCAAGCCAAGAGAAGTGTATTTTGACATGTGATTATCCAGATCTTACCCAAGGGGTATACTTCCGTCAGAAGAGTTAACCCCATGCTATTTGAAAATCACATATAGATCCAAAGGCAACTGATATGCTTCAGGAAGGGAATGGGGTGTTTGCACAAGCTGGAGGCACTGATCTCTAAGAAGATCCAATGGCAAATGACATCCTGGAGAGAGGTTTATTGGGGAGGTTGGAGGCTCACATGGAAAGGGGGTGTTTAGAGAAATGGGTCGATTGCAGATACAGTGTAACTGGTGGCTGTAACCAGGAAGAGTGTTCTCTTTGGTGAGGAAGAGGGCAGTGTTATGAGAAGAGTTCAGCTCATTCCATGCTAGAGGCAATGCATGAGCATAAACTGAAGGAGACATAGTAGAAGTAATTTGCACTGATTGCCTTTTAGTTCCATTTTAGTGACAGAGGATACTAAATACAGGGTTGTTACATATCACTTCAAAGTAATGAATACAAGGGCAAAATTTTAGTAAAAAACACAACATGCTTCTACTAGGAAGGACAATATAAGAATACAAGATAGAGAGGAGAACACAAAAGAAAGAATATTTATGTGTATACATGTAGATACACAGTAGAATGTTCCAAGAGGTATATCATTAGTAAGGAGTGAGAGAGAGCAAGACTTGACACTAGAGGGCAGCTTAGGTGAGATAGAATGAGAGAGAGAGAGAGAGAGAGGGGGGGGGGGTGCATGCAAACATATACAATGCCCTATTAACCCGCATCATACAGATAACAAACAATGGCATTGCACTTCAAATTCAGTATGAATCATTAAGAAAAATGCAAACGGTAACTTAGCAGTTGGTTGGTTTGGAGGCCTATATACACTGCCTTTCATTTTAAAAATTCTCCTTTATCTTACTAATTCACAATGCCAAGCCTAAATGAGAACAGACTTGTCACTGCCAATTCACAGGTACCTTCATTGTGAAGGATCCCCGGTGTATAGAGCAGTTTCATGATGCATAACTGAGATATCAATGTTGACATTAAGGCGTATGACTAATGATCTCAATATGGCCTCGTATTTTTGGCCTGTCTATTTTAGACAATATCTAAGGAAATTCAAGGACCAACACTGAACAGTGTGAATATTCTAACACAGGATTTCAAAGTGACATTCTCTTTTTAACATAGGTTGTACTTTACATGATCACAGGGACAATTACTCAGCAGTAAATTTCCTACACCAGGCAACATCCTAACTTCAACCCTAAAACTAACCCTAAAACTAACCTACAAGCCAACTGCAACTCTAACCCTAAAACTAACCCTAAAACTAACCCTAAAACTAACACTAAAACTAACCCTAAAACTAACACTAAAACTAACCCTAAAACTAACCCTAAAACTAACACTAAAACTAACCCTAAAACTAACCCTAAAACTAACCCTAAAACTAACCTAAAAGCCAACTGCAACTCTCGCCCTAAATCTACATATTTGACAAAATAAAGCATAAAGCAAATTTCCATGGAGCAAATGTTGGATCACCCTATGAATTATATAACAAGAATCCTTCAAACTTAAGAGAAAGAATTCACAGGTTTTCATTCCTTAACCAATAAGCCAGTTTGTAATTACAATTTGCGCATGTGCAGATAAAGGTCATTTGTACCAGTACAACTGAATTTCAAACGCTGTCATTTTGTACGCACCACGATGCGCATGTACCAGTATGATTTCATCTGTTGAACAAGTAGCGCGTCCACCAAACAAAGGCACTAGCTCGTACAAACTGGGGTCATTTCAGGGTCATCTATTTGTACCATGTACTAATTATAAAATGGCTTATTGTATAAAGCCTTTATTAACTCAGGCTCATATCTATTGGCATGAAATGCATCTAAAATGAAAGAAAAATGGTGAAAGTGAACATGGGATCATTAAAAAATTGTACTACTCTGCATTAAAGATCATAAATAATTTGCATTATTTTGGCCCAAGACAAATACATTTTAGAATTCAATGCTCCTCAGTGCTCTTTACAAAAATAGGAATTAGGGGATTCATCTACACAACAGATCACTGTTCTCATAAAATGCATTATTCTTCAAAGAGAAGAATGGAGACATCCCTCCATTTTCACGAATTCATGAGCTAATGTTTATACTGGGCCAGTGATGTATACATTGATTAGTTAGTATCCTAGAAGCCTCCAGACAGCTGGTCCTTCCTAATTGGTGATGAGTAACTCTGCAACGACAAATGTCGGTACGGAAAGCAGAAGCAAGGTTAACGAGGGTCACTTTGAGTGTTCAACTGGAATGGATGCTTACAGTAACCAACAGATTTATACTTTGAAAAGAGGAGGTAGCTTCTATGATGGTAATAAAAAGTGAAGTACCTGCCATATCTTGTTATAATTTCTGAACTGTTTGTTATTTGCTGCCATTCATTTTAGGAGGGAAGGGGGATTTGCTTTATATGAAATAGTTTTTACAAGTATTAAAGGTCTATTCTTAGATTGTCATGGAAATAACTTAACTATAGCATAACTGCTGACTTACTACACTATACTACAAGGTCAAGCATACTCGCACTGACTTAACTATATACGTAATATGCTTAACTGTAATACCATCATTAAATGAAGCAGTGTGATTCAAACAAACTGCCCATTTTTCTTTCAGATCCATCACAATTCATGAACTTTGATTGGTTCAGCAACACATTCTATTAATCAAAGTTCCTTCAGCTCAAAAGATTCTTTCTAGTATGTAGCCTAATTATGTTACCTGAAATTCTGGATTCTATGCAGCAATTTTTTTCTTCCTATTTCTCTTCATTCTCTGAAGCTAACATTCATCTAAGAGCACAAAGAAATCACAAGCTTATCTAACATATCCTTCTCCCAATTCTCCAAGCTCACTTTTCATCTCACGTGCACCTGTTCCAAAATACTCCAACCCCCTATAATTCTTATCTTATGGTAAATCCATGTATTAATGAAGAATTTTGGAGACATATGTTTGACATTTTTAGACAATCATGAGTGAGAAGCAGTAAGACTAAAAGAGAGCTAAGGTTCCTTGCCCTTAAGTGGATGTAATTAGCGACTGTTTCCCGAGATTAAGTGTGAACGAACCATCTTGATATTGTCTGTTAAGTTGCTTAACAGGGATTAAGATGTCTTCTCATTTTGTAAATGCAATTAGAGCAGTCAATGCAATTCAATTAGGAAACGGAGATCTCTATCACATTTCAATTAACCCGGCCGGTTGCCGTTATGGTCATGATACTTGCTAAAGTTAAAGGAAGAAGAATTAATTCATAATAATTTTTTTTTTAAAGCAAATTAGAATAACTGAGATGTAGCAGACCTTCAGGGATAGTACCATGTTTAAAAATTTCCCCACATCGTACCTCAGGAATTCCATTTTTTATGGCATATAAGGTCATATTGCTCTGAAACATTATTCGATACCCATGAATAATTTCCAGGCCAAACAAATCCTTGGCACTTTAAGAGTGCAATATTTTGCTATTTCATTTTGTTACTTAAGTATGTTTGTTTATATTTGGTAGTTATGACAACCTTGGTGAATCAGAAAAAACTCCTCAGTGATTCACAAAAATTGCAAATTTCCATGATCACATAAATAGCTCAGAGATTTTATAGAATCCAACTTGATTTCCTTCCAACAAGACTTGGATTATTACTAAACATCACACAGCTCTTGGTACAAGAAAGTTAATCTCATCACTTTTTTTCTTTCCATGTTAATTTTTGGACTAGAACTTTAATTCATGATTCATGGACATTAAGACTTGAATGCTCGCTATCACTGATTTCTTATATTTGAGAAATCTGGATATTTTGCAGGATATAAAATACAATTTTTTAAACCTGAGAGTTTCTTGAATTTTCTAGAGAAAAGTGATATTTTCTAAAGGCCAAGTTTTGCAATTTTTCAAACTTTCTCCTAGCTTTCCAGAGTATTATTGTTCTTGATTCCCATACATTTATTTGACTATTTTGCTGTATATTGAGCTGTCCAGATGATGTGGATTATACTGAATATGATGCTTAAAAATCATGACACAAAGTGCACAACTTATAGTGCTATTCTTGTGAATTTCAGTTGAGGATTGATCAAGTTCAATTACATTACATACATATTGTTTACACATCATTTCACTTTCTTTCTAGAAAAAGCATGGAAGCTATTGTCACATGAAAACCACAACTCTGATCTTGAATCTATCCATCCAACCTCTGATCAAAAGTAAACTATCATGTGTGCAAAATTTATGAAACAATCATAAAAGAGATGTAAAGATTAAGAAAATTAAGTTATTTGAGAGTGTATGCCAGTCACATAATACCCAACACATTATAGGTCTTGACACCAAGCCAATACATTTCGTTTTCATGACCTTCCTGTGTTAGGTAAGATAAAGACTCCTCAATGTTATAAAGTGGGTCCCTTGGGTCCAGCCAAAAAAGCAAGCTTGCATGCAATTAAGACTGATATTATTGGCTCATCTTGTCTCTATTGGACAGTGTTGATTGAAAGCCATCCACGTTAATTGCTCTCTGCCCCTAAATGAGCAGCAACTACATGCACAGATCAAGAAGAGGATACAACGTACATGTATAAGCATCTCATGCACAAGGGCAACAAAATGAAGACAAGCTTTCAGCCTTTGATTTCTAACTCAATGAAAAGGTAGTTTTAAATGAAGATTCTGCAAAGTTCTGTAAAGTGATAGATATGTACATTAATTTACTTTACCTGAATATACCAAATGAGTGTCCACCTTTATTAAAGACACTTTACGTTATTTCTGACCCAAATTAGAAGCATTGTTCAATATAACTGAAATTTCCATCTAAACCGATTGATTAGTTTACAGCTGAATTTGACAACTGCAATTCAGCTACTAGTACGTTAATTTTGGATGGAGCAATCGGGAAAAGTAGAATTTGGAGGACTGGACTTGTCCGTTGGCTTCCAATGAAAGATGAAACATACATGTAAACTTCAAATTCTAAATGTTCATCCTTCTCTTAAGGTTAAAGGATATCTGGAGTTCTGGGAAAGGTGAAAAATAATTTGTGAGCTTTCTCATTCCTTTTAGGTCAGTCTGGAAGAACATCATAGTCAGAAACATCCCCTGAAAAGGATTGCTCTTCAAATGCTCTTATATTCGAAATATGACTAGAAATAGCTTAAATGTTCGGGCCGAACATTCATGCCACTTCTGTGTGTAGTCCCATATACCCATTTCTGTGTGCAGTACATGTGCTTTTCAGCAATATTGGGTCAATTTCTTATCTATTTTGATGATGCCAAAACAACACAGTATAAAACAATTCTTATGTAGACATGGTCAACTTTTCCCAATTCCTTTGAGATAGTTTCTTTCACAATATGATTGCATGAGCAGAACTTTACTTTATCTTTAAGTAAATGGGATCAGCCACCAAAGTGTGGGTGTTTGGAATTATTTCTGGCAAGCGTCAAAAGTTTATGAACTTGTGAACTTTCCATTTACTCATCTCCATGATCTGTCTTGCTAAAAAGAAAACTACGCCTTGCTAAATCAACCAAACCTGATAAAGGATGTTATTTTTGAGAGTGGGTAAAATGTATGGATGCTAGGTAGGGATCAGTTAGAGTAACTTACGAGTCGTTGAAGTTGACCATCAGCTTCTGCTGTAGAGTCTCCTGGAACTTCTTGTCGAGGACCGTCAGGAATTCCGTCTTGAAGACGGACTCTAATAGGCTGTCGTATTCCTCTGTTACATGGAGCACAAACAAGTCATCCTGAAGAGTACTACAAAAAAATAAGATAAAAAGAATAAGTATATCAATACCAATAAGATCTTTGTGCATAGTCATGTATTTGGACCAAATTAGACATAGATAATTTAGGATAAGTTTGGATATCTACAACACATGGGGTCTCTAGTTTTAAAAATTCCAAGTCAGATAGTACAAGTGTATAAAATGGTGAATAATTCCAATTCTTTTTGAATTCAAAAATAATTTCTTGGTATTAATGAAAGCAAACCAGTAAATTTCATGTGTAGCAAGGAACAATAAAAACACCATAACAGCAAAGAGGCAAAAAATTGTTAGTTTATGATACTCACGATTTCCCTTCTTAATTAGTGTAAAAAAATTGTGACATGATAAATCATGAATCTAAACAGGCTATCAGTTAACAAGATCATGGTAACATACATGCAAACCTATGCCTTGTTTGTTCATGATACAGTACCTAAGGGTATCAATTAGCACTAATTAATGTAAGACAATAGGCTGCTGATACGAGGTAGATGCAAAATGATAATCCAAAAATAACAACAGGCTATCAGGTAACAAGATCATGAGAGTTAACATTTTGCCGTAAGCCTTATTTGCTGATACTTGGATATTAATTAGTGCTAATTAATGTAAGATAATAGGCTGTCGATAGAATGTAGATGTAACATGATAATTCCAGAACAACAGGCTATCACCTAACAAGATCATGACAGCAAACAATATGTCTTCAGTGTTATCTGATTTTGTCATTTGTGAGTTTTTAGTAAGTGTCAATTAATGTAAGAGAATGGGATATTGATAGAAGGTACATGTAGTAGTAATACAGTTTTCAATCATAACAACAAGACACTGGAGATCATGATTGAAAAATGGCAGCCTAAGCCTCCTCTGATCATGATACCTGTGAGTATTAACTCTTTCAGTGCCGACGTCACGTATATGTGACAGATAGACTTGTCATTTTCATGCACCAATTGCTTGTCCACAGGAAAGGTACAAGTATATGGTGTTCAATGTATATCAAAATTTTGAGCATAAATCAAGCTTTCTGAATATATGATTATAATTATATGCTACCATAGAAATTTTCAGAGAAAATTGCAGATTTTTAAAAAAGATATTACCTTATTTCAACATTAAACAATAGTAAACAAATGAGAAACCAAAAAATAATTGACAAAAAAGAAACTCAAATGTAATTTTCAATAATTCTTATGCACAAAATTGAGTAAAGTAATAATGTTTGGTATGATAAAAAATGATAACAGATTTCCTACAAGTTTCATACATAATATTTCGTGAAACAATAGATGGTTAATGAAGTGCAGACATTTGAAAAGAAAGCATTGATCACATTTTGGTAAAATTTTGAAGAGAGCTAAACCCCTTGGCACAGTAAGAGTTAATAAGGATTCATAAGTGTAAGACAAAAGGCTGTCAACAGGAGGTACATGTAGATGTAGCATAGTAATCCAAGAAAACAACACCAGGCTATCAGTTATCAAGATCATGACAGCGAATATCCTAACCTAAGCTTGTTTGTTTGTGATATTCAAAAGTACTCATTAGAGTTAATTAATGTAAGACAATAGGCTCTTAATAAAAGGTAGATGTAACATGATAATTCAAAAATAACAACATGCTATCACCTAATAAGATCATGAGAGTAAATATCCTGGCCTAGGCTTGTTTGTTAATAGTGATATTCAAAAGTACTAATTAGCATTCATTTGATTACTGTAAGACACTGGACTACTACATGTAGCAGAAGCTGGTCATAGCATGTACATGTTGACTAAACACTAATATTCTAAAATTCGTTTAAAACTACATGTACAAAATTCCAAACTCATGGCAAACATTTACATTTTACGGCTGGATTTGCCGCCTACAACAAGGAAAAGGTAAATATCCTACATGTAAGTTCTAAAAGAGAGAGAAGGAAAGAATATCAATGATTTGACCCTCAAATAGAATTTCAAGAATGACTGATTCTCTTTGGCCATGATCATAAAGATGAAATATTTACTGCTGGAGGAAAACCAACAAAATCTCAACAATTTCCTGACAGGGTGGGTTCGCAGGAAACACTGTAACATTTACCGCAAATAAAGTCATATAGTTGGGTTAATTGATAGAGAAAATTGGCTCATATAGAAAGACTGTGATAAGAATCATAGTATCCTGTACAGCCAAAGATCTGGACACTCTCCAATCGTTGAGCTGAGGGAAAGAAGGGCACTGCTTCCAATATTGCAAGTTTGGCAAAAAAATGCTAGATATTTATAAAAGCAATAGAGTGTTATGAAAATGTACGATTTTTTTTTGCTGGTTCAAAAATGATTTTGTGCCTTAAATGGGGGTAGGGTGAAGAAGACTGACAATTCATGTTAGAGATGGTGAGATTTGTGATTAAATATTTGTACAAAAAATTTACATTATGATCCATTCAGGAATTCACTATCTAATTCAATAATCTTACACAAAAGTTTATTATTTCTATAGAAATATTCAAGTTTTATACATAGATGTATATTAACCCTAACCAGTGCAAAAGATAAATGGATCTGAGGGTGATTTACCCCCAAAAAACTCTAAGAAAAAAAGAACCCTGATTATCTATGATTAAAAAGATTATGCTAATGGAATGCATTTTTTTAAAACTTTTTTTTTTCATTGTTTTATTTTTTACCCTGAACTTTACCTTTTACATTCAGTCTTTTGATAGTAATAAACATATTTTAGGCGGCAATTTTGAATATGGTATTATCATGTTCTGTCTTGATAAAATCACTATACACTGCCAACCACCCACATGTATGTATTATAGAGGAAGTGAGAGAACTTTTAGGGGGCTTGCCCTTTAGGAGAGTGGGCACACATCACTACGCAACAGAAGGGATAAACTCCATCTCAAACTTGTTGAGTCACTCTTACAGAAATATCAAAGACTGGTTTGCCTCACATACAAAACCACAAACTAACGCCTACAACACACAGGTGGGAGAGTTCAATTGTAGGACAGAAGGGGTTCACAGGCAGTGTTGCCTGCCTTATCGTAGCTGGATTCATTAATCACTATTTTTCATGTTCTCACATGTTCATCATGTGCAGTGTATTAATAATTTCATATATGGCATGGATCCTCTCATAGTGATCTTTAAAGTGATTGATTAACTTTGTGAAAAATTGTAAAATCAGCTCAAATGCCAGTGAATTGTGTGCAGTCCTCTAACTACATATATAATTAAGGATATGTCAAAGTATGAGAGAAAATGGAACCCGTTTACTATCCTAAAAAAGAGAAAATCGCGATCAATCGCTAGCGCAAGTCGCTCGGCTTCTTTGCTGCGCTGCAGTCACAAAAACCAAGCACCAGCGCTTGGCGATTTCAGAGCGGGTTTCCAGCCCGTACGGTATTCTGTGATAGAGCGAGGTATGCCAACCGTAAGAGTTCTTTAGGGTTCGGTGGTACTCTATCCCGACATCAATGTTCAATCGTAAATATCTTGATATATAAACGACCGATCAGATTATAATACTCAGGCGATTCCTGTCTGAGCTAAAGGTTTGCAATTATGATTACAGCATTAGCTGGAACAGTGATTTTTTTTTTCAATCCTGGGCAAAGTTAATCAATGCCTTTAAATCCCATTTTGCATTTGTGTCCTCTCTATCTGTCTTCTCTCTCTCTCTCTTCTCTCTCTCTTCTCTCTTCCTCCCTCTCCTCCCCTCCCTTCCCCTCCCTCCCTCCCTCCCTCTCCTCCCCTCCCTTCCCCTCCCTCCCTCCCTCCCTCTCCTCCCCTCCCTTCCCCTCCCTCCCTCCCTCCCTCTCCTCTCCTCCCTTCCCCTCCCTCCCTCCCTCCCTCTCCTCCCCTCCCTTCCCCTCCCTCCCTCCCTCCCTCTCCTCCCCTCCCTCCCTCTCCTTCTCTCTTTTTCTCTCCCTCTCTTTCTTTCTCTTGCATGACACTATTTGTCATGTTCTCACATGTTCATCATGTGCAGTGTATTAATAATTTCATATATGGCATGGATCCTGTCATAGTGATCTTTAAATCCCATTTTGCATTTGTGTCCTCTCTCTCTCTCTCTCTCTCTCTCTCTCTCTCCCTCCCTCCCCCTCCCTCCCTCTTTCCCTCCCCCTCCCTCCTCCCTCTTTCCTTCCTTCTCTTCCCCTCCCTTCCCCTCCCTCCCTCTCTCCCCTCCCTCCCTCTCCCCCTCCCCTCTCACTCTCCTTCTCCCTCTTTCCCTCCTTCTCCTCCCCTCCCTCCCTCTCTTCCCTCCCTCCCTCCCTCTCTTCCTCCCTCCCTCTCTTCCTCCTCCCTCCCTCCCTCCCTCCCTCCCTCTCCCCCTCCCTCCCTCTCTCCCCTCCCTCCTCCCTCTCTCCCTCCCTCCCTCTCTCTCCCTCCCTCCCTCTCTTCCCTCCCTCCCTCTCTCCCCTCCCTCCCTCCCTCTCTCCCCTCCCTCCCTCCCTCTCTTCCCTCCCTCCCTCTCTCCCCTCCCTCCCTCCCTCTCTCCCCTCCCTCCCTCCCTCTCTCCTCTCCCTCCCTCCCTCTCTCCCCTCCCTCCTCTCTCTCCTCTCCCTCCCTCCCTCTCTCCCTCCCTCTCTCACTCTCCTTCTCCCTCTTTCCCTCCTTCTCCTCCCCTCCCTCCCTCTCTCCCCTCCCTCCCTCTCTCCCCTCCCTCTCTCACTCTCCTTCTCTCTCTTTCTCTCCCTCTCTTGCATGACAAGCAGGCTACAGCCTAGGAGCTTGTTACAACATTGTCTGTTATAATGTCTGTTATGACAAACGCGGGCATATAAGAAAGCTTCACAAAATATATGGCTTTGAGTCCTATCCTAGAGAATATGTAATTGAGGAGGAATGGCTTCTCTAAAGGCACTAGAACAGTCTAGGCCTCAGACACAAGTTACCCCATTTTCAAGACCAAAGCTCTTTCCATAGAGCTAGTGTCTCCTCAAGAAAGACTGAACAGAGACCTAAAGGAAAACATGAATAAGTTTAAATCTCTGAGACTGAGTAATATACTGATCTGATCACTGACCTGAGAGATACACTGTGTATATGGTTGAGGGGAATCTTCCTTTTGACGACATCCTTAATCTGACCTTTCTCCGGCCCCTTCTTGATTTGCTCTCGACCAATCAGGTAAATGTTTCTGGCCGAGAGTAGTAGGTCTCGCTTCGTGACCTGATGGAATCAACAGAAAAAGGATACACATGCTCCAATCATGTGTTCTCATAAAGACATTGATTAGTGCATGCAAGCATTTCCTTCATGAACCATAAATATCAAAGAAACTGTCGTCTATACAGCCTCTCTGAATACAATTTTATTTTTACAGTGCATTAATTCCAATTTGGATTGGAGAATAGACTGTCCATGTGGTCACATATTTGATATTATGAAATTTTTAAGGGTGTACTATGCCCAACAGACAAAAAAGCACAACAAATACTAAAAGAAATTTCAAAAAATATTTAGAGCTTCAAAAATGTCTTTTGGGAAAAAATCTTTTGCAATGTTACTTCTAACAATTCCTAATAATGGAAAATTTGTTATTATATTTTCATTAATATCATCAGACATATTCAGTACCTTCAATATCAGACAGAATTCTTTTTCAAATGAAATAAGTGCAAAAGGAGAAACCTACAGGAAAGAGGGTACCAAGGGGGGAATCCCTTTTGGTTATTGTGAGATATGCTAAAATCATCATAAGAAGCTAATCTACTGACACAAGCAATGAAATCAAATCTCAATTTACAATCCTTTAATAAAAGAGAATAAACACAATAAAACCAATTCACCTTGAATCTCCTGTCATACTTGTTGACCTTGTCAGCAAACTCTATCCTCTCTCTCCTGGCAACCATTGCCTGCAGGGATACATTGTGCTCAAAGCCGATGTAGTCCCCAACAAAGTTACGGTTGAGACTGTAGCGCTTCCTCTCCTTCTTGTTGTACAGGATGTCACTGGCTACAGTGGTAAGAGTTGTTTTTATCACGTAAAATTATTTCAAAAGAAGTCGTTTACATCAGCACAGACAGCATGCAACCAGATTCACCACTACACAAGAATGGTGAAACAGAGATTTAAACATATTCATAAAATACCACACTAATTCTTACACTATAGTTTGTTTGGTTGAAATTTCTCGATCACCTACATGTACAGGTATGTTGCACACAATCTCCCACAGAAATGTAATCTCAATTTCATATTTGGTAAGGGTATATATTAAGAGTCACTGTCACTATAAAAAAACAAACCAATTTATTTTATCTTGGTTTTAATTTCTCTACCAAATTATGCCATATAAAAAGAGATTCATGTCATCCTTTGAAATTTCATACTCTAACATAGTTTACAATTCACAAAACATGTGGTTTCTATAAATTTCATTCGTTCATTTCACTTGAAGGTATTTTCAACCATTTTGAAAAAGGTACACTCCTGTATTTTAATCGTGCATGAACCAACATTAAACTGTTGGGAAAACATGTAAGAAGATTTAAGGCAAACTTATTGCCATTTACAATAGTAAGAGATTTTGTTTTCCTTTTGTTTATACCTTCTATGCTCATCCAGCAACTACATATAGAAAATATGAAAAGACACTTTGTCTGTTCTACAATTTAACCTATTCAGAAAAATGTTGATCAATGTTTGTGTTTTATTCTGCATCCCATAATAACTTGGACGGTGTTTTAACACGACATTAAAGTGCTAAATAGTACCCTGCTCCAAACCTTACCTTGCTGTTTGAGTCTGAGATAGTACTTCTGTGCATTGAATTGCCTGAATGCCTTCTGGATGACGCGAGCATAAGCGTCAAACTTTCTTTCTCTCTGCTCTTCTAGTAGAAAGAGCTAACAGACAAATAAGAACAAATAGACAAAAATAGAAGATTCTTCTGAAACTTCTGAAGTTGGTTGATAATTCACTTTTTTGGTGCCAGACAATTTCTCCATATGTTCTTGTCACTTCCAAGTCCAGCGATTTCACCTGGGGCTATATTCTGAAAACTATGTTATCTTTTATGTTAAGGAAAATTATGCTAATTGTCATAACAAACTGAAATTTTGCGCAATAAACATTTATCATTGGTGCTTGCACAAATATCTCGTTAACCTTTAAGCCAGCACAGCCAGCTTTGTGCAACTATTAACCAATGTCCTAATTTTGATTTGTTGTGACAAACATCGTTTTACTAACATAACAGATAACATCGTTTTCAGAATACCACCCCAGGGCCCAGTTTCATAAAACTTGATATCTATAACAAATTACAATAACAGTTATAAGCTACTGAAATACTTGCATCTGATTGGCTGAGAGCAAATTTGTCATAGATATGTGGCAGTTGTTATTGATAATAAGTTTTATGAAACTGGGCCCTGGGCCCGTATTCAATTCAATACTTAAGAATGAAATATGAGTAGTTTACTTAAATTTCGGCTGAGATAAAATACTTGAGTAATTTTGGTATTCAGTTGAATATTTTGGCTAAGTATTTTACCCTAAGTCTAAGACAGCTCCCTAGCAGACTTAAGCCAATTACTTGATTGGCAGGTACATGGATTTCATACATACGCGGAGCAGTATAAGCTGCGCACAAGCATGACAAGCAAACCATGTAGCGCGCATCTACTGTGACGCATTTATTGCGCATGATTTTGGACAGGATATGTGACGTCACAATAGATATCAATAAGTATTTTGCCTTAAAGTCGGCTTGCTAAAGTTAAGTGCTTAAATTTGTTCTGAATACAAGTTAAGCCAGTTTACTTAGCCAAGCCAAATGCTAAGTAAAATGCTAACTTAATTGGCGTTTTGATTTGAATACCGCCCCTGATCTTTACTTCATGAATCATGAATCGCACAAACTGCACCTATGCTCTTCACGGCACCTCCTGTAAATCAGTCAATGTCAATTAAAACATACACTGTACACTGTGTATCCATGACTTTATTGTTACATCTAGTAGCGGATCTACATAGGGGGAAAACCGGCCCGTGACCCCCCCCCCCCCCCTTTTGAAACCCAACTAGCATACCTTAAAGATAAAGTTGAGTTCTGGTCATGAGATTACATTGTGAAAGAAACTGTCCCAAAGCAGTTTGGAAAGGTTGATCATGTCTACATGTACATATGAATTGCTGTATACTGTGAGGTTTGGAATCATCAAAATGATAAGAAATTGATACAATCTCGCTGAAAAGCACATGCACTGCACACAGAAATGCGTATATGGGACCAAACACAAATGTTCGGCCCGAACATTTCAGTGTTTTTTGTCATATTTTGAATGTGAGGGCATTTGAAGAGCAATCCTTTTCAGGGGACATGTCTACTATGATAATCTTCAAAATAAACATAATAAGAATGAGAAAGCTCACAAATTATTTTTTACCTTTCCCAAAACTAAACCTTCCCTGCAAGTACACAATAAAAAAATTTGCCCCCCTTTATTGTGTACTTTTACGGCACTGTGCCCCCTCTTTTACAAAATCCTGGATCCGCCACTGGTTACATCTGATATGAAAAACTAAAAAAGTTTGTTGTTGTTTCTTGCTTGTATTTCATGAAAGTTTTAATAATCAAATAAACCGATTCCTTACAGATTCTGGTTTCCTGATGAAGACCTTTGTCCTGCCAAGCTGGTATTCGTCATTGTCCATGTTGACAGAGCGCAGTAGATGAGTGACCCCTGACCTGACGTCACCTCCCCACCTGGGCCATGTCTCAGGAGTCAAGATGGCATACCTGTAAAGAGGATAATTAGTAAAGAAAATATTACAAGTAAGGGTATTTTTACACAATTTTTTTAGCAAAGTTGAACAGTTGA
Source organism: Heliocidaris tuberculata (assembly GCA_025618425.1). NCBI lineage: Eukaryota > Metazoa > Echinodermata > Echinoidea > Camarodonta > Echinometridae > Heliocidaris > Heliocidaris tuberculata. Next base: position 7,228,586 of record CM046839.1, read on the forward strand.
ATAGATGATGATGATGATAATGATGATGATGATGATAATGATGATAATGATGATGGTAATGATGAAGATGATTATAATGATGTTGATGATAAAAAAGATTAGATGATGAAATTTATCATATTGTCATCAGTTTCTTCAAAATATATTAGCTGCATCAAGACTTGATAGTAAAATGATTTGCTGAAATTCAAGGACCATAAGTGTTGATAAGTGATGTTTTGGTTTACAACCATACGATAAAACAAGCAAAGTAATAAAAGATTAATTAATCTACATTTCCAAATACATTTTGCTCTTCCAAAATCTTGTGACTGAATACGTACCTTCTGAGAAACTTGTCAAATTCTCTCCTGTAGGCGAAACCAGCTCGCCTCACCCTGATGTTCTCCTTTAGTCCCAGGTATTCAACTTGATGGTATACCCTGAATAGGAAACCATGTCAGATTAAAGGTCATTATTCTACATGTACATGATGTAAAGTGAAAATTTTCACACAATTAATTTTTCATGCTTGGCAGAGTAAAATGAAATTTATGTGTTTTTAATTTTGCTGACGCGCTAAATTCATGGGCAAAAAATAACACATTGCAATTTCCGACAAAACTAATCCTATTGAATTTTGAATTGCAATTGCCTTCCAATATATTTACATTAGAGGTAAAGCTTAGATTGACAGTGCTGACAGTACGAGATTCAAGCGAGGAAGTATACATGTACTCGTTTCCTAATGACAGAAATGCATGTCATGCAACTCTTTAAAAGTCTTTTATCTGTGAATAGTGAACAGGAATATTGTGCATCCTTTAATTGTCAAAATTAGGCAAACAACAGAAATAATTGCTGTCTGCTAAAAGAAATGTAAAACATAACGCTAATGTGACTTATGTTGACCATTTTAAGCCATACAGACTTTTTCATTCAGAAATATTCCAGTCCTTGACACCTGTACACAAAAACCCTAAGGTATAAACATTGTTTCTACCACTAGGTGTTTAAAAAAAACAAAAAATTGGTAATAACTGAAATTTCATAACTACACGTAGTATCAGACTGAGGTTTTCATATTGTAAAGTCAAAGGATATAAAATTTACTTGGGATAATTTCTGTAAAATTTCCCCAATTAACATTCATAAAATAATGCTTGGAATATTCAATTACATTTCCATTTTTTTTCTTTAAATCAAGGCCACAAAATGTGTGTACCGTAATGGCACCAGTCGTGGAGGGGTTTGACAGTTTTAGATTCATAATTTTCAGAAAATACCACGGTTGTTGAAAAATCACCCACCATTCGATGTCGAAAATGCTTGTGAATAAAATCCACCCGAAATATTGCATCTTGCTTCTACGGCGTGAACGCTACTGTGGCGCTTCTGCAGGGCTTCTGATGCTCCAGTGTCGCCGCACATTGCACCAGTGGTGCCGCACCCTTCGCAAATGATATTGCGAAGGAAGGATTAATCTAAGATAAATCACTCTGTTGTAAAATTATTCACTCAGTACACTTAAACCATATGCACGAAGCTATCTGGCTATCGCGTTGTCTTTGGGGGATTGTGCATGCGCACTAGTATAATGTGCATGTCGGGATGCTACGTCATGATTTGTGTGTTGTAGGAATGGCGCGTCAAGACTGGAGCATAGGCATCTTCGACAAGACAGCTAACTTTGAAGAAGGATAATCTATTTCAAAAGGATTTTTCATGCAAAAAAATTGTCTGGCCAACATCTTTGGAACTGAAGCTCTGTTACATCGAAAACAGAAAATATGGTACATAAAAATTTTTTTGTTTCAGTCTGCTAAATTGGAAGTTCTTGTTTTACCAAAAAAAAATAGCAGAACGTAAAAAATCCCTATGGATAATTCTCTTTGGAAACAAACTTTTCCTGCCATCATTTTTTGCGCGATCGGCAGCGAGCGAAACCCGCATATTTGTTCCTTACCTATTTTGGTAAAAGATCTGCTAGTCAATCGCATCCATTCATTTCGCTACGGTGAGACTAGGACAGTTGACACAGGGCATTGCAGCAATGAAGCTGTATGACAAGGGCGCGTCACGACTGGTGCCATTACAGTATATCAGTAATTAATTCAGTAGACAATAATTGTCATTGTGCATTGCAGCTGAAATTCCAGAGCTCCTCTTCTAACCCAGAGTCATGAATCATTATCATTAATAACGAAGAATACCAAAAGGTTGGCCGAAATGACAGGAGCGATGCACAAGGGTATTGTTGTGTTCTAAATTTAATGACTGATACACACAAATTTTTTGGCCTGGATTTTTCAAAATGTGAAATCTAATTATATATTCATAGCATTATTTTAAGAATAATAATCAAGGAGGTTTCAAAGTTCTTATTCCAAATAAATTTTATATCTTTCAACTTTACAATGTGAAAACCTCAATCTGATACGACTTATAACTTTTGAGTTTAATATTCATGATCAAAAGCGTCAACTGGTTTGTTTTTTTAACAACTAGTACTTGTACTCTCACCGTTTTTCTTCCCAGTCATGGGGTCTCTTCGTCTCGTTTGGTTTGATACAGCGGATGTAATGAGGTGTGCACTGCATTAGTCTGTCTACTAGCTTGTTGGCCTGAGTCTGTCAAACAAAGAAACAAACAAATCAAAGGTCAAACATAGCTTCTGCTTTGTCTCATTTGGTTTGATACAGTAGATGTAATGAGGTGTGCCCTGCATCAGTTTGTCAACTAGCTTGTTGGTCTGAGTCTGTCAAACAAAGAAATAAACAAATCAAAGGAACAGCAGTTTCAAGTTGCAACAATAAATGTTCCAAGGTACTAAACTTGAAACACGAACCTATCAAAATAATTGCCAAGCTTATCACTTTTTAAAGCAATATTATACTCAGACTTCTGCGTCATCCATTGGAATGAGAGTAGAGAATGAAAGGAGGGCTTTGCCTTCTGAAACTGGCAACGCTACATAAAAAACCATGTGCAGAGGAGAAAAAGTTAATACAAAAAGAATAAGGCCGAGAGTGATGACAACCCATTTTTCAAAGTTAGAGAAATTTATCTTTTTCTTCAGTTTTGAACTGAAATATTTTTCTAAACATAGCCAGACTGGGATAACAATTCGGCAATATACCTGGAAATGATAAATTGAGTAAGAATCTCTATTACATAAACTATACAGTAAATTGATAATCTCCCAATTCTGCTGCAATGTCAATCAGGTAAAACAACAATGCACTAACATTTGCTGAATGTCTACAACTAATCTCTTTGCATCACAACATATACATTTTATACATAGTAATTCTAAATTATACCATTTAGTAATGTTCATTGATACATGTAGTATTATGTTATTGTGTCTAATCAAGACAAATATTTTGGTGCCTAAATAATCTTTATTGGATATATTCATTACCATAAATATAAGAAATACTCTTGTTTGTTGTCTACTTCATAAATATATTGTATCATAAATATGCATAATCTTCACTGTGAGTTGGTCTCCAAGTAAGAATTAAGCAAATTAGTGAGAAAAAAAATATCTCAAGGTGTAAGCTTTCAAAATTGAGGTGAGAATCAGAAGAATGACAGTTCTTAATTAGACGATGACATAGTTTCCAAGATGGTCATACTTACTTTGATTTTGCTGCTGGCTGTAGTTGGTCTTGACTTGGCTTGTCCTGATACCTTTTCAGGGAACAGCGTCATGAAAAACGAGCTGTGAGGACAAGCAGTCAATGCTGTTAGATGCATGTTACGAAAAACATGGCACACTACAAAAATATCTTAGCATAGCAATTCTGGTACCATATACATGTAGGAAGCAGCTTTATCAAGAAGATTTCAGCTCTGCAGGATAGCAGAATTGTATCTCATTGATATAACTCTAATTCTATTTACAGTTATCATTACAAAGGTATCTAAAATGGCTTTTACAAATATATATATATATATATATATATAAATATATAAATATAAATCTTCATTTGGTGGTGTACCAATGTTGTTAACTCGTTAATTGTTTGTGAAAAAGAAAGATTTAACTGATAGGATTTGAACTTACTTCTTACTTGACTGCATAAGCTCAATGAGATCGGTGAAGAGTACATCACGATTCCTCTCACAGAATCCTTCAACTGTGTACCGCACCTGAAAGAAGATAAAATATACATGTAAGTAAACATAATCAGTCACAAACAATCATAAATAGACTTAGGCAATATTAGGACTGCCTGTAGAAGCTTTCAGTATTCTTACTTGTGTTCATGAATGGATGATGGAGCGATGGTTGTATCAACATCAAGAGGTTATGTGAAAAGTGATTAACAAGTCCATCCATTTTGTTTGTTTGATTGAAAGTACGTTTATAGAATATAGAATATATAAATAAAAGTAAATTTAAGAGAAACAATCTTTTTTGAGGATTTATGCTATATTTATATACATATTGCAACTCTTTCATCACTTTTGGAGGGTGGGTAATACAGACTTTACTGGGACTGAGAATACCAAGACTCTGAAGGGGTTAAACGGGATAATTAAAAGTTTATTTACCCAAACTTGACTCCTCTATACCCTAAAATAATAGAAACCATTGTCTACAAAATGAAAAATACATCAGGGAAAACATGGTTTAAATCATCAAGCTAATTCTAAAATCCAAAGAGCACCATAAGTAAGTAATCTTGCATCTTTTTTCTTTCTTTCTACACAAAACAAAACCAACTCTTGGAAAATTGTGCATTTAGGCTCCAAAATTCTGGAACCAACTTCCTCTTGTAATAAGGAAAGCAGAATCTGTTCCCATTTTTAAATCTCTATTGAAGACCCACCTGTTTTCAGAGAAGTCTCCATCAAAGCACAGTAGAGTATATTCAAATAGTAGATGCGCTATATTGTAAATTAATCTTATTATCATTATTATTACACTATATTTGTATTGAGTAGGTGAGAACAGTTAGTGACAACATAAAACTAGAATATGAAGAGAGTCATCTAACCTGTCCGGCGTAGTGATGGACAATGAAACCTCCACTCAAGACTTGGTAATGCTGATGTGTTCCCACGGCACTGTTCATCTTCTGCAGGAGTTTGTCATCAGCGCCCTCACTGACAGCATGCATGGTCGCACACACATCGTCAAGGATACACATGATACCGGGAGGTACCTAGGGTTTTAAAATGAAGATTGATTTTATAATTACTGCTTGTTACAGCTTGTTCTTTTGTATGTACAGTAATTGTAATTGGTTTGTTATCTAATTACCAGCTTTATCTAAATGTGTACTCTCTGTAATCAGACATCCTATCTGAATGTTTTGATTAGATTAGGTCTTTATTTTAATCTAAATATGTAACATACTTTTGTTTGTACTGCGCTTTGAGAACCATTTCTGTGTTGAATCGCGCTATATAAAAATATTATATCATTATTAATCACTGTAATTATTCGTAACCAAAATGTTAAATACAGATAGAACCATAGCATGATAATTGAGTATATATTTAGTAAATGGAGCCCACAAATAGCAGATAGGAGACAATAAATAATTGATAATGAGATATGACACATTGTGTCATCATATACATCAACAAAGAATGATTACTTTTCTTCCTTTTCATCATCGTGCACATACATATAAATAATGTGTGTCAGATCATGAAAGTACCAGTATATTATACAAAGTATAATGAATACAATAACTTTTATACAATGTGTTACAGATATAAGATGAACAGTGTAGTTAATAAAACAGTAACCAGTCAATATACATAGCCTAAGTTATGGTTCAGCATGGCTCCATACATCATAAATAATTGTGTATTCTTCAGATTTGTTTTCATAAATGCACATAAAGTTCTGGTCCGTCATTTCAATTTAGTTTTATGATACTGATTCCAAATAAATTCAATTCAAATAAATTTTCATAACAATCAACTCCTTTTATTGCAGGCGGCAACCAAAAGACAATTCCTTTTAAAAAACATCAACTTTGCACATTCACCACCAGAAATTTCACTTCCTTCATATCTCTGATAACTCTTTTAACAATTTACAAACTGGAACCATGTTTAATTTGAGTAAACTTTTACCAATTCAAAATTATGAAGTAATATAAACTTTCCCCAACTTTGAGATGTCTTTCTAACATATCTTACATTTTTGTACAAAGATTAGAATATCCAAATAGTCTGTGATATTTTCAAGCCATACCTTGCTTTCAATAAGGTCACATACAATCTTGTTGTTGAAGTAATCTATCTGCTTCCACTTGATGCCTTCAGCGATGTACTCTTCCTAAATGGATACAAAAATGATAACTTTGTTAGAACATTATTTTGTTCTAATTTCATGTGCATCCATGATGTAGTGCTCTTTTATATTCTTCTCTCTCTCTCTCTCTCTCTCTGTCTCTCTGTACATATCTTCACTTGCATTTACTGACAGAAACTTTTATTACGAGATTTTATCTCATTTTCTGGGCACCTAAGATTTCTTTATCAAGCTTCTGTATACGATTGGCCTAAGAAATAGAATTAAAACTCAATAAACAACATTCAAGACAAGACTCAGAGCTTATAACTAAACAACTGAGCATGTCCAGAGAAACTTCTGCAAACTGAATATATTTAAATTATGTGCAAAACAGTACAAAACAAAATAAAAAATATGAATAATTTTCAACTTGATCCAAAAGGGATAGTTACTGCAAAATTTGGTACCTAGAATTATACCAATGGGTACTTTCAAAACCACTCCACACAAATTCCAAGAGAACATTGGTAACAGGATAAAAAATTTGTGACAATAATATTAAGTCCCAATATTACCAACAACCTATGGGAATTTTTACGGGGAAAATTTTATGAAGCTGCTAACCTGCTCAGCCTTGAGAGTGAGTTCTATGAAGATCTGCTGAAGCTTCTCATTGACAAAGTTGATACAGAACTGCTCAAAGCCATTCTGCTGAAAGATCTCAAATCCATAGATGTCCAAGACTCCTATTGTGATCTCTTGCTTATCTTTCTGCATGGCACTGTTGATGGACTGAGAGTAGAGCAGAAACAAAAGAGGAAAATGGAAATGGAAAATGGAAACCTAAAACATAAATCACGTAAAAATACAGCAATTTACAATATTCCAATGAGTACTGATCATGCCACCACTTTGCTAAGAAAATTGCACTGACTTCAAGATCCTGTATTGTATTCAAGATCCTGACTGTTGTCTTCAAGAGTATCCAAAACAAAGCTCCAGAATATATCAACTCTCTCATCCTACCATATCACTCTATACGTCCTGGCCTTCGCTCTAGTACAGACAGTACCCTGCTCAATGTTCCTCGGACATACACAACGGCTGGTGACAACGCTTTCTAGGCACGTGCTCCTAGACTCTGGAACGAGCTTCCAAGACTCATTCGTCTCTCCCCTTCTTTGGAGGTTTTCAAGAAACATCTCAAAATTCTGCTTTTCAAACAGTAATCAAATCAACAATAATATCATTCTTTAACTGCCTTTTTTTTTTTTATTTCTGTTATTGATGCAAAGTGCTGTGAAACAACTTGTTGTGAGAGCTGTAGAAATGTAATTATTGCATTGTAGTATTTCTTCTACATCTCTGGACCTAAGCTGTGGTATAGCCTTCCTCAATGTATCAGGAGCACTGATTCTCCGTCCCCAGCTACAACATCATCTCAAGAATGATAATGCAAACAAAGGACAATGGAAAATTAAATATCTCAAATTGAAACATAGACTAAGAAGTTGAATTTGTGAGACATTCTAGAGTGAGCGCCATGAGTGCCCAGCATAGGCAGATACCGGCGCTATACAAGAAGCCATCATCATCATCATCATCATCAATAAATGTTGCTCTCTATGATACAAAAGTTTCTTTGACTCCTACCCGACACAGCAACAACTCATACATGATTTCATACATACATGAAATTGGTGATTCAGATATTGCATTACCAGCGGTTCTGGGAAGAAACGTCCATTAATGTGAAAGCAGGGAGAGGGATATGCATGATATCTGATGGTATCTGTCATCTAATTACACAAGGTCATATTGTTCTGACAAATATCATCTGCCATTTAACGCTCAAGAAACCTTTCACGGACAGTGCACAAAATATACTTGTACTAAACTCAATAAATTGACTAAGCCTATCAATTTATAATGTGTCTAACCCCAGAACTTAAAGGGTAAAAGGCTCAACTACATGTACATGTACAAACTACATGTCTCTCTTTGTTCCTAAGCAAGGCTCAAGGCTCAGGGCTCAGGACTCACATTTACGAGGAAGTCAATGTGAATTCTGGCCAAAGAGTGTGGAATGGATGGCCTTAGCTAGGGTGACTGTACAACACATGCTCCAGTCACAATTGCTCTGTGGTCAATTTGCTACTAACACTGACTAAATTCCTAACTGTAATCCTGGACCTGACACTACAGTACACCTTACCCTAATGCTACCCCTAACCCTAAACTAAAACCCAACTGCAACCCAACCTAAACCTTATAATAGACAAATAAAGCCCAGATTAGGGGCCCGTTGCACAAAACTTGCGTTTAATCGCAACTCCTAAAAATCAAACGCAAGTCCGGAATGCGCACTTCTGATTGGCTGAAAATAAAGTTGCGTTTGATTTTTTAGGAGTTGCGATTAAACGCAAGTTTTATGCAACGGGCCCCAGGTGTCATTAAGATCCTTTCAATCTAATTGAGCCTGTGAAGGTAATTTACCCATAAGCCAGTTATTAAAAGGACTGTTTGCACTATTCATTTTGCATTCACTTTTTATACGATATCACTCTTTCATGACACGCAAAAAGACCGTAGAGGTCAATGAGGCAGTCAGCAAATGACACCTCATGTGAGCTGGGCTCAAGATGTGCAGTGATCTTTGGGTTATACTCACATCGACAAGGAAGTCAAAGACTCTGGAATGGATGGCTTTAGCAAGAGCATCTCTGGTATGTGCAGCTTGCTCACAGTTCAGGGTTACTTCAATAGACTCTGCCTTGCCGCCCCACTTACTGTCCATCCGACGGCTGATCAGCTTCTGACGTAACGCTTCCTTGTCCAAACCAAGCAGATAGGATGGGAAATCAAGAACTGTATACAAAGAGATAGAAAAGAGAGAGATAATAAGAATATAGTTGGAATTTGAACTTCAGGAGAGAGTGAGAGATCACAAAATGTGAGTCTCATTCATTCAAAAGATGTAGCATAGAGCTATATCAATCAAAAACATTTTTTTTTTAATGAAATTTGACAAAACTTTGTGTTGGTATCCTTTTGCCATGCACACAACAAAGTATCCAATCTGATGCATGTATCGTGCATTCTTAATCTTTCATTGCTTATCTTTTCTGTTCATGCACCTTCACACCTTCCCATGTTTCAAGATTTTTCATTATCATCCTGGGTAAAGGGCTGTTCACATTTGTCCAAGAACGATAACGATAATGTATGCGCATATAAAACGTACCTAGAGCAATGACGATAAAAGTGCACATATGATCGATAAAATTGGTGGAGTTCTGTCAATCAAGCACGACGGACACTGCCCACTTGATTCTTCTGAACCATTGGCTCTCAGAAAATATCGGTGAGCTCTGTGCTGAAAAATTTGGTAGCCGAGCGATTCCACCGAGACAATGAAATCGGAGAGGGAGGCTCATTACCATATATCAGAGAAGTCTGACCTACCATAAAGAATTCCTATTTATTTTCCACATAAACACAGCTTGAGCAACTTGGCAACGATTTATCATTATCGGACAAATGTGACCAGCCCTGAACAGTATAGATTCATAATCATGAAATCAGAAGGTTCTCTGCAGTATTACACTTAAAATTAGCACTATTATATGTCAATGAGAGTGAAGACGTAATGTACATTTAACTGCCTCAGGAAACATACCGTTAAAGTTCAAAGCTCTCTGTTACTTAAGCCCTGTTTTAACAGACCTTGTCCGGACAATGTCGCGACAACGTCCTGACAATAATCCCAGGGTAACATTCCTCAATTAGGCAATAAAAACATATTTGAGAGCCCCACGCACCGTCTTAACAGACACACACTGAAAACCTTCCCCTGGCAGTTTTCCATAGCAACGTATACCTGACTTGCCGGTCGCACGCGAGATTCAAACCAAACGCGGGAAATGTAATCTAGTGCCTGTACTGAAATCATGTATCCGCAATGGTCTATTGCATCTTGTCAGCTTCCGGTGTTCGGGGAGAAAATTACCTCGAGAGCGTTTTAACAGGAGGGTTATCCGCACGTTGTCGCGACAATGTCGCAGTAATTACGGAAAGTTACCCTAGGCGGGCTAGGGTAGAATTTATGGAAAAGTTGTCGCGACAATGTCCGGACAACATCCCACATGGAGCGTCTTTACAGGCAGGGTAACAAAAAATTGTCCGGACAATGTCCGGACAACTCAGTTCCAGAAAGGTCTGTTAAGACGAGGCTTTCGTGTAAGATAAAACAAAAACAAACGGCCTAAAAAATTGTGATGAGTGAAGAAGGAAAAGCAACAGAGAGCTTTGGGCAATTTGAGTGCCTCTGGAATGCTTCAGAAGGTAGTCCGGTTGTAAAGTAGCAGAATGATTTCTGGAGCAGTCATGTCTTCTCTCGTATCCCATTGGAAAGTCATTCTGAGCTTCTCTTTATACAAGTCATAATTAACATTCTATACAACTGCAATATGGCCGGGAGCACAGGTATTCCAAATGTATTAGAAATTCTCTGTTTAACTTCCTTCTACTAGGCAGTCTTACATGTACTATTGTCTGACGAATGGTGCACTACATAATAGATTGCAGGACTGAGATGGTTTACAAGACAATCCTAACACCTTCCATAACGTCTTCCTTCATCTCAATACTTAGACTCATAATCATGGATGACAGCATGTTACATTAAATTTTACACAAACTACAGAATATGTTTTCCAGACTTTTAAAGACCTTTTTTCTGTCAACACCTTTGTCAATCCTAAGACTTACAATCTTCATCATGGATGACAGCATAGTTATCCTTCTCCACAAACACAATGTTACCAAGATGAAGGATGCCAGCCACGCAGGAGAGAACGTTCTCCTGATCATCTTCTGATATTCCAATTACAGACATGGCATTCTGAAATCAACAAATGAATTTTAAAAAGCAGAAGTATTATTCAGTGGTTACATGCAATATGAAATGGGAATGCCCAGTTTAAATGGCAGGACTAAAAAAAAGAAAGGAATCACATACATGTACCAGTAGTCATCAGCCTGATATCAAGAAGTTCACCCTGATATCAAGTTGGCTTTAAAAGAAGCAGGAAACTTAAAGAAACAGATCAATGAAAGTTCAAGCAAAATCCGATAAGAAATAAGAAAGTTATGAATTTTTGAAGTTGTAACCAATCAAACACAAATTGGCAACTCTGTGACGTATCTTGCGATCTCCTCTCCAATTTGAATTGTACTAAGAAAATCATAAATTTCCTTTTTCTCTAAAGAAAATGTTTTATCATACATTTACCCTAGATACAATCATTTCTTGCTTTATTACACACAAAACCTGTATGAAGCAAATTCCCTCATCAAAAACCAAGAAAATTAAAATTTATGAATTTTTGTACAGAGCCAATGGGAGAGGAGCTCGCAGGATATGTCAGAGTTGCCTATTTGTGTATGATTGATTTCAACTTCAAAAATTCATACCTTTCCTATTTCTAACTGGATTTTGCTTAAACTTTCACTGTTCTGTTTCTCTCATTTTTCTGTTTATATTCAAATCACTAAATACCAGGGTGGACTTCCCCTTTAATCCTTTCGCGACAACTGACCACATTTTGTGGTTTAGCTCAATAACTTTTGATGCAGAGCCCTAAAAAATATACCAGATGCATGAGAAGAAAGAGCAAAAATTCCTGCACACACTATGTCCATTTTTGTTGCATGACCATATTGCGTTTGATGCCAGGAATTTAAAAAGCGAGAATAAGCTTTAAAATCCTACACTTGGCAACGCATTTAGAGGCTCAAAATCTTTGTTTTTTGTAAAAATTGGCATTTAAAATTTTTTTTGGACAATATTCCTTACCATGTATGTTGTTTTGACAAACATTACACCTTATTAGAACCGTGTAGCACTAAAAGAAAGATATTATTGTTGCCAATTTGAAGAACAAAATGTGATCAATTTAGCCCTTAAACAATTCCTGTCCTGAAAGAGTTGAAGTACGATTTGCACATAAACAAAACTTAATCAAATAGCATGAAAAAAACAAAAAAGGTACATGAGATAATAGTGAATAAGAAATCTGAAATCATTAATAATTACATCTTTATCATTCATCCCCTCATCAACTCTATTATATACCATGATGAATTTCCATAAAGAATAAGTAAAGTATTAAATGTGTCTTTTATAAAGAAAATTTCCTAGAATCGTCTTTAAACAATCTGTTTAAAAAGTGAGCAAAAATCTCTTCAAGAATAATATATCAAGAGAGTTTTGTGGAATTACAGAAAACCACCTTTGAACAAAAGCTACTCAGAACAATTGAATATGGGGCCTATGTGGCTCTCTCTCTCTCTCTCTCTCTCTCTGTTTTCTCTCTCTCTCTCTCACTTTCTCTCTCTTTCTCTTTCTCTTTTTCTTTCTCTCTTTCTTTCTCTCTCTCTCTCAATCTCTATCCCATCCTTTTCTCTATCTCATTCTATAACACTGTGATTCATATATATATATAATACATGCAAAAATCCATAATAAAGTGTCACAGAACTTTGTGAAGGTCTCTGCCAAAAACAAGGATTACAGGATTAAGTTTTCTGATTTTATGAGAACAATTGTGTTCAGAATGTACATGTACAAGTAGCTTGTCAAAACCACAGGACATACACATACATGCATGCCAATGCTTAAAAAGGGTAATAACAAGTACAGGAGGTACTTAGCCCTTCTTCTTGGCATAGTATTGGCTTTCAGAGTACCCCCTGACAGTTTGGGGGAAATATTGAAATCGTTGAACATGTCAAAACCAATTGTAACAAAGGGTATTGTACAACTCACTCCTACATGTATATCCTAATCAAATGATTGGATGAAGGCAATCACGTGTGATTCATTTTTTGAGACTGTCACATGTTCTTTTTCATTAAACAGTCGTGCAATAGTTTACAGTACTTTCCTACGATTTTACAAGTATGCGATGAGCAGCAGTGCACATTGAGGTATTAAAGTGTGCTTATACATGTACTGTGTGTGGGCTAATACCCGTGTAGCACTATGAAAATAGAGGCAAATGCCCTTATACTATGTGTGCATACAATAGTAAGCTTACTCATGTGGGATATCCCTGCCCTTAATAACGGCATGGACCAATATCTAAGGATCTCGGAGTTTCATTGTATGAAACAAATGACTCATGTTATCATTCGTTCATTATACGATCTATCCGCACTCATTGAGGCTGTATGCACTATTGTACTTAGCCTAACGGCTTCGTATGATATAGTAGATGGACATAGCCTAAACTCGAGTGTGGATGGAATGAACTCATTCGCATGCATCATATCCTAGGACCAGTGCAGTAGGTCTTGAGACCTATTTTTATAGGGTCTCAGTCTCCATCTTGGTCTCAGACCTCAAGGTCTCAGTCTCGGCAGTTCACGGTCTCAGTCTCGAACGAGTACAAGAAAAACTTATTTTTACAACACAGCTTCCTAAAGTTAATTTTGAAATTCATATTATTTTTCTAGAAGATAGCTTTCATGTCAACATAGCTATTAAGGTGAGAATTTCAAATGACTTGTCAATAGTTCAAGACGGACCAGTCATACATGTATATCCCCCTTCAATGAGTGTGAATCAGAGTTTAATACAGGCATGGAATGTGACATCTCCAAGGGAACCTCATAACATTCATGTGTACTTGAACAAGAATGAATAGAATTTGTTCTGCCCTCTGTTAACTGACTCATCAATGTATTTTGGGAATCTCTTTTGCACTTACATGTATGTTATTTGTACACATGTACATGTATGTGCAGAAAATTGTGTTTCTTTTTCAATGTGAGAGCTGCTCAGCCAACCCTAGCTAGCTTAACATATGGGAATGTCATAGTACTCATTCATGCCATCCACTTCAGGTCTTAGTATGGATAAATATGATTGACTCAAATTCCTTGACACCTATGGATCTGACATCAGATGTTCTATGTATTGCATTTTCAGCTGTGATATTGGTTTTTACTCTACAAACATACCACAGCGTCATTGTGTCCCTTAAAACTAATGAAGCCATCAACCTTTTCGGACATTAGAATGCTACTGACTCAAATTGTTGACAGTGATGGAGCTTCAGAATAGCATATTTCAATCATTCTTTCATGAATTTTCTTTCACAAGGGCTTGCACATTGATTCAAATGTTCAGATACATACCAAAGTATCATTGTATTCTCTGACATCATCTAAGCCATCCACTTTGTAGGAACCACTCTGGTTCAAGTAGAAGTAGTACTCTGGGTTTGTCAGACCAAGACCCTCTGAAAAAATAGGAAGAAAACAGAATTATTTGCTAAACATATTTCAAACCAACACATGAACTAAAAGAAAAGGAAGAAGAAAAAAAAGTGCCTTTTGTTAACCCTTTCGAGACAATTGACCATATTTTGTGGTTTGGCTCAATAACTTTCGATTCAGAGCTCTAAAAAATATGCACACATTATTTCCACTTTTGCTGCATGACCATATTGCATTGGATGTCAGAAATTTTAAAAGTGAGAATATAAGCTTTAAAAACCTGAAATTGGCAACACATTGAGAGGTTCGAAATCATCATTTTTTAATCAAAATTGGCAACTTTTTCAACTTTTTCACAAAATCGCTAACCATGTATATTGTTTTCAAAGTCATTACACTTTGTAAGAACCACTAAGTAGCATTAAAAGAAAAATATTGTTGCCAATTTGAAGAACAAAGTGTGATCAATTTAGCCCTTAAATGATTCCTGTCCTGAAAGGGTTAATAAAGATTACAAACAAGTAGAAAGGAGAAAGAACATATGCACCATCATGTACACTTCTATCCTATCATACTATATTTATGATGCATTAAAGCCACACAATAAAAATCAATATGGATTTCGGACAAGTTTAGAAAAACATGTTTTAAAGTTACTCACTCTCTCTTTGCCTAAGAATTTTTTTAACCACACATAGCAACCATAAAACAAAATCACTCGCCATAATTTGTATATTTAAATTTCACTTTCCTTGCAATAAAGCACTGTTATTTCCTTCATCTACCATGTATTTCCTTAAAGGGGGTACCCAATGCTGAAACAATGTTAGTTCATTTAAAAGATCATGATTTTATTAGCAGAAAATCATCTGCCTTAAGTTTTTTTAAAATTCGTGTTGCCAGAAAAATCCCCGAAATATGGTAAGATTCAGGATATTTTGGCCCCTCAGCTGTGTCCCAATTTCAGCTAGGTAACCACAATGACGTCAAAGTGGTTACCTAGGTTCGCGTATTGCAGATGTGTTGCGCGCTAGACTGTACAAAATGCATTACACCTTGCGCGCATTTTGCTATAATTGCGCGACAAGGTAACCACTTTGACGTCATTGTGGTTACCTAGCTGAAATTGGGACACAGCTGAGGGGCCAAAATATCCTGAAATCTTACCATATTTCGGGGATTTTCTGGCAACACGAATTTAAAAAAAAATTTAAGGCAGATGATTTTCTTCTAATATAATCATGATCTTTTAAATGAACTAACATTGTTTCAGCATTGGGTACCCCCTTTAACCCTTTCGAGACAATTGACCACATTTTGTGGTTTGGCTCAATAACTTTTGATTCAGAGCTCTAAAAAATATATCAGATGCATGAGTAGAAAAATTTCTACACACACTATGTCCATTTTTGTTTCATGATCATATTGCGTTTGATGACTGGAATTTTAAAAACGAGAATAAGCTTTGAAATCCTTAAATTGGCAACACATTGTGATGTTCAAAATCATTGTTTTTTTTGTCAAAATTGGCTATTATGTCAAATTGTTGACAAAGTTCCTAACCATGTATATTGTTTTCAAAGACATTACACATTATTAGAGCCATGTAGCACTAAAAGAAAAATATTAATGTTGCTAATTTGAAGAAGGAAATGAGATCAATTTAGCCCTAAAATAATTCCTGTCCTGAAAGGGTTAACAAAACTGGGGGAAAGGTGATGCTGTAATATTATTATTAGATGACACAGATGTAAGTGAGTTTGATTGTAGAGAAAGTTAAATGATATGTGACCAGGCACCACAAAACCACCAAAAAGTCGCAAAAAATAATTTTTCTGATTTTATTATATTTGGATAGAACAAAGTCTCAGCTTCAAAATGATACATGACTCATTATGATTGAAACTTTCTAAACCTTTTAATTCAGCGAATGAAAGGAGCTGTAAGAGAGGTTTGCTGGTATTAAATAGGGAGGAAATGAGCTCTAAAGTTGAGGCCTATTCAAGCGTGCGGAGTAAGAAAACTAGAGACAAAATCAATAGAGAACGAGTCAAAAGGCCATAGCACCCACCATGAATGAATTGTCGGATTAGGTTGATATTTGGTAGGAGTGTTAAACATAGTTTATTCATTCTATTGCCAAGGCTTCAAATTGTGAACTTTAGTGATTCGAAAGTTATTATGATGCAAATGAGAGTGTTCTAATGGGAGATTAAGCGCACCTCGGTGGCCTGACACCTGCACTAGACAATGCCTATTCACTCCATTTGGGTGACTTTCTTTGTTCCCTGTTACATAATACTGGTTTGTTACCTTGCAGTCCTTCTGATATCATACATTGAACTTGTAATTTAGCCTATAATTAACTTGAATAGGACCTACTCTTTTTCTTTTTCACAATGATTAACCTATGTAATTTGTTTTACATAGAACTTACATACTCTTTCCTTGCTCACATGAATAAACTTGATCGTTCGTTAGCAACGAAATCCTTTTTCAGACTCTGTTTCGTCATCAAATGGAACTTAAAATTGCTCTGTAATTTGCTTTCGCGAATATTGATGAAATGTAATATCAGTATGATGAGATTGCTGAGAGTTTATTCTTTCTAACAGTATAAAAATCATTAGAGAAAAAGTAATTTAACGCCCGTGAGATTGCAGTGATTTTACGAGGGTGAGCGCGCGGTACCGAGTAAAAAAAAATCATACGGGAAGGCGAAGAATTAGGAAGAAACCGAAGCTGTGCGAAAAAAACTGGTCTAGAAAAACTGTTAAAAACTCATCTTCTACTGCGTTTTAAGCTTCCAGATTTGGAAATAAGGTACAGAAAAGAACGATCTTTCAGAAAAAACAAAAATCCCAAAATCAAATTTTCCAACCCAAATTTCCATTTCAGCTGTTTACACAAAATCACGGCTTGCGACTTTTTGGTGGTTTTGTGGTGCCGGGTCACATATGTTCCAAAGATATTTGATTCATACTAGAGTACTGACTAAATTCAAGAGAAATTTTTTTAAAAATCAAAAATTTGTCACCAAATAATGGTTGGGACCTAATCTGCATTACGTTTCTAAAATCCTGTTTAGGTACTCATATGAAAGAGAAATTTTGCAATGCCGTCCTTGGGTACACTACACTGGCAGTATATTAAATCATACCCCCCCCCCCCCCCCCCCCCACCTTCCTACATTTAGCTCTTATCTTGAATATTTTCATTTTTTCATGTATGTTTGCATAATTCATTGCACTATAAATGTTTCCCAAAACAAAACAGAAAGTCATAGAAGTATATATGCTCTACAGCAAATTGGTTAGATTGTTATTCACTTTTGATCATACTGAAGGTAACTAAATGCCAAGAAAAATCCAGAGTTATTATCCTGGAAGTTTGCTTTATAACACAAGGCATGAAAGCACTGTGCATTAACTATGAGGAAGTGAGAAGGGAAATGACTGTCACAAAACTGAGTTTCTGAAATGTATGCAGTTGATTTTTAATGTACACTAAGAGGGTCATCAACTTGTGTACATACATGTACATATAAAGGTTATGATTAACCTTGTAAATAAAGCAAAAACAAAGGAAATGTGCAACCAATCAGTCGATACAGAATGAAAATGAAACTTGACAGGAAATGTTGTCTGTGGTATGGGGTGAGCCTTCATCAAGACCTAAAGTAATGAATACTTTAAGAACAAGAAAGCAATAGAAAGTTACATACAGGTTTTCCCTTTCTTAGATCCTACATACAAAAATGGAAATGGAATCTCACAGGAAATAAATCTTTGTGCCATATGGTGGGTCTAGCTTAGATGAACAGCAGTGATTCAGTTGAGCACAAGAAAGCAAAAGAAACTGCTACCATCATCTTAGGTTCTGCCCATAATTTGTCCAACTACTAGAACTATTAATGAAAGTGAAAGTTACCCTGCAATAGTGTTTTGTCAAAACAAAAATGGTACGTCAGTAATAACCAAGTGATAATGTTATTCAGAAAAACTAAAAATATGAAATAATCATAAAAATATCCCTAAGACTTACACAGAATGGTGGACAAGTTTGAAATACGAGCTTCATTTGAATCCATTGAAACTAGGAGAAGTCTGCTCACCAAACTTTTAGAAAGGGCAGTGATGTATTTCGAAGACAAGATACGTCTTGCACGACAACAATATGAAACCCCCCTCCCCCCCCCCCCAAAAAAAAAGAAGGAAAAAGTCAAGTACATTTTCATGGCGATCAAGAGCACCTTTCATTGGAATCCTTTGAAAACTGTGAAAGTAAACTACTTCACATGACCATAAGATTTTTTTTTTTAAATTACCATAACTTTTGGTCTATTGCCAATACTCATTCAGGATCCGTTGCATAAAACTTACCATTAATGGTAAATTGCCATCAATGGTAACTACCATAGTAAAATTGCTCAACAGCCAATCAAATTCAAGGTTTAAATGGAAGTTACCATTGATGGCAAAATTACCATCAATGGTAAGTTTTATACAACGGGGCCCTTTCAAATCGCTTTATCTCAGTCTCCTTACTCTCTCACCTCACTGAGTTGCTTCAAATGGCAGAATTTACTCTGGCTGCATTTGCTTCAGATTTTGTTTTGTCACAGATATCAAGTGAGAGCGTGGATTAGCATTGGGTTTTCGGTAAGATTTAGGGCAAGCGTTACGGTTAGGGTTAGGGTTAGGAACAGAGGTGCGTCAAATGATGAAGTTGGGAAATCAAACAGTGTCAAAACCTAACTTCTGGACAATTGTTGCCAGAGCATTGCATTGTACAACCCATACTAGACTAACCTTTTTGTTCAGCGTTGGCTCCAGACAGTAGCTGATAGAAGATGTGGAAATTCCTCTCATCAGTGTTTTGACTGACAACTCTGGACTTCTCCAGCAAGAAGTTGGATATCCTGCCTCCATCCGGGGCTCCAGCCCTGGTGAACTGGATCTCTACGTACTTCCCCTGGAGATCAAAAAAGATTGTTTAAATGAGATGATTCATTCTCAATTAATTGTACAAATTTAGCTCATTTTGTATCAATAAGAGTGAGTGATAATCCATTAATTAATCAGATTTCCAGTAATACTCTGTCTTTGATAGATGCAATATCTTTATAGGCCAAAGTCTCTCTTCAAAAGATTTAATTATAGTCTTTTTATCCTTACGATTTCACTTTCAACTCTCAAAATGATACATGTATGTGCTGTAGAAAATGTGTGTGAGTGCCAAAGATTATGATGTAACTATTTCATATCTGTACAGCATATGTGCAGGTAATGACAAAATATTCTTTCTAAACACCTAAACACAAGAGTAGGATATTTTTGCCCAAAAATCTTATCAGTCATGTAAGAGCTTCTATTTATTACCTTTTTTTTCATCAACATTCAAATCGATCCTAATTGCAACCACTTTGCTTTTACATCCTTTCATAGTCCTTATGATGTACAGTTTTTATAGATAATTTACCTGACATGTAAAATTTGTAGTTCCCATAATCTATTTTCACTGTAACCGATAAATGTCAAATAAGTTTCATTGGGCTCCATTTGCTGAAGCAATAATAATTTCTTTTGACTCGCCTACGAGTATATTTTTTTCTTCCTGAATGATCTTTAAAGACACTCTAATCAGACTAGTCAACACACCAGTACTTGCACACACAAACATGATAAAAGGAAATCCAACCTTAACCCTTTCAGGACAGGAATTATTTCAGGGCTAAATTGATCACATTTTGTTCTTCAAATTGGCAACAATTATATTTTTCTTTTAGTGCTACAAGACTGTAATAAGGGGTAATGTCTTTGAAAACAATATACATGGTTAAAAGAATTGGCGAAAAGTTGAAAAAGTTGCCAATTTCGATAAAAAACAATGATTTTGAACCTCTCAATGTGTTGCCAATTTAAGGATTTTAAAGCTTATTCTCCTTTTAAAAATTCCAGGGGTCAAACGCAAAATCGTCATGTAACAAAAATGGACATAGTGTGTGCAGAAATTTTTGCTTTTTCTGCTCATGTATCTGGTATATTTTTCAGGGTTCTGAATCAAAAGTTATTGAGCCAAACCACAAAATGTGGTCAATTGTCTCGAAAGGGTTAATGGCAAGTTGCTCTGAATGAAAGAGGAAAAATCAGAGAAGCAGATTGGTGAAAGTTTGAACGATATCGGACAAGCAATAAGAAAGTTATGAATTTTTCAAAGTTGTAATCACTATACATATGGGAATTTCAAATCGGCCAAATAGCTTAAGTCACTGTGATGTAGTTGTGGACAACTCCCCATTTGCTCCAACACAAAAATGACTAAAATGTAATTTTTTTCAAAATGTATTAGTACTCAGTAGGATCTTTTTCTTTCATGAGCTATATCCAATATTACTGCCCCAAGGGTAAAAGTGCTTCGTAGAAAACGGCATATTAATTATTATTATTATTATTAAGTATTTGGCGTCACCTGTGCCTGGGAGGGGAAAAGCGAACCGAATCACTGCAACCCTCGGGTCTCTCCTCCCGATATAACTGATTGGGATGTGCAGGTGTACCACTACACCTGATATTTTTGTGTAAGACAAATGGGAGAGTTGTCCGCAAGCATGTCACAATTGACTCACCAAATTGCCAATTTGAGATTCGCATAGATGTAGTGATCTAATTTTTCAAACATCCATAACTTTCTTATTCCTTGTCCGATTTCTTTCAAACTTTCACCATCATGTTTTCCTTATGTTTCTGCTTTCACACAGATCAACTTATTTCCAAGGTTGGATTGCCCTTTAACTCTGAGTGGACATCTACGTGTATGTGGGCCTTAATATGACATTTCTTTTTCACCTACATGTATGTGCTCCTTCATCAGAACCATTAAATGTCTTATATTAGGGGCAATTCAATACATCTGTAATTTGTATACAAGTTTTTTTTTGTTTTTGTTTTTAAGGGGTGAATGGTACTGGTCCCTTGAAACTTGAAGCACATTAAAAGATATTATTTGCACAGCTCTGTATGAGTTTGCCCACATTCTTATGACTACTGGTTTGAAACTGAGATATATAGAATGTACTACATGTATATCAAATGAATAAAGAGGAAATTCTACACATGGATAATTTAAAAGTACTATCCTAATGCATACATTAACCCTTTCAGGACAGGAATTATTCTAGGGCTAAATTGATCACATTTTCTTCTTCAAATTGGCAACAATAATATTTTTCTTTTAGTGCTACATGGTTCTAATAAGGTGTGATGTTTTTTAAAACAATATTCATGGTTAAAAATTTTGTTGAAAAGTTGAAAGATTGCTAATTTTGATGAAAAACAATGATTTTGAACCTCTCAATGTGTTGCCAATTTAAGGATTTTAAAGCTTATTCTTGTTTTAAAAATTCCTGGCATCAAACACAATATGGTCATGCAACAAAAATGGACACAGTGTGTGTAGAAATCATTGCTCTTTCTACTGATGTATCTGGTATATTTTTTAAGGTTCTGAATAAATAGTTATGGAGCCAAACCACAAAATGTGGTCAATCGTCCTGAAAGGGTTAAGAGTCTTGGAAAAGATAGACTACAGCAATTAATCTAGTAAATGTAGCAATAAATTATTAATGACGTATCACTTTCATTAGGTATCATATATGCGTTTCATGCATTTCATAAACATTGTAAAAACAGATATATATACTAAATGTCTTCACTCTGAGTAAGAATTTCTGTTTCATATGAAGTATTACATTCTTTGTGAAAGTTATTATTATACAAATGATGCATACAAAATCTATAAGCACTCAAGTTGAGGCTGTGTGTAGCTATCAGTACCAAGCCTGATGGTTTTGTACGATAAGTGCATATAGAACCTCAAAGAGAGCGGATAGATCGTATAATGAACGAATAAAGACATGCATCATTTATTTCATACAAGACTCCTTGATCCTTGTTATTTGATGAAAAAAAAAAAATTCTTTCTAAGATTGGTCCATATCATTCTCAATGACAAGTAAATCACAAGTTAGAAGGCTTACTCTAGCACGCACACAAAAAATAAGTGCACAAACCTCCACACTCAAAGGGTTCTTTGTAAAACTTCAATTTTATGTATATGTAAAAAAGAAAAAAAAGTCAAACTCAAGGAGAAAAAAACATGTACATGTTGTGTACTACAACAAACGATCCTGTATCTCAGATCTAACAATGAACAATTACCCAAGAAAACAATTTTAGGTCTGGGGGCTTATGTTGCGAACTGCAATGTCATTCACCATGCAGACATCGAAAGTCGAGTCAATACTCACGAATCTACTGGAGTTGTTGTTTCGCACTGTCTTGGCATTACCGAAGGCCTCTAGCAAAGGATTTGACTGGATGATGATATCTTTGACGTGTTGTACAGTGGTCCCACCCCCAGATACCTTGGCGATGTAGGCCATGATATACTTGGCTGCTACTGTCTTTCCTGCTCCACTCTCTCCACTAGAAAAAAAAGAGAGTAAAAATTCATAAATTTTTAAATATCTTTTCCCAAATTAAGGCCATAAATTTTTACGGAATACATGTACGTTGTAACCAGATGAGTGTGACTACAAGCATCATAAACTTTTCATGTATCATTTAGATCACATATAAGCCCAATACACCTTAAATACTGGTAGTTGATATTCCTTTTCTTCTTTTTTTTTAATGAAAACAAGAAAGAGAGATGTGAAATCAGTAAAGTTAAGGAATACATAGGGGTTCTACAGACTCATTTGACAAAATTATTTCACAGTATGTAAAAGACTTAGGAAGTGAAAATGGGATATATGTCACATCTTACCAATTAAAATCTCAAGTCAATAAATCCTTGGGATTCTTTATTCTTAATCCCAATTAATACTCTCTAATAATTGCACTGAGCTGAAAGGAAATCAGTGTGAATCAATAGGAATACATGTATATTTAACTGTGAAATTCACCCTCCAAAACCGAGTAACAGTGAGCTTTAAAGGGTCTCTGAGGCCAAAAAAAATAATTTGTATACAGTTAGAATGTATAAAATTAACCCCAAATAACTTTACCCGGCATTCTACAGGTTAGCGGTTAAGGAGTTTGAAGAAAATAAAGGACAGCGTAAACGATCGACGCGCGGAACTCAACTGGAGTTTTCTTTCCGAGTGCGTTTTTTTAATGCGTGCACGTTCGGCGAAGACGCGATAATGGAATTATCGCGATCGCATTATCGCTTTGTCGTCTGCTATGTGCAGCGCTGGGGATGACAAACATTCGAAAATTGATTTGGGCAGGAACTTACGGATAATATTCAAACCAATGAAACAACAAATGAATGAAGGATACAACGCAAAATGTTTTTATCGAATTGGAAATTGATTTGGTGCGTAACTTATGGATAATCTGCAACCCGAATAGAACAACAAATGAATGAAGTCATACAACGGAGAATGTTTTTAAAGAATCAAAAATTGATTTGGCGCTTAACTTAGAGATAATATACAGCCCAAATAAAATATGAAATGAATGAAGTGTACAACGCAAATCGTTTTTTTATCGACTGGAAATTGATTTGGCGCGTATAATTTATGGAGAATCTGCAAATGAATCAAATATTAAACAAAAAACGATTATGTCGAATATAAAATTGGTTTGGCGCATAAATTACAAAGAATCTACAGACCAAATGAAACAACGAATAAATTAGAACTAAGACGTAAAATACATATATCGAATCCAAAATTGATTTGGCGCTTAACTTAGGAATAATATACATGTACAATCCAAATAAAATATGAAATGAATGAAGTATACAACGCAAAATGTTTTTTTATCAATTGGAAATTGATTTGGCGCGTAACTAATGGATAATATGTGACCCGTCACGTCAAAATGAGACAGAAGTCGCATTTTTTCAAATTTAACTTTATTAATGATTATTATTCTTCATTTCATAAGCGTTAATTTGATATAAAGGTCAACTCTAGAGAGAGAGTATTAGTGGAGATAATGGCTTTTGAAACTCGAGAATAGTAGGGCTCTGGAAAAGTATTTCTTCCAGAAAGACGCTTCCGAAGTGTGACTTCCATTTTGTCTTCATGCACCAGTTTTTCATCTTTAATGCCAACTAGATTTTTTAAAAGTCCGTAGTAACCGTTTATCAATTTGAATAAAAACTAGTTCCTACGTTCCTTAAGGGTCTCTTCTCATGAAAACATAAGTTTTAATTCATATAAGTCATGATTTCTGACGCTTTAATGGGTAGGTAAGTAAGTAGTTTCAAGCCACTGAAAAGGCTTCTCGCATCGACTTATTCCGTCTTTACCGTGCTATTTGTTATGATTTTTTTTTATGCTGGTATATAGTCGATTTTACATTTTAAAAACCTATAAAAGTTCTTTTCGTTTCAGTTTTTTTTTTTTTTTTTATATAGATCCGTGATTGTGGTCTTCGAACAGTTTCAGTTAAGTTGTTGCCAAAAAAGCAACTTTGGGTAATTTGCATATGCATAATTAGCATAAATTCATGGAAAATTGCCATAATTATTACGCAATCCAAGCCATTTTTCCATGAAAGTTCTATGTTTCATTCAACCAGGAAACTGTAGGTCCATGTTCTAACTATAAGAAAAAAAAATCACTTTCAGTTGTTCAAATATAATTAAATTGGTATTTACATGAACTTTACGTGATATCTAATTGAAAAAAATAGATTAAAATATAACTGTGTATTTCTTACAATTAGAACAAGGAACTAAAATTTCATGGAAATTTTGCATAATAATTATACCCGCAGCGTTTTAAATGGCTATTATCAGATTATTGAATGTCTTTTCTTTCACCCACCTTGAAAGTGATACTTGACACAATGCCTTTTGGTCTTTGCTCTCTCTTTGAAAGCTAAGTTTTTTTTTCTCTCTTTGCTTTCTAATGATGCAGTAATAAAACCAGGAAGTATTTAAAGCCACGCTACAACAAACAAATCTTTTGTTTGACATTTTCCTTTCTTCCTGCAAGGTATCTCCAAACTTTTCAGTTGCAGCTTTCCTATAAGGTGTGCTTAAGAGCATGGAGTTCATGTCCTGGCGATTATTGATCGCACCCCCCCCCCCCCCGAATCACGCCTTTTATGTCGAATATAACATTGGTTTGGCGAATTAATTACAAAGAATCTACAGACCAAAATTAATGAAACAACAAACAAATTAGAACTAAGATGCAAAATACATTTATCGAATCAAAAATTGATTTGGCGCTTAACTTAGGGATAATACAGGCCTACAACCCAAATAAAATATGAAATCAATGAAGTATACAACGCAAAATGTTTTTTTTTTTCTTTTTTCTTTTTTTTTTTTTTTTTAATCGAATTGGAAATTGATTTGGCGCGTAACTAATGGATAATCATAATATACAACCCAAACAAGACATTAAATGGATGAAGTATACTACGCAAACTGTTTTTATCGAACTGAAAATTCAGTTGGCGCGTAATTTATGGAGAATCTACAACCCAAAAGAAAACAACAGATGAATCAAGTATTTAACACAAAACGTTTAAATCGAATAGAAAATTGGTTTGGCGCATAAATTACAAAGAATCTATAGACCGAATGAAACAACAAATAAATTAGAACTAAGTCGCAAAATACATTTATCGAATCCAAAATTGAAAGTGAAGACTTTTTTTTTTTTTTTTTTTTTTTTTTTCAATAACACACATACACAAGCTGGTATCAATATTCCTATAGCACTTCATTTATTTAATTTACGATAAAAGAGCAATGTAGATAAAATGCCTTGCTCAAGGGCATAAGTGCCGTGCCGGGGATCGAACGCCCGATCCTCGCATCTCCAGTCAAGCGCCTTAAACCACTGGACCACGGCACCTCCACTAAGAAGACGTTCCTGAATCGATATATCGTTAAGTGAGCTATCGTGATCGATCGATTAGTCTTTGCTCAAGTCTTATTTATATTAATTTTTGGGGGTATTTTATTTTCAGAAATCAATATCTCCTGTATGCTGTCACCGTTGAATGTCGTGTTAAGTTTTCTGGGGTTGTTTTTGTCTAAGCTAACTATACACAAATTATTTTTTCAGGCCTCAGGTACCCTTTAATAGTACTGGAAGTAGTGCCAAATGTCAGTACTAGTTTGGTGACTTGTTTACAACAGAACATATTTCATGGACCATTAACTAATGACAGATTGCGCTATTGACAATTAAATTGACCCAATTTACATGCAATTTTGACAAATTTGGCATTCCATCATTCATACAAGTTAGACAGTGAAAAGAGGTCACCAGTGGGTTTGTGTACAATGTATACATTCCACTAAAACCACAATGTGTATTCATCTTATCAAAACCATACATAGATGAATGGATTTATGATCTTAATACTACGTGTTAGAAAAAAACAGTGGACACTTTTGATCGTTAATAACTCAAAAATTATACATCGTATCAGACTGAGGCTTTCACAATGTAAAGTTGAAGAATGTAACATTTATTGGGAGCTAGTTTCATGACATTTCTCTGCATACTTTTCTTAAAATATTGTTCTGAGATTTGTTTTTTTTTTTACTTTTTGAAAAATCAAGGCAACATAATTTGTGTATATCAGTAATTAATTCAGAACACAACAATTGTCATTGTGTGTTGCAGCTGTCATTTCTGCCAAGCTTTTGCTGTCCAGTGTCATTAATGATTCATGACTCTGGGTTAAAAAGGTGTTCTGGAATTTCAGCTGCAATGCACAATGGCAACTGTTGTATTCTGAATTAATTACTGATACACACAGATTTTGTGGCCTTGATTTTTCAAAAAGTGAAAATATATAATTAAATATTCAGAGTAATATTCAGAGAAATGTGTATAGAGAAATGTCATGAAACTTGCTCCCAATAAATTTTACATTCTTCAACTTTACAAAGTAAAAACCTCAGTCTGATATGATGTATAATTTTTGAGTTATTAAAAATCAAAAGTGTCCACTGTTTTTTTAATACAAAGTACATGTACTATAGAAAACACTTTTGTCAGTCATCAGAATGATTGAGAGAGAGAGAGGAGAGAGAGAAAGAGAAAAGGAGAGAAAGAGAAAAGGAGAGAGAGAGAAAAGGAGTGAGAGAGATGATGTTGATGACTGCCAAACAGATAACACCCTGAACTTTACTCACATACATGTATTGTGTACTGTATCAACATCTAAGATATTGACAGCAATTTGTAACATTATTATGATCATAATACATGCACTCTAAAATTGTTCATATATTTCAGAGTAAATATTATATGACTACATCATGTTTCTACAAGCTCAAGCTATATTGAACTTCAAAGGCTGAGCCTCTTTGACTCAGGATTACCCTGAAGAATTTCAGTACAAATTCAAATTCAAATTCAAATTTATTGATATGAAATCCTGACATAATAGGATTATCATCAAAACAAAACAAAACAAAACAAAACAAAACATAACTCTGCAGAGGCATGTTGAATATATATGGACAGAATATAGCAAAGTAAAGCTACATTATATTAAAACAAAGTTGTACATAATTATTAGCTTATACTTGACTGAAAAAGAATGTAGCAATCCTTAGAAACAAAACAAAACATGATAGCAGCATATTGATTAGACAAACAACTTTGACAACACGTAGGAAAATTAAACCAGAACCCACTGGCATGTGGAATTATACTCTACAGAAAGTAATGGTGCTATCCTTAGAAACAAAACAAAGCACAAAAAATAACGGAATGATGAATAGAAGCAAAACCTCAATGAAACAAAGGTAAATTATATATTTTCTTTAATTGTATGTACTGTGCCCATGCCCATCACGATTCTCCCCCCCCCCCCCCTCCCCAAAGAAAGTGTGTGAAAATTCCTTGGAAAGTTTTTAAAGTTTTGGAGACAAATAAATGACTATTTTGTGGTGCTGTACTAAAACATGAAATCCAACAAACAAACCTATCAAATCACTTTTGATCATGGCTTGAAAAGCTCAATGAATAATTATTCTTGTACATGTACATGTAGAAGATCCTGCTCTAAAAGAAGAATCAAAGAGTGAATCCTTTCAAGTGACTTATGATTTTATTTTCAATAAATAAAAGCGATCAATGAAGCATGTCAACTTTGCTTTCAAGATAAAAGTCACATGAAACTCTTCAAAGTTCTATTCTGCTCTGAAAACAATGAAGGTTTATATGTGACTTTTTATTGGTTTATAAGCTACATTAATCGCATACATACATGTATCATCAATAATTTGCTGATAAATCACTTGAAAAGCTGCACTGCTCTGTAAATCCTATCAGGGGAAACTCCCAGAATGATAGAAAGACATGAACACTGTTGAAACTAGGTAAACAAGGGAACCTAATTAAATGTTAATATGCGGACTTTATGGTTTGAATAACAATACAAGAGCATAAGCGATATTGTGTCTCGCCCACTCGCGAAAATAACATGAATGTACCCAAAGTGCACCTATCACCCAAGTTTGGTTGCCATTGCATTAACATGTGCAGAGTTATGTGTCATAAGAGAGTCTTGCAGGTAAACTTTAACATATGACCTCAAATGACCTCTAACTTTATCACGTGACCTCCGACGGCACCATAACATGCAGGTCCCCTTAGTGCATCTACAACCCAAGTTTGGTTGAAAAGTGAGTGACGGTTCCAAAGTTATCAGTCATAAAAGAGTCTTGCAGGTAAACTTTAATGTTTGACCTGGAATGACCTTTGACCTTATCACGTGACCTCCGACAGCACCATAACATGCAGGTCCCCTTAGTGCATCTACAACCCAAGTTTGGTTGAAAAGTGAGTGACGGTTCCAAAGTTATCTGTCATAAGAGAGTCTTGCAGATAAACTTTAACATATGAAAAGAGAGTCTTGCAGGTACTCTTTAATACATGACCTCAAATGACTTTTGACGTCATCATGTGACCTCTGACAACACCATAACATGAAGATACCCCTAGTGCTTCTATCACCCAAGTTTGGTTGCCATTGCAGCAACAGTTGCCAAGTTATGCGTCCTAAGAGAGTCTTGCAGGTAAACTTTAACATTTGTGACGGACGACGGACGGACGACGGACGGACGACGGACGGACATTTGTAATTTAAAAGAATTAATCAAGTTGAATGATAAAATATATGTCTAATCAGTCAATGATAATAGTTTAATCATTAAAATATGTTGGAGAGCATAGTATATTGAAAAGTGTTAAAGCAAAAGAAGGACCCTTTATGTTTTAAGAGAAGGTTTTGAGTTATTCTCCCCCCCCCCTTCTTTTTTTTTTTTTCTTTCTATATCTATTATGCCAAAAATTGCTTGATTACATATTTCCTTTTAACAAATAGTACTTTGTATCTTGCAATCTATTACACTGTGGACAAACATTGTGACACAGGCCTAAATATTGTAACACAGTCTGTTTTATCATATTAAAACTGCAGTAGGCAGAGCATATTTCCCAATAAAAAATGAAGCTGCCTATCAAGTTCTCTATTCTATGAAAACAGGTAGGATCTTTACCAGGATTCTCCCAAAGTAAATTCAACTATGGTAGGAATACCTGAAACCATAGTAAACTACTTTAACAGACAATGGTTGCTAGGTTATCAGTCTAAATCTCTATCTAGGTGAGACCATGATTGTAAAAACTTGGATGGACTATATACTGTAGGACTGTCCAAAGTGTATTTATCACTGTAATGCTTAAAGAAGACAAACTTCTGTATTTGTATTTGGGAGACATATAATGTAGGTTGCTATGCTGTAGGTTGCTATGCTGCAGATTCCAGTTATCTAGTTTCCTTTTTCTTTCATTTTGCCTTGTTTTCAAGCAAACTCATTCTAGGCAGCCCAAAGTCCCCCCCCCCCCCCCCCCTCAATACTGTCTTTTGTATGAGTCTGTACACTAAATAAAGTTTGGGGCATTTCCAGAACAAGCATACTTTATAAGAGCCTATTCATAACATTGAAATACAAGAGTGGATTTGTTTTCCTTTATTTCACATCTCTGAGCTCTCTCTCTTTAAAGCTCATGTACAGTTTTGGTAGCACAAAGGAAATTGGAGAGAAACATGTTAAACATAGTCTCATGTTGTTTTCCATGCATCAAAAGATGTTTGTACGAGATCATTTGGTATTTCATCAATGATTTCTGGTGAATTTTACCATAAATATATGTAAGGACGTAAGCAGCCCGACAAGCGCATTACACATTGCCCATGCGCGATCCCGCAAAGACAATGCGATAGCCAGATAGCTCCCTGCGTATGGTTTCTTAGCGCACCATGTACTAAGTGAATATTTCTACAACAGAGTGATTTATCTTAGATTAATCCTTCCTTCGCAAATGATATTGCGGAGGGTGCGGCACCACTGGTGCAATGTGCGGAGACAGTGGAGCAGCAGAAGCGCTGCAGAAGCCCTGCAGAAGCGCACTTTCCTTTATATCTTTGGAATATACTTCTTTTATATCTTTGGAATATACTTCCTTTATATCTTGGAATATACTTCCCTATTTCTGTTTGTATGCATAGGATTTTAATACATACATGTATATATGTAATTATTTAAGAAACCTTTCAATACACCATATTTACAGGAGCATGATGGTATGTGTATTGCTTCACTCTGAACAATACAGGTTATCAATAATGTGTTTTTTTTAATATGACTAAGAACACTATAGTGTTACCAACTGGGTAAAGAAGAAAAAAACTTTTAAAATGCATCCGGCAATGCTATCTGTGTTCATTTTCATTTACAGGTAGTTATGACTGGACCATTTTTATACAATGTCCTAACAAGTATCCTTCCGGTACCAGCAACAGAGCGTAATTCAAGATACGATACCTTGGAATAGGCACTAAGATAGGGATAGATTTACATTCTACGTTCAAGAAAAGTATGCATTGTATGTTTATCTTTTAAAAGGAAAATAATATATCCCATCACTGCCTTCAAAATACAAACAGAAGAAAAAAAACGATGGCATCTAACAATATCAGACAATAGTCAAACTGAGAAGCAGACTGTGAAAGACATAGAGACAAAGAGAGACAAAGAGATAAAAAGCAGGAAAGAAGTCATAAACCAAACATGAGTGGGAAGGGGAGAGAGAAAGACAGAAATGGAAAAACAGAGACAGAGACATTGAGATGCAAAGAGGAGGAGAAACTACAGAAATGTACAAGGAAACAGAGACATATTTTGACCTACATGTACAAGTGCAACACAGTAAATTGACAAGTAATACAGTAACAAAATAATGATAAGATATTTTATGAAAAACAAACAAATGAATGGTAAAATTTTCTTGTGATAATTACACAAGGGTTTTCATACAGCTTCAAAATAATGATAAGAATATACCTGTTTCGAATTGAAAAAAAAAATTAAAAGATGAGCAGAATTTTCTTGGGAGAACACTCCATCATATATTTACCTGATGATAACACACTGGTTCTCGTATTCAATCAACATGTTTCTGTACATGTCATCTGTAAGGGCGTAGACATGAGGGGGGTTCTCGTATATGGCCTGTGTACATAAAATATGACCAGAAGATCATTATTGTTGTACATGTACATGAAATGTACTACACACATAAAATCAAATCAAATGAACCTTGTTGTAAAACAAGAATATTAATTAATTTCATTTCTCTGGATACTTATCATTCAAAAAAGTATAGTGATCAAAATGAAGTACTGGTACACTTTAATATGTGGAAGAATTCTTCCATGAGACCCTCAGTTATAGGTATGGTGACCAATGAAAACTTTACTCCTGCATGCATTGTATATGACAAGAATAACGATGTTGGTACAGGTCTTACAAGAGTGAGAAAATAAAACTGTTTATCCAGAGTACTAATGAAAAAGACAAGGAAATGTCTTTCTTGTCCTATTAATAATGTTTCCTCTCAAGTTTTCAGCAGACTGTTCCTGTTTCCTTGCATTTTTTTTTTTCATAAATGTTGAAGAACACCATAAGTTTGTGTAAAGATTAAGAATTGGAAAGTGATACATCTCATTCCACAAATTTATGTTTTGTTATATTGATTAGCAAGATAACTACAATTGAAAAATATGATTAAAAGAACATTTTGGCTTTGTTATACAGTTCTTCTTAGAGCACATAGAAACTTTTTATAACAAAATCTTCAAGATCTTAAAGTACAAAGTATTGGGCAATAAAGTACCACATCCCAGCCACACAATGACTTTTTGACACTGCTCTAGATAATCAAATGACATAAAGTGACATCATCATTTCTTTCTTCTTCATAAGTTTTATATGTGAATTGTAAATAAATAACAAAACCACAAGTATCAATGTCAAATTGATGGCTCCGCCACAGAAGTTTACAAAGAGTAAGCTTGGCATGAATTCACATGAGCATTTATAGCAAACATTGGTCGCCTAGGGTACTGAGAATAGAATGTTTCCACTTTTTCATACCTGGTAAACTATTAGGCTATAAAGATTTGGTGAGAATTATCAAAATCATCATAATGATCATTTTAGTCTTCTGATGTAATTTATGCCCTACATTTTGGTCTATCCTTTACTTTGTGATTCTGTTTCCCAATTTTCCCATATTAAATGAGAGAAATAACCGTTGAAGATGTAGTCTGAGATATCTGGGCTGAGGTAGTGATCTGACACTTAGCCCGGGCATTAACATTAGGTTGCTATTCTGTTGTAGCTTAGGTTTAGGGTTAGGACTAGGGCTATGGTGTTGAGTCTAGGGTTGAAGTTGGGTATTTGATTACAGTAAAAAAATTACAATGGTCACAGGAGTATGTGTCATAAAATCAATGGGCAGATGGGGTCTAAGGAAATTATATTTTATAAAAACCAAACCATATTCTACCGGTTAAGTTGTTTGACCAGGGCCCCATTTCATAAAACTTGTTATCAATAACAAGTTAAAATAATTGTTATAAGCTACTGAAATCCCTTGAATCTGATTGGCTGAGAGCGAATTTGTCATAGAAATGAGGCAGTGGTTATTGATAACAAGTTTTATGAACCAGGGCCGGCCCAGATTATTTTGTTAGAATAAATGAACTCACTGCTCCTTGGTACATGTCAATCTCTTTCTCTGTGAAGTACGGCATCTGCTTGAATGGATTGACTGATATCAACACAGGCCCAATGTACGTCTGGAGTCACAAGGGTTAAGGATTTCAATTGAAATAGGACAAATTAACTCAAAATGCATCATTTATGAGCATCTATCCATGATGCATACTGGCACATTACACAAGTTCATACAAATTTGATATTCAATTATCAGCAAATTTGATATAGTTCCTCAAAGGTAACAAATATGACACATTTAATTTCTCTGTATTATGTTGTTTATCTTTTGTGAATGGTATCATAGCTATTAAAAGTATATACTGTAGTCTAAAGACTTCTTTAAATTACAAGGATATACATAGCTCGCAGTCATACAGGTGTACACTTTTCTCTTGATTCATTTAATTCCCCCAAATTTAGCAATCCTGAATCTTAAGGACTACAAAAATTCATATTTTCTCATCTGCATGTATGTTAGGCTTTCTTATATCCATTTCTTTATTCTTTCTCTAATCAAAATTCAAATTAATCATTTACAGTATACATCCAAGATATTTTCTCTTCCTTATTAAAGCGATCTCCATACACTGAGTACTACTGGCAGTATTGATATTAACAAAACCTTTGTATGGATTGGGCAAAGTGCAACATTGTGTGTATCAATCCATATCCATGTAATATAAATATAATATGTATTAATGTACAATAATATCTCAGAGTATAATTGAAGGGTAAGACATTGTAAACATTAAACTGAAAGTAAGTGTGTATTATGTAAAATGGGATAGGCCCCAGCAGGAAGTGGAAGCTGGTGAAATAGCAACTTGGTGGGACTACCGTAATCTATGGGTCAGCTTCCTGAATTTAACTCTGTTTAATTCAGCTCAGCAGGTGATCTGTTTAGTCTGGTTTTATCAACAATTATCAGCTTTCAAACCTATGAAAAGACTTTCAAAAGAACACCTATAGATTGATGTTTAAATCAGCAAGATTAGCTGCTCTTGACATCTTTAGAGATTGTGAATTAATGTAGGAAGGGTCAATTATCCATGAATGTGTATTGTACGGTTAAATTCAGAAAATAATTACATGTAGAGTGATCATCGTTCCCATGATATAACAAATGTTTTGAACTGTTTTGCCTCTTCATTATTGCATTTAACTTAGAAAATGCAGTATAAATTTATGTCAGTTATGTTCATAGTGATCAGAAATGTATGTTATTAATATTATTATTATCATTATCATTATTTTATTTGGCAAAGAAAAAATTTAAACACATTTGACAAAGTAAAGATAAAGAGAATGCAACCACTGGAACAGCAGGAACAGAAAAAGTTAACTAAATAACTGTAGCACAAAGCTTTCTATCCCAATTCCAGTGGTTGGAAACACATTTTAAGTACATAAGTTGCATATTCATTATAAATTACATTAAATAAATGTGCACATTCGCACCACAAGAATATGCAAATAGATATTTCAATATTATGTTTAATATACAAAGATTAATTCATATTATGTACATTAAAACCAGGAAATATATATCTTTTTCATTTACATGTGAAAGTACTCTCTCATGTAAATGAATGGTAGGCTAATCATACATGATACAAAAGCAGAAAGGTTACTGAAGTTATAACCTAGATGAATGCTCGACCGCACACAGTCATAATCTATGCCTCCACCCTTGCCAGATTAGAAATATATCGCACATTCATGTTGATTTGTTTAAATTTTGATTGAAAATTTAATAAACTATTTCATCACTCTAAAGAAATTCACTAAAATACTATTGTTACTGCAGTAAATATCTGAAATGACTGGAGAGACCATTGCCTGCCAAGTGTGAAGATGATCCATTAAATCGTTCTTGAGTTATTGTGAGAACCATCTATTTCCAGGTATATAATAACCTCTGTGACCTTTTATCTTTGACCTTGTGACCCCAAAATCATCTCAGATCATCAACACTCCCATATGCATACATGAGCCAAGTCTGAAATTGATTCGCCAAATGGTTCTTAAGTTATAACAAGAACAATCCATTTTCATATATATACAATCTCTGTGACCTTTGACCTTTGACCTCATGACCCCAAAATCTAATGAGATAATCATCTCTCTCACATTCATACATGAGCCAAGTTTGAAGTTGATACGTCAAATGATTCTTAAGTTATCGCAAGAACAAGCCATTTTCATATATACAATGACCTCTGTGTCCTTTGACCTTTGACCTTGTGACCCTAAAATCTAATCAGATCATTGTCCCTCTCATATGCATACATGAGCCAAGTTTGAAGTTGATCTGGCAAATGGCTCTTAAGTTATCGTGAGAATGAAAACGGGAAGTACGGACGGACGGACAAAACATAATGCCTCAGGCACCCACCTTTGGTGGGCAGAGGCATAAAAACTCACTTCAATTTACCATTTACAATTCATTCTCACTAGTCATTAAAATCTTCTGTATTACGATGTCATGATGAATTATTCCCATGTGTTACTCCAGACTACATAACAGCAATCTTTGGCAATGATTCAAAAATAACATGTTCTATGTTCAAAAGTACAGGTTTATTGGTTCAATAATGTTTGTTTTCATACCATGATTATTATTTTCCCTTGAATACTTCACATGAACATGATGTACGGTACTTCCTTAAAATGATCTGCAAGCATCTCAAAATTTAGCTGTCATATTCCTTGAACATGTAAGTGACTCAAAACAAAATAAAAAACACCTATATACAATTCTTCTCGATAAAATGTAGACATTTATAATTTCCTTTGAAAAATAATTGTTTTGGAATCAAAATCAGCCCAAATATAATCCACATAACCAATTAGAAGATAAATTTTATCTGTATTCTGTTTTGTGCAGTTTTACAATTTTCTTACAGCAGTTTCCATTCTAAAGTACTATTATGCATTTTTATATATTAATTTATATATATATATATATATACATATATATATATATATATATATAACTCTTATTCCAGCATTTAGGGGAATCCTTTTATCTCAGCCTATTGTTATCATTCGCCTTAACGCACGGTCCCTTTCGCCGTAACGTCGAATTTCTATTGTGACGAAATAAACCGCATTGATAGGATTCCCCCTAACGTAGGAAATAATCAGTGTATATATATATATATATAAATTAATATATACACACAGTACATCAGACCCATATGCACTGTTTAATGTACCAAATAAAATCATAATCATGGAAGAAAAATATACCAATTCCTTTTTACATATTAAGTATGGAGCCATCTTCTCATCTCATCTCTGTCTCAAAAGGGGAATATCTTTTTTAAGCATTAATCGTATACATGTATATACAACATGTATAAGCCTATTTAATACATTTTTTAAAACTTCCTTGTTTCCCTTAATTAGAAAAGTAAATACCTCCAAGATATTAAGTGGATAGAAGCATTGGGAAGTTTTATGCAGGCTCATAATGAGATTTAGAAACCACAAATAATTATGGTCAAGATCTTGCAAGAGAATACATACTGCACAAACCTCACATCTTAAAGGGTGACTAAAATAGAAAATTAATTGCCCATTTTTCGTAGGAAGGAGTCATCAGGAGCCAAAAAATATCTATCACACACATTTTTATGCATTCAGTCGTATTTCATAATCATTTGAAAAGTACATTTTTGCTGATTTACACAGTCATAAGCCCCGCCCCGAAAAAAACCCATCGAAGCGACATCATGATCACGTCATCTGTGACGTACAAGAAGTAAGGGAAAATATTCCACCAACCTATATACCATGCGCTCCTGCAGGCCCCGGCAGGCCCAGCCCGGTGCCGAGCATGACATTCACCGCATCGACCATTTGCATCGCATATTTTCGTGTGTTTAATTCCTCACAATAAATTTGATTTTGGGACACAATTTCATCAATAATGCCAAATCGGTGTATAGTTGCGGGCTGTAGCAAGACCCCTAAAAGATGATGTAAGCCTACATACGTACATCATTTTCCTAAAGATAAAAATTTACGGAAATTGTGGGTCGCAAAGGTATGCTCACGCGGGCAGAGTGGCAGGGCCAAGCGAGTGGAGTACAATTTGCAGTGATCACTTTTCTTCTTCAGCAGCTGCAGCAGCTTCACCCGCGGCCCCTTCCCCGCGGCCCCTCCACCATGCCCTGGCGCGTCTTCTGCGAGGGGTTCAAACATATATGGTCGAATTCCCCTTGCCACTGCACTTGAGCTTCTTCTCTTTCGAGATTGATAAATCATCTGATACATCAAAGTTTGTTTCTGGCTCAAAAAAGTCCTCCAAATCGGAAACACGACCACTATCCATCTCTCTAAGTTACTCGAAGAATTCAGCCAAAAATCTAAGTCAGTACTTGTACCGTATAGTACATGTAAAGCGAAGAAAAAAAGGCGAGAGTAAAAACAAACCAAACAAAAGCGTTCACCAGTCGCTTAGTACGAGGGGGAACATAGTTGCCGTACTAAAGATGTGTAGTACATTGCACAGACGCATAAAACGGCTGTGTACGCGTTTAAGACCAATGCAAAACTATCGTTCGGCAAGCTCAGATGGATGAGAACATTGTTCAAAGAAAAGTTAGAAAAACAAAACAAGAGGTGTATATTAGGGCAAAAGTGTTCACTGATCTTGTAGAAAATATATTGATAATGATTATTCACTCCTTAGACTATATTGATTAATTTCCCTTTTTCATAAATTGTCCGTTGAACAGAGGGGTCACATACCGCATTGTGTGTACAATGTTACATTGCCGCAGCCTGCAGATCTTGTGCCTCTTACTCTTCATACGTCACTTGGAAGTGTGACGTCAATTAGCCAATCAGCTCACGAGTTTTAAAGAACCGTCCCAAAACCTCTACTTTTCCCCCTTTTTCGCCAAAACGAGACATAATTTTGACAATCAATTGCCAGATTCGTGATTTGAAAGCAAAAATACATGGAAACAGCACCTTTTTTTCTCTCTAATTTAGTCACCCTTTAAGGAAATTTCAAGAACTCAAACTGCATTAAAAAGATGCATCATGCTTTGGGCACAACAATCTGAACCCCTGGGACTCTGAATGCACTTTTCTGATCATTGAAAGCATGCTTTGCATAAGAAGTTTTAAGGATAAAGTTGAGTTCTGGTTAAGCAAAAAAAAAACAGTCTCAACATAATTGGGAAAGGTTGGTCACGTCTACATAACAATTGCTGTAAACTGTGAGGTTTTGGAATCATCGAAATGATAAGAAATTCATCAACTCTCACTGCAGCCCACATGCACTGCACACAGAAATGGGTATATGGGACTGTACACACACATTGCATGAATGTTCGGCCCGAACATTTCAGCTATATTTCATCATAGTTCGAATATGAGACATTTGAAGAGCAATCCTTTTCAGGTAGCTTTTTTTAAAATATGATATTCTTCCAAACTAACATAAAAAGAATGAGAAAGCTCTCAAAATATTTTTTTCCTTTCCCAGTTAACTCAACCTTATCTTTAAGGTTCCAACCTAAGCTGCTTCTATTGGATGAGAATCAATGACAGCTTAATGGTGTGTGAATCTGCTAGGGCAACAGAAATAGACCATGGGCAAGTAAAGTAAATCATACTTGTCTAGCTGAGGAAGCGTTTCAATCATGATTGGGCAAGTGATATTTGTGGTTGGGCAAGTGAAATTTGTGTTGGGCAAGTGGTGCAGAGATGAAGTCCCCTATCAGACAAGTTGAATGGCTGCAACCTAATCACATAATATGAATAATATTTGTAAACAATAATTATAAGAACTGTATGCAAAGGATACATATATCAAGTCATCCATGAAGCGTTTCTTGAGATTCTCCACTATAGCTCCTTCTTGAATCTTGCTGAGAAGAACCATATCCTCCACTCCACTGGTCTTGCGACCCTGACTCTGCCAGTGGTAGGCCTGCAAACAAAGAAAACAGTTATAAATAGCTACCTTTTTATCCATATTCCCCAGACTGTTTTAATCACAGCTCCAGTAATGATAATAATGGTCATGGCTTCTTGCATTGCACTCATCCCTCATGTTGTGATGATCTTGGCATTCCAACATTATTACCCCGTCATAGCTTTAATAGCAGCCAAATAAGTAACCCTCTAGCATATCGGATACCCATTTACACCTGGGTGGAGAGTGGCAAATGTGTATCAATGTCTTGCCAAAGGACATTAGTGGCTCGCTGGGATACGAACCCTCAACCCTTTGAATAAGAGTCAAGTGAATGAACCACTATACCACGACACCTCCACTATTTCAAGGTGCTTTAAAGTGAAAAGTGCTGATAATGCTCATGCATATAATTAATATTACAAAGATTTGTAAGCGTGAAAGGTTTGTATTAAAAAAAAGTTCAAAATCAAAATATGCTCACCATTTGCTAAATAATCAAACCAGTGTAGTTTGAGAACAAAACCATATATTTTGAGAGTGAGGCAACGGCAAGGAAAGTGAGTGAATTCACTGTGCGTGCCCCCCCCCCCCCCCCCCCCGAGCTGAAACAAGCAGAAAAATATTAAGGAGCTTATTCTTATAAAAACTTGGGGATATACATGTAATGCCCCCCACCATTAAGAGGGGTGTGTACCCCCCCCCCCCTTCACTTGCACCCATGACAAAAAAAGCCAATGCTAAAATATTACAAATAAAGCTATTCACATATCTAAATGTATTTGATATGCAGAAGATGTCTGCAATTACAATGTAAATATAAACTCTACTAGCCTACACTTTTTTCAGTCACTTAACAAAAATCATGATCAAATCGATAATTCCTATTAACCAACACAATGCAGAGTGAATTCCCTGCATGACTGTGAGATTCACATGTCCCCAAAGGGTTGGAGTATTTGATGGCTATATTTGTCACTAATTCCATCGATTAGTAAGAGAACTGTAGGATTTTGTCCAAATTAAGAGAGCCGTCCATGTCAACTTCCTGAAGGGGGGTTGACAGGCCTGTATATTCAAACAATATCTCTCTGGCCTGGTTGAACAAAAGTTTTGTAGGAAGAACATTTGATGGAAGTACATTGTACCTGAAATATATTCTCTGTATTATTTTGTCATTCATCCCACCTACGCAAAAACCTTTGGTGATTTGAGAAAGTACATTAACATCATTTCCTGGGAGATGACAATGAGAATACAGAACAAGGTTTCTCAAGCTTTAGTAATCATACTATCAATTCAAGCAGTATTTCACTTCTACGGACAAACAATAAGTAAGTTGTAGCGGTTCTAGCCCTGCAATTACATGTAGATCTTGTAAATGTTCATATCTCACCCATATCCTAATCAATACTCTAGTCAGACTTGATTTCAATAACAATACTCACAACAATGTACATTGTAAATGTGTGTGACTTGTTCAAAAGGGGGTTAACCCTTTTGTGACAATTAACCACATTTTGCAGTTTGGCTCAATAACTTTTGATTCAGAGCTCTGAAAAATATACCAGATGCATGAGTAGAAAGAGCAAACATTTCTACACACACTATGACCATTTTTGTTGCATGACCATATTGCGTTTGATGCCAGGAATTTTAAAAACGAGAATAAGCTTTGAAATCCTTAAATTGACAACACATTGAGAGGCTCAAAGTCATTTTTTTTCATCAAAATTGGCAATTTTTTCAACTTTTCTAGAAAATTCCTTAACATGTATATTGTTCTCAAAGACATTACACCTTATCAGCACCAAGTAGCACTAAAAGAAAAATGTTATTGTTGCCAATTTGAAGAATGAAATGTGATCAGTTTAGCCCTTAAATATTTCCTTTCCTGAAAGGGTTAAAGGCATTGATTAACTTTGCCCAGGATTGAAAAAAAAAATCACTGTTCCAGCTAATGTTGTAATCATAATTGCAAACCATTAGCTCAGACAGGAATTGCCTGAGTTTTACAAGCTGATCGGTCGTTTATATATCAAGATATTTACGATTGAACATTGATGTCGGGATAGAGTACCACCGAACCCTAAAGAACTCTTACGGTTGGCATATTTCGTTCTATCACAGAATACCGTACGGCTGGAAACCCGCTCTGAAATCGCCAAGCGCTGGTGCTTGGTTTTTGTGACTGCAGCGCAGCGAAGAAGCCGAGCGACTTGCGCTAGCGATTGATCGCGATTTTCTCTTTTTTAGGATAGTAAACGGGTTCCATTTTCTCTCATACTTTCACATATCCTTAATTATGTATGTAGTTAGAGGACTGCACACAATTCACTGGCATTTGAGCTGATTTTACAATTTTTCACAAAGTTAATCAATCACTTTAAGGGTCAATGATAATTACAATTATTGTAATTAAATGACTCTCTATACCTAATTTAATCAACCAAATGAAAAATAGTATGTATGCAGACAGTCTTACCATCTTGGTCTGCCTATGTCCTGTTTATTATGAAGATATTCCTGTCCAAATTAAATTCCAAGGTTCACATCAAATCCTTTCTCATTTCTGCATTGGCCTCAGATCGCCATTCTCCAAAACTCAATTATCTGGAAGTTTACTGTACACCCAAGGTTACAATAAGCTCACTTCAACCTAGAGGAGAAGGAGAGAAAAAGGTAGAAAAAGGCACATATAAATAAAATAAATAAAATAAAAGACATACAAATTATGATACTGAATTTAACTGATATTGACAATCAATAACTCACCCAGAATGAGGGGAGACAACTAGATTGCAACATTTGTATTGTTGTATCATATGAGAAGTTGTATCATATGGAGTGTCACAGTAAACAAAGCTTATTTATACAGAAAGCTCTATGAACTTTTGGTTTTGGCAG
Source organism: Heliocidaris tuberculata (assembly GCA_025618425.1). Lineage (NCBI taxonomy): Eukaryota > Metazoa > Echinodermata > Echinoidea > Camarodonta > Echinometridae > Heliocidaris > Heliocidaris tuberculata. Next base: position 7,271,083 of record CM046839.1, read on the forward strand.
CTTAAAAAGGAATAAAGATATACTTTACAGCATTGTTTATTTATACACAAGTACGTGGAGAAATGCAAAACCAGCACAATGATCCACAAAATTTAAAACTGAGAATTACAAAGTGTGTATGAAAAGTGAACAGACCACAAGCATACTATTATATTATTAGATGCACTTTGTTGAGAAGATGCTTATCAGTATTTCTTTATGCTTCTAAACTGATTATTTAATACATAAAACTGATCAAAGGATGTTTATACAGCAGAGTTATTCGTGATCCCTTTGAAGTTACTGTACAGATGCACCTACATGTAAGTAACAGTTACATGTAGGGAGCTTTCAAAGACAATATTTCATGACGAATTCTGGACAAGGATGTTACTCCCACTCCTTCGACTTCAGTTAAATAAACTTAAAGAGGAAGTCCACACTGATATGAAGTTCATTTTAAGAGAAGCAGAAAAATTTTAAAAACAAATCAATGAAGCTTTGAGCAAAATACAATAAGAGAAAGCTTGAGGAAAATCAGATAAGAAATAAGAAAGTTATGAATTTTTTTAAAGTTGTAATTAATCAAACACAAATTGGCAAATCCGTGATGCATCTTTCAAGCTCCTCTCCCATTTACCCTGTACTAAAATATCATTAATTTTCATATTCTCTAAAGAACGTATTTAATCATACAGTACCTGCAGCCTAGATATAAATCATTGCACATATATTATTTTTACACAAAATCTGTATGAAACATATTTGTTCCTTCATCAAAAACCAAGACAATGAAAATTTATTAAACTTTATGTACACAGCAAATGGGAGAGGGCCTCGCAAGCTATGCCAAGGAGTTGCCAATTTGTGTTTGATTGATTACAATTTCAAAAATTCATAACTTTCTTATTTCTTATCTGATTTTCCTCTTGAAAGCTTTCTCTACTCTGTTTATCTCATTTTTATGCTTATATTCGAATCAACTAAATATCAGGGTGGACTTCCCCTTTAAGCACTATCACAAATTTACATATCTCAGTTTCTAACAGTCTAAAGCAAGAACATCTTTCAAGAAAACAACTACTGAACTAGATACTGATAAAAACATTCACTCAACTCCCAGCTTTGTATGAAGTCACATGAAGGTCACCATGCATTCATGTACATGTACATCTATATAACCCCCTGTTCAGACTACCTAATTTCATTGTACAGCTATACAAGAATTGTATAGCTATACAAAAAATAATTAAATATTCATATCTAAAATCATATAAAGAAATGTCGTATAACGAGACATCGTATAGCGAAACGTATGTTTGAGCATCGTTTCGAACAAAAAAACCAAAAAGAATCCGCATCCCCTTGTATTTAATCTGAACACTGTATCATTCGCTATACCATGATTCTTTTTCTCATATAATTTTCTTGTAGTCTGAACAGGCTATTCGCATAACAAACATAGATTATACATTGAGTCAAAATAAAAGTATTAAAAGTATGAAACTCAACCAAAACAAACAGACTACAAAACCTCAACCCTATAATAAAGATTCCTTGGTACAGTGAACACCACACAATAGGCTGCTAGACTCTTTCAAAACGACATGTGTATACAACCCTTGTTATGGTCGATCCACACAACTTGTTATTCTCTAATTCTGAGGACCTGTTCACATACCTTCAAATATCACTGGAAAAAAGGAAAACAAATTTGACAAATGGAGGAATATGTATATATCTGAAATGACACAACAGTCCAGGGTTGGGCGGTAAATACCGGTGGCGGTAATTACCGGCGGTAAATACCGGTAAATACCGTCCGGTAAATATGATGGGCGTCCGGTAAATATGTAAAAAACGGGAAATATGATTTTAATTCTTTGTTCATTAATAATTTTACTTGTTTTTAGCCTCAACAACTGAAAATATTGTTCTGAAATAATTAGCAGCACAACACTCATAGCAGAAACACACAAACAAATTTATTAAATCCACAATTTTTTTTTTTTTTTTCAATGATCTTTATTTCGATTCCACTCAGTAATTATACATAAATCATACTTCAACATTTCAATGAAAGTAAATGCATATGACAACTAAAACAGATTTTCTTGTAACATTTTCTATAAATGAATAATTGAAATTCGAAAAATTTGAAGAAAACATTAAATGAAATCTTTTCATAAAATACCCCCCCCCCATGAACACGAGAATTAATACACATGTATATACATGTATACACGTATAATTAATAAAAATAATTCTTCATTGCAAAATGGAAATGACTAATACAGACTGACTTCATACAAAAAAAAAAAAAAGATACAATTCATAGGTTATCAATCATACTCACGAAATAAAAATATCCTAAATCAATAGGCCTACATAATTATAGGCCTACAATGAGTCAGAAAAAACAAAAGAATGAAATCAATCCATAAAAACAAATTATACCCTTCCCAAAACAAACCATTACCAAACCCCCCCCCCACACACACACACACACCCTCCCTCTCTCTCTCTCACACACACCCATACACACACCACACGCCCACCCCCACACGCACATACACACACACACACACACACACCCACACACACAACACAATTACAGTAAGGTTACCCGTTCACACTCATATTTACCTTTAGTTCTTCCCATTTTTGTAGGTGTACTGACAACCTACCCGTTTTCGTAGCTAATTCCTTTTCTTCCGCTATAAAATCCGTAATAATTTTCTGTATCTTGATACTGGAAGGTAAATGACCTTCTGCCCTTGATTTAAAAATTGTATATTTTACCCAAATTATAATGCTATTCACACACTTAATTCTATTTGAGTTGCCCGATAGTCCTAAAAATATATCTCGCCACTTCATATCCCTTAATTCAACTAAATCAAAGTGTTCAATAGTAAATTGCCATAACTCTTTGACCTTCCCACAATTGGAAAATAAGTGTAAGTAGGTTTCTTTGTCCTTTTTGCAAAATGAACAGAAATCGTCCTCAACAAAACCAAACTTCATTAGCTGTACTTTTGTGTATATGACTCCGTGTAATTGCATGAACTGAAATTCTCTCTGTTTTCTGATAAGTGTTGTGCATCTTGCTGTTATGAAAAGATCACTTATTTCTTTATCCGTTAAGTCAAATTTGCTACTACAATCCTTTACTTGCAAGTTATATGATTCACGTAAATCTTTGACAAAACAGTCATAAATTTTCTTTGATTTTGTAGCCTGAAACATTGTTATCTGACCAGAAATATTTAGGTTCATATCAAAATCAAACAAATCAACTTGCTGAAATTTAACAGAGGGGATGGCGTTCTTCCAACTAGTGGGTATAACATGTGCAATTTCGATAATCTGAAGCAATTGATTCGCGTTTAACCCAATGTTTTGGAAATGGGCCACAGGTTTCAAATGACCATTATCAAAAATATGGTTTACATGGTATACAATGCATACATGTACACACCCAAACACACACACATGTACAACACACATACACAAACTCAAATTCATTTCTCCAGGGGTTAAACTTTTTACATGTATCTCATTACAATATGATTTTTGTTTTCAATTGTGAATAAAGCTCAGAATATGAATTATATTATATATACATTCAACAGAGTTGAATATACCATAATATGTGAATCAATAGCTTTAGAATTTCTAAGTGCATTATATATTCTTTATCTATGGATGCACATTTTACGGTATAATTTGACGAAAATGATCATGTACTATGCATTATAGAAAATGGGAAACTGCTTGTGGGATCGGAACTCACAAAACTCTACATTGCAACATTCATTGATAAAGTGCAACGAACTCCGTATTATCGATTAATTTGTATCGTTATTGATCTCTGTCTATGGGAGTTTGTACACAAAATATACACACACAAAAACACACACACACACACACCCACACACACAAATACATGTAGAACACACCAGAGCCCGAAATATAACACGTTATATTGCACGGTCGTGACATATAACGAATTACGCACTGGCAAGACCCACATCTTACTAATCAGAAACCTTGTTTCATACAACCCATCTTATATTCTACTGTATGTAATTGGTTTTTGTAACAATAGTGTATCAATGATTTTGTATACATGTGTACTAGTGATTGCTGGATTTGAACTTTTGATAAAATGTTTACAGAAAAAAAAAAAATCTTTTTATAGCCAAAATAACAGACATAGACAAACACACACACACACACACACACACACACACACACACAAATAGTACACACCAGAGCAACCATACTCACCACCATTGTTATTATGTTCAAAATTGGACAATCCCTATGAACAAGTGAGTGGAAAAATATATTTCCCAGTATTTCCCGGTAAAAAGCGGTAAATACCAGTAAAAAGCGGTAAATACCGGTAAATACCGCTTATTTCCCGGCGTCCGGGAAATAAGCCTCCGAAGCGGGAAATATGCCAACCCTGCACAACACATGTGTACATGTAATATGACTTAATCAGTTAATAATCACCTCAAAGAACTTTCCTCCCTTGCAACTTGCAGAGTGCACACTTAACACAGAAAAGTTGAGTAAGTAACAAGATCCACTTCCTGCTTTGAGAACGGGTTAACTTCCATTCAAGTCAGGACTCTCCGTGATTACAGGACAAACTATACAGGACTACTGGCCCATGACAACATTATATCCTGCCTTTATCCCTGATTTAGTGATTAGCAACAGACACAAGCTGACGATGGGGTCAGCAGAATGGCTAAATCACTACTCACTGTACTGTAAAGCCCATATATAGGCTGGGTGAATTAAAAGCAGTCACAGATATATGCTTCCTGGTTGGTTTATAAAACATTCACATCATCACAGACTATCAATGTCAAAGTGTATCACGCAAAGGACAAAAATAACCAGGATGTGCCAGCAACATAAAAGAGAGTGTTACGATGAACTTCAGGTCCACTCACACTATTCTAATCAGTCTCTTGTGCAAATATCAAATCTAAACTTGATGGAGGTTGTGGTCCAGAGTCCAATTTTTCTAGCTCACCCTGAGGCAGAATCACAGGACTTTTGTGGTGTCTGGCTTAAAACAACGGTGCTGAACTTTATCAACATACATGTATATGAAAGCATTCGTACATGTAAAATACAATACAATGCAATGCTTTCGAACGGTCACAAGCAGTCAAAGTTAAGTCACTACAAACTCCAAGAACTGAACATACATGTATAAGAATTTTTATTCTAAGTTATGAAATATTAATGCTGTGCAGTATACAAGAGTGTATCCCTCTTTGACCTCTTCCAAATCAAGGTCTCATTAAGAATTTTCATGACATCCCTTCACCGGGAACTTTTGTTATGGAAATGATTGTTGTTTATAGTCACTGAGTGGGAGTTCCCATAAATGACTCATGCCATCAGCTTACAACTAGTCAACTGATTTCTCTATCTGCTTTGCTCTGGGCGGGGGCCACCTCAGTTTCTAAAGGTTAAAGGAAAACTCCCTCCCTTTTCTCCCTCTCTCTCTCTATCCCCCTCTCTTTCCTTCTCTCTCTCTCTCTCTCTCTCTCTCTCTCTTTCTCTCTCTTTCACTCTCTCACTCTCTCTTTACCTCTTTCATTCCCTCTAAATCGTTTGTTTCTTTTACTGCTTATTGAAACATAATATTCATTTTACATCTGCATGTCTTCTGCTTTAGAAAATCAACAACTAATTACATGTGCCGCAGAGTTTTCACAAATGTAACTAATCTGGAAAAGATTAAGAATGGAGAACAAACTAGAATGCTAAAACATAATTTCTATCATGTTACAGGTATGTGTTTAATAATGAGGAAAAGGAGAAATAAGAAATAGATACATGTAACAGCTCCAGAAGAGGAAGGCGGCTTGGGAAATGGAATAAAAAAGAAAATTGTTCAGTACTACATGTAGCATACAGAGCAACACAGGGATATACATGTTTTTCTATAAATATTTCTTGAAAGAGACATAATGATGATCCAAGAGAGTGCCTCTTTAATATAAGGAGAGATATGTGTCATTCCCCTTTTCCCTGTCTCTCCAGCTGCTCTTGTCTTGCATTCTAATGAGTTTGAACAACGCTGTTCAAGAAGGGATAGCAAAGTCTCTCCACTGTGCACTGTGTACATGTGTACCATACCTACCCATAACTCACTGCAACCATTCAAAAATGGGTTTCAGATTTTTCATACTTTCTCAAAATCAAAATTTCTTGTCAAAATATCTGTATTAATTTGAAACCCTACAGCTGGAAAAAAGAAGATATGTACATGTATATCATTCAGATAAAATGGCAATGAAAATAGAGGCACAAAGAAAGTAACTTTTGCCCTATACAATATAAACACGTACATGTACAGGGCATATACATGTACTTGTGAACATACTTGGCACACTTCTGACTTTTTGTAGAATCCTGTGCACATGAACAGTCTAACAAGCATGAAAGTGTTTCGTCCGCCATTTTTATGCATTTTAATGTCTATAACAATTACACTTCCTATCTTCTCACACTCCAAAACATAGAATGGTGGTCTATTTGTGCAGGCAACCACACTGGCACAACTTCTAGGATCACAAGACCAGTTGGTGTAATCTTGGGTTTGTTCCATACAATAGAAAGACAATGTCAAAAGAAAGATAATAAACTGGAAGGGATTACACATCTGCCAATAGCTACGTTCATACAGGGCTTGTGGTTTCAAAACTTTAAGTTAACCAAACAACAAGTTGATGTCACTAACAACGATGAGGGTTCATACAGGCCAGAAACAACAACGCTCGTTGTTTTGAGATTACAAGTCAAGCAATCGTAGTTTAACTTGAACGGAGAGGTCATCATTAACAACAAGTTTGCTATTAAACTTAAAGTTTATTCTGTCCACAACAGTCCAAAACTACGAGGAAGGAACCCCGCTGCTTGTGGTTTCGGTGTTAACTACAAGCTCACTTGTGGTTCTGGAACTACAAATAAACTTTAAGTTTTGAAACTACGAGTCCGTTCATAGAGTCTGAAACTACAAGATAACTAATAGTTTTGAAACTACAAGCGAAACTTTAAGTTTAGCTCCCTCCATGTGAACCTGACTATTGTCTTTTGGGACTTAAAAGTACGTTGACAGAAAAGTGTTAACTGTTTTGACTGTCCAGTAGCCTACATGTACAAACAAAAAACAACAAAAACATGAGGTGTAGCGGGTAAGTGCCACTGTGTGGCAGAAGTGATAGATAACTCTTCTCCTCCTCTTCCTTCTCCTTCTTTTTTAACACTCAGCACTCCAGTTGGAATATACTTAATACAACAGTGACTATTATATTTTTGTGTGACAATGGGAGAGTTGATTGTCAATATGTCACAATTGACTCCCCAAATTGCCAATTTGAGATTCGCATGATTTAGTGATCTCATTTTTCAAACATCCATAAAAGTGACTGACTCCCCAAATTGCCAATTTGAGAATTAGTCAGTCACTTTTATGGATGTTTGAAAAATGAGATCACTAAATCATGCAAATCTCAAATTGGCAATTTGGGGAGTCAGTCACTTTTATGGATGTTTGAAAAATGAGATCAATAAATCATGCGAATCTCAAACTGGCAATTTGGGGAGTCAATTGTGACATATTGACAATAACTCTCCCGTTGTCACACAAAAATACAATTAATTTGCGGTTTTCTCCTAAACGTCTTTCCCCTCGGGGCAGTACTCAAAAAATGTTGTAGATATCATATTGTTATAGATGTTCTCTGTAGGTTTCCATGGTGAGTGAGTATTCACAATTGAAGGTTTTCGGTTAACACCATGTGGGAGCCTCTGTGAAAAGGCTGTTGATATATTCTTTCGTGAAAAAATAACCCACTTATGAGGCGTTTAGAGAAATTTAGGAGAAGTGAAAGGAAAGGAAAGAGATTGAAATGGAATGAAATTAAATTAAACACTTACACAAGACTATTTTTGGTTTTTGTTTTTGGTGTTTGTACACCAAAAATGAAGTGAAATGGAAAGAGGAAAGAAGAAAAAGGAAGAAAGAGTGATCGAGATCAGGAAAGTTCTGAGTAGGTCACAAAAGTTTGGAGAGAGTAGTTCTGAAAAGAACTGTTTGTATTCCTCTGTAGAGTAGTTTTGAAATAGAGTTTCCGAACTATTATTCTTTCGGTAAAGGAGTATATCTGTCTCGACGTGTTTCGAACAGTGTGCTCTGTTCATTGTCAGGAGATTAACTCGAGGAAAACTGCAGTGCGGCAAGTACATGTATTTATGCAGTTGTGCGGACCGGGGTACCGTTACTGTGCGAGCCCGTGTTCACCATTCCGGGCCTCTGATTGGTCCGTTAACAGAAGTGGGCGTGGCTTGCGGTTGCGTGGTCTAAATGTGTGTCTGTGTCGGAAGTTCGCGCAAATGTCCAAGTCTATTGTTAGTCGTTTCCTGTCGGGTTCGTTAATCTGTTTAGAGATTATCGATTGGCGTGAAGTAGTGTGTTGTGTTGGGGGGGGGGGGGGGGTAATGTAGTTTAATCTTGTGATGTACGTCTGTTTAGGAGAGGTCGCCAAATGTCGTTGATGACTAGTCCGCTGTCCTGTGGTACTGTGTTGTGTTGTTGTATTTCGATGGCTTCTCGAACTCGTCTGGTGTGCCAGTGTTTGATGGAGGTGATGAGTTTCGTATTGGGCCAGTCGATAGGGTGATTGAGTTTCTGGGCATGTTTGACAATTGCCGACTTGTCCCAATCGCTGTGTTAAAAGCTGGTCTGATGTTCCTTAAGTCTGGTTTTGAGGCTGCGTCCTGTCTCTCCGATGTACATCTTGCCACATTGGCGTGGTATCTTGTAAACTCCCGGGTAGGCGTCTGTAGGTTTCTTGTCCTTGTGGGTGAAGAGTGTCGAGTCAAGTTTGCTGAAAGAACGGTGTCTAACCTCGATGTTGACATTCTTGAGAATGCGTTGTATTTTGTGAGATGTGTGGCCTAAGTATGGGAGTACGACCATGGCCAGCGCTGGTGGATCTGGGGCCCGGGCCCGAGGTAACTTAGTCTTCACCTTGTGGGCTGGGTAACCGTTGATTGTCATGAGTGCTGTTTTGATGTGATGCAGCTCCTGTTGAAGATGGTCCTGGTCGCTGATTGCGTGTGCCCTCCGGATGAGTGTGCTAGACACTGACTGAAGAACCGACGGGTGGTGGAAAGATGTGTAGTTCAGGTATCTGTCTGTGTGTGTAGGTTTACGATAAACCTGGTGGGATGGATTCCCGGCTGCTGACCTTGTGATGAGTACGTCCAGGAATGGAAGGGATTGGTCCGTTTCCATTTCCATAGTAAACTTGATGCTTGGACGGTGATGGTTGAGATGCTGAAGAAAGTCCTCGATGTCAGATCTGCCGTGCTGCCACACTACGAAGATGTCGTCCATGTACCTAACCCAAAGCTTTGGTGAGAGTGTTGTTGCCTCAAGTGCTGTTCTTTCGAATTCTTCCATGTAGATATTGGCAACTATGGGGGATAGAGGAGACCCCATCGCTGCGCCTTGTTGTTGTTTGTAAAAGGAATCTCGCCACTGGAAGGAAGTGGAGTTGAGGCACATGAGAAGTAGATCATGTATCTGATCAGGAGACATGGCTGTCCGATCGGCAAGGGTGTTATCTTCCTGTAGTCTCCGTTTGATGATGTCGCAGGCTTCTGGAACTGGAACACTGGTGAAAAGAGATTCAACGTTGAAACTTACCAGGATATCAGTCGGACCGATAGTAACCTGGTTTAGTTTCTCAATGAAGTCCTGAGAGCTGATGATGTGGTGAGTTGTCTTTCCAACCAGTGGCTGTAGTATTGTAGCTAAGTGGCGAGCTGTACTGTATGTCGGAGATCCTCTCGTGGAAACGATTGGTCGGAGTGGAGCTGCTTCTTTGTGTATCTTGGGCTGTCCAAACAAAATAGGACATGTCAATGCAGAAGAACGTAGCTTGAAGTAGAGTGGCTTGGGAAGGATGTCTGCTCGTTGAAGTGCCAGGAGTTTCCCGTTGATCTTCCTTTCCGTAGCTGGTGTAGGATCTCTCGACAGCTTGGTGTAGGTTGGTGTGTCAAGTAGTTCCTGTATTTTGTTGTCGTATTCGTGCCGTTCCATGATGACTGTAGCATTTCCCTTGTCTTTGAGGATGTGGATTGATGGATCCCTGTGTAGACTTTCTCGTCCTTGTTGATGTTGGGCCTGGGTGGTCTAGCAACAGATAGTGCCTGTGGAACTTGGAGTCGTACCTTGTCAGCTGTAACTTTGTTCAGAACATGGAGGTTTGGTTCAATTTGCTGGATAACTTCCGAGAAAGGAACTGTCTTGGGAGCCACAGCAAAGTTCAAACCTAGTTCTAGAACCTTGTGTTCATCTTCCGAGAGATTGCGGTTACTGAGGTTGACAACCATGTTTTTCCTGGCAGCTATTGTGTTGGTAGTAGGTTGCTCGGCAGGAGCATTTCTTGAGTTGTCTGGCTCTTGTTGTCCTGAACGTCCGCTTGGAGATATCTTGGTTGAGTTTCTGCATCTTGGTGTAGTCTTCTTCGGCGAGCCTCTGTTGTAGCTGGATTTCTAGTGACGTTATTTCCTCGGTGATGGTGTGCAGCTTCTCTCTGGTGTAGCTTATGCGTTCTCTGGTGAGTGCAAAGCCAGCTTCTTTAATGATGTGTTCTGCTCGTCTAGATTGGTAAGGTGCTTGAAGACCAAGGCCCTTTTTTCACGAAAGAATATATCAACAGCCTTTTCACAGAGGCTCCCACATGGTGTTACCGAAAATCTTCAATTGTGCATATTGTTATAGGTCCTCATAAAAGAAAAAGATCCTACTGAGTAATACATTTTGAAAAAAATGACATTTTAGTCATTTTATGTGTTGGAGCAAATAGGGAAGTTGTCCGCCACTACATGTATATCACAGTGACATTACCAATTCAGCCAATTTGAAATTCCAATATGTATAGTGATCAAAAATTCACAACTTTCTTATTGCTTGTCTGATTTTTCCTCTTTCTTTCAGAACAACTTGCCATTAAGATTGGCTTTCCCTTTAAAATTTTTCACCATTTCATAAATTCAGTAAATGATCACGTCCTGTCAAGTTTATAACGGTACCCATATCAGACCCTGCACTTTGCACAGAGACATACATGTAAGGAATTTTTCCTGAGAAGCCTTCGTAAGATACCTCGATCAGGTTTGTCAGGATAGTGCTAAAAACAGACAGGAGCCGTAATCTGGCATGATATTTTAATTAATCAACAACAATTAAGACAGTCTAAATGTCAACAAAGAAATTAATATGATAAACATGCATGTTATCATAGAAATCTTGACTACCTATTGAAATCTAATGAATGGCCAACAAAGTTTACATCACAAAATAGAAAACCAGTCTTTCATTGCGCACACATTGGTGTCCAAATTCTATGCCTGCACTGAAGGTAAATGAATAACCTCGCATATATGTGTGAGTGGGCGAAGGCATATAACCATGGACATACATGTACATGTTGTTAGTAGGGTGGAAGAATGGGTCTGGTGTAAAAATAACAGAGGAAAATATGCCAGAGGTAAAAATGATGGGGTGACCATATTTCGCACACATTTAAACAAAGTTTTAGGAATATTATATTCGATCCATGATTTCTCATATATTCTAGAACACTATTGGTAACTTCATATTTTCGGAAACTAATGCAAAAAGTAGCAAAAATTTGCCAATCTTTTGTCAAGATCATCATAATTTCTCACCAAATGGACTTCGCACTGTCTACGCATTGGATAGATGAACAGTGCGGGTTGTTAATTTATCCCATGTGTAGACGGTGCAAAGTCCATTGATTCACATGCCACGTGTGGACTGCGCGATCGCACCACCTCGCTCGCACTCATGCGGGATAGAGACACACTCAGTGGATAGAAGCAGTGATGCACAACGCGCAGGTTGTATGGACGAAATATACGTTCACAGACTCTAAGCTACATGTTGTAGACTAGTACTGACTTGGGGTAGTTGGGCAGGGGCGGATCTAGCTTTTTATAAAGGGGGGGGGTTGGGGGCGGTATGCGAGGGAGCGTAGCGACCGAGCCCGAGCGAGCGGAGTGAGCGAGGGGGGGAGGGTGTGGGAGGGGGGTGTCCCCCCTCCCACAGTAGGGAGAATTTTTGAAAATCTCTGTGTGAAAATGGCGTTTTCTTGCATCTAAAACACCACTATTTTTGGTATAGAGGTCATTGCCAAATTAACCCCCCCATGAAAATTTGTAAAATTTAGTTGCATTTTCCTGCAATGTAAGGCCAGTTGACAACACAGATACAAAGAATTGGGGACCTTGGAATAAGCACTGTCAGCCTAATACTTTTATTATGAACAGCTTGTCACTGATACTCACTGGCAAATCTCAGTCGAATATGATGGACTGGCAGAATAATAATAAAAAATAAAATAAATACATAAATAGAATAAAATAAAATTACAAGTTTAAAAAAAAAGATAAGATAAAAAAAAAAAAATGGTCCCCGGATTTTTTTTTGGGGGGGGTTGCAACCCCCCAACCCCCCCTCTAGATCCGCTTCTGTTGGGTCATCGTATCTCATGCAAATAACAACTGACTGACTACATGTACATGTGCAAGGTAAGAAAAACCTCATCCGTCCTGTCGAACCTGTGCAGTTTAACTCTTTTTTTGTGTGTATTTCGATTGCTAATATTTCAGGTCGAATATGACCAGAACCACCTTAGCAAACACCGAGGGTGGTTTGCAAGGTTCACCGTCCATCGGAATGGTTGATTATGAGGCATAGTATTTCTGTGTTACTCCTGCCTTTAAGCGCCATATATGCATCCACCGTATCCAGCTCCGTGGCCAGTACCAGATTGATAAGCCACGGAGCTCATACAGCTATCCAATTCCATGGTGCTATCAGATTTTTGAAATTTTTTCTACTGCGCGAACTTAGGTCATGGCGAAATATGGTCACACTGTCACATTTTTACTTCTTGTTTCCAAGACTGACAGTCAGTATGATGGGGAGACCTAAAGCTACACACTTTGTTTCCACCAGCTAAAAAATCACCTTTCCAATGATTAATGCGAATTTCTTTCATAAATCTTGGTTCTACAAAGATCTACCGGTACTCTTAAATTAAATCCCTGAGAAAATTACGACGGACAATTATCAATAACATTAATTTTCAAGTCGATGTCGATACCCAGGTCGAATTTGGTTGACAAAATGAAAGGGTCCTAAAGCTACGCACACGTAATAAATGAATGCAAATCTTGATTTTGAAGCTGACTAATGTGAATTTCACCCCGATTTCCAAATAATGATATCACAAAAATAAAGGAAAATTACCCATTCTTTTCGGCAAACATAAATGATAAATGATAATCTCGTTGCCCAGTCACCTGCATAGCTTTAGGACCCCTGACCATACCATGCATACTGACTTAATTAATTGGCATTTTTACCTCTGAATTTCTGATATTTTTTATCCTCGAACCTCCGACATTTTTACCTGGCACCGATGAATTGACATAGGCATGGAAAAAACAACTTCAGAGTTAACATTTGACGAAGTCATGAAATGAATATTTAAGAATAATGTTGAGAATAATTGAGAAAAGAATTCAGCGAGCTCCGATGCGCAGCCGGCCGCCGCCCCCGGCGGCGGCGGCAGCGCATCGGAGCTCGCTGAAGTTGTTCAACTTCAAGCAAGATTTCATTTTATATCTCACCCAAGGCCAAGGTCTAGACTTCAATTTGGAATCTTGAAACTTTTGTTTTGGATCTCCGCCTCCTAATATACAAACGTTTGATCCTGTATGCATGCAGCGCATCCGCTGCCGAAAGATAAGAATGGAAATTAACCCTCAGCAGCACTGTTCCAGTCAACAGATCCAACTCCCGACTCGACACGAACACCGTACCGTGTACCGTACCTATACCGTACCCGGCCGCTGCGCTGATGTAGCTTATTCTGCGTATAATGCACAATCTACTTATTGATGCGGCTTTGTATTAAAATTATACGTAAAATATATAGCATCGGTGTACACTAACACACCGTATGATCGAAAATTATTACTTCCGTATATATTTTCAGAAAGCTCAGTGAAGTATATTCTGCAGATTGAGTCGCAGTGTTCGAGTAGTAACGATAGTAGTACTAATATAAACGTTGAAAGAGACAAAGTCACCAAATGTGGGTGGGAGCACTTATTCAATGAACAAGGTTATAATATAACGTATCTGTTAGGTATTCTGGTGCCCGGGGGGGGGGCAAACTATCCCCTATCCCTATCCAATCTGCGCCCCCCCCCCCCGATGCGCAGCCGGCCGCCGCCCCCGGCGGCGGCGGCAGCGCATCGGAGCTCGCTGCCCCATGCCCAAACTCAGATTAATGAGCGTTTTTAATTTAGAAATGATGGCACGACGTGAAAATGAGTTTTGATGCACCATAACCCGGGGTTGTTAGCCCAAATTCGATGAATTATTGTATAAGCGAGGGAGCCGCAACCGAGCGGACTGAGATTTTTTTCCTTTTCAAGCCCCTCAAATTGAAATTTCCTATGTATTTTTCCCTTAGAACAAAAAAATCCGAGGAAATAGAGCGATCTAGCAAAATACTTTTTTTTTTTTTTTTTTGAACATTCCTTTTGGGGGCGCAAAATGAATGAAAACTCTGAAGAAATATATTGGAGGAATTTAGAAAAGCAATAGCAAGGCAAATTTATGATTTATTTTGAATTATCTATACTCTGGAAGTGCTTTTTATGCACTTATATAAAATCTGGGGGCACAAAATTTAACAATTAGCCGCCTTATGGGGGGGGGGGCAAAGCAATTAGAGTCAATTAATGGTTAACACTTTAAAAACGCCATTGGGTCTAGATCCTGAATATAATTATGCGAGAAAATATAGTGACCAAGCTTTAGAAAATGTTCGCATTTCAACCCCTATAAAACACCATTTCTTACGCATTTTGTCCTTGACTGGAGTGCAAATAACCCTCAAAGACCATAAAATTTCTTGTATTTCTCCACCTTTTCTTTCTCTGGGCGTTTGTGGCGTGTGCCTGTAATCCAGCTAACTGCTAACAGTGGAAGTGTAAACTGATTCAGCGGACCCAGGTTCGAGACTGAGTCACGTTTTTCGGATGGTGACGTTAAAGGTCGGTCCCAGACGTAAATAATCATATCTGATTGATACACGTTTGTAAAAACCCAATTACACACACACATTCCTTTTCTTTCTCCCTTTTACGATTTTTGCGCCCCCTTAAAGTGCCACCCGAGGCACGTGCCCTCTCTGCCCCCCCCCCCCCCCCCGCCCGCAGATACGCCACTGGTCCTATCTCTTTAATTTCTTTTTCTTTTTCTGCCACAAGACAGGGGAGGCGGATCGGAGGGGGCTTTTGCCCCCGTGCCCTCCTACAGCTATACCTATATATATATATATATATATATATATATTTATATATATATATATATATATATATATATATAGCGAGAGAGGTGTGGATGTGTGTACCGTTCGGTTGAACCATGTTGAATTTAGATATGTGAAGAGAGAACGATGGAACAGAATGAAGCAGCTAGTCACTCGGTGTATTTGCAAGCTTTCGGCTCCTGGCCTTCTTCAAGTTTATTTGCTAAATCAAACAGAATGAAACAAATAATAATAATAAGCAACTTAACAAAACTAAAGACAACAGAACAGAATTATCATAAAGCTGGCAACATAAATCAACAGGAGTAAGTGAAATTGAAAAGATGTTACTCGGCAGGAGTAAGTGAAATAACAAAAATGGAACTCAATAGAAACAAAAGTAAGCAAAGTAAAGCCGAGTAACATCTTTTCAATTTCACTTACTCCTGTTGATTTGTGTTGACAGCTTTATGACAATTCTGTTCTGTTGTCTTTAGATTTGTTTTGGCGAGTAACATCTTTTCAATTTCACTTACTCCTGTTGATTTATGTTGCCAGCTTTATGATAATTCTGTTCTGTTGTCTTTAGTTTTGTTAAGTTGCTTATTATTATTATTTGTTTCATTCTGTTTGATTTAGCAAATAAACTTGAAGAAGGCCAGGAGCCGAAAGCTTGTAAATACATAGTCTAGATTCTATCCGTTTTTTTATATTTGGTTTATTCCCTAACGCTGCTCTTTCTCTACACGCATATCCCACACAGAGCGCGACTCTCCACTAATCGCGCGATCCCCACAATATTTCACCCGTCGTTTGCGAGGGTCGATTTGGAAGGGCTATATCAGTTTTAGCGTTGGGGGTGTATTATTTTCTCAACGGATCGCGTTCGTGCGCGAACAGTCCAGGCAGTGGACTAGTAAATACACCGAGTGACCTGCTTCGTTCCGTTCCATCATTCTCAGGTCACACACACACACACACACACACACACACACACACACACACACATACCTGTGCGCGCATATTAACCGATGACATCTTTTACAACCTAGAATTTGACCGCATAACCGATGACCTGTCTGAAATTTTACTATACAACCGACGACTTGTTAGTGTAACACTAACTGATGACCTACCCCTATATGCAAAAGCATGTAATTTGGGTCTAACTGCGCAGGTCTGCCAACCGATGACGTCATCGGTTCGCTGTGTGTCATCGGTCCAAATGTAAAATTCATGCATATGTCATCGCTTTAAATGGGCGCACATACACACACACACACACACACACACACACACACACACACACACATACATGTGCGCGCATAAGAACCGATGACATCTTTTTCAACCTAGAATTTGACCGCATAACCGATGACCTGTGTGTGTAGAATTCAACCGCATAACCGATGACCCGTCTGAAATGTTTCTATACAACCGACGACTTGTTCGCGTAATACTAACTGATGACCTACCCCTATATGCAAAAGCATGTAATTTGGGTCTCACTGCGCAGGTCTGCAAACCGATGACGTCATCGGTTCGCTGTGTGTCATCGGTCCGAATGTACAGTTCATGCCTATGTCATCGCTTTAAATGGGCGCACATACGCATATATATATATATATATACGACAAGTATATTATTTACAGAAATAGATTTGTAAATATAGACATGCAAGTATCTTTTCACACATTGATTTATTCTTTAAAAATATGCAGATGTATAATAATGATGATGATGTTAATGATAAGAACAGTATAATACCACCACCACTACTACTACTACTACTACTACTACTACTACTACTACTACTACTACTACTACTACTACTAACAATAATAACAATAGATATAAAGAAAGCAATAACAATAACATTGATAATAATAATAATGATAATAATAATAATCATTAATAATAATTAATATAATTAATATGATTATAATTATATTGATTAGTACTTAACCATTGTAAGAAATTGAAATGTATATCCAGATGTAAATGTCAGCCATCATTTTGTGTTTTTATACAGTCCTGATGAAGATCACTGATCGAAAGCTTGACAAATAAAGGACAATAAAAGCTACGACCGTCTCATAGTGACATTTCTTTTATTATATATATATATATATATATATATATATATATATATATATATATATATATATACGTATATATTATGTGGTTATGGGAACATTCGCATTGTTACACTCTAAACACATACTAATGCAGTTTTCCTGATTGGGATGAATTACGAAAACTTTTTGAAATGCAGATTTGGGAGTTGAAACTGAAATAAAAATGATGTTATAGTAGGTATGTTGAAATACAATCTCACAACAGACTGAAAATTTTACCACCATTTGATATATACATGTATATGAATGGACATTAATGAAGTTAAGCTTAAATTTATTATAGATTCATTTTGGTCTCACTGAACTATGCATCTACATGATTCTAGTAAGGGGGATGTTGAAAAAAGGACTTTAGCAAACTCCAAAGAATCACCAAGCAAGCAGGGAATTAACGGGCGAAATTCCGAATCTCAAACAAGCATGCGAATCAATAATCATTCTAGAACTAAAAAAAAAATTTTTTTTTTTAAATGTAAAAAATGAAAATCACCCACTGTTTCCATATAATGTTTTTATGCGTTCCGGTAAATGGCTTCAATCAAAGTTTTTAAAATTATTTCGTTCCTTTTTCTGTCCGCACATAATAATCAAAATGCTACCTAATTTTCATGTTCTTCTTTATTATTTGTTAGTTTCCCAGATTGAACATTCACTTATTTCTTTTCATAATCATGCAAGTAAAATAAAATACATTGAAGAATGTCTATGTTTTGTTTTATATCATGTATATGTCTGCAAAGTTATTTTTGATATGTATTATGTTTGTAAATGTGAGAAACACATTTCCGATATTAGACATTAAACTGAAATCGAATTGAATTGAATTGATTGAATTGATTCAGTCTCATCAGCTCTTTCCAACGTTATTTAACGTTATCAGCGTCCGCTCCACACTACTTCTGGTTTCCATAGTAACTTTACAGCATTCTTTGTTTTGCTATATACATGGCGATGGTTACATTTTTATAGCTTTGGAGCTGTAGAAGTTTTCATCCACCAATCAAATGAGCGTTTTCTGCATTTCGGGTCTTCATCCAGAGAAGCTGGCAACGGTATCCCGACACTCTTCAATTTAATTCATATATGGGAAATCGAGTGTTCGAAGCTCTAGACATTGCTGGCATTTACAGAGTCTGAATTTATAGAATTTTTTTCCAAAATCTTTATTCCGGTGTTTCATGTTGAGTAAAACTGAAAGAATTATACTACATTAAAAGCTTCGTCACCTGCGAGATAGGCTTTGGTGTTACAGTTCGGCAGCACAGCTTGGATGATATCAAGTAATTCTTGTGAACCCATTGTCATTGTAAATAGTAAAATGGTGAGTATTTCCAAAGGCCGTCATTTTATAAATACTATTTTCAAATCATCACCACTTTTAATCACGTCAGGTTTTGAAGTATTGAAAGCCTTAAATGTTTGTTTTAATATGACCTAAATCAAATTCTTAACATAATGTTTCTACCTTTTAACAATGATTCAAAAAAGAGAAAAGGTCTAATAATGTATGCTTCTTTGTAGAATAACTGTTATACATAATTATGAATGTATAGTTCGTGAGGAAGCTCGGTGTAGTAAAATACGTTTAAATTCGAAAGTTACACAAGGTAGAGCTTACCCGCACTAAAATCACAATCCCCCCTCCCCCACTATATTCTCCATGATTTTTGGAAGCTCCCGCCCTGCTAAACAAGTGCTTTTCTCTAGCTGATCGATATGGTGTGTTGCCTCTTGATTGGTCCCGTAAGAGCATATTTTTTTTCCAATTTTGCTCCTCCAGCAGTCATTCTCTCATATGACCGAAAGTGGTCTGATAATTTCTACAAAATTTAAGTCAATAAAAAGGGAACCCAGATTCTACACTTAATATCATGAAAATCAGTACATAGTGATTTAGTCAAAGATCACTTTATCTTTCATTTGACACCTTGACCGATAATCTGATCATGGATAGCTTAACAGTAGCATGTTTCCTGATTCATTTCAAATTTGCAACTGCCCAAGTTTGGAATGAAATGGATAGTCAACCCAAGATTTAATTGAATTGTTTCCATTCCAGTAAAATGCAGTCACACATTTTGAAGGTGACTCCTAATCACCATTCATCCCAAACTTGGGCAAAGGCGATTTTTACCACCATTTTTCCCCCGATCATGAGCAGCCTATCTAAAGAAGACATTATCAACCATTATACCATTATAATAATGCATATATTTCAACAATTCCCCTTTGTTTTTCAATATGGTTTCCGTTTTATTGATATACACTATATGTTATTAGTATATCGGACAGCCAATTATTTTAAAGAAATAAACGGTATCATGACAAATTAGATAGCAATAATTTTGTGCTTTATTTTGATCATAGGGAAAGGGAAAGATCCTATCTTCAAAGTTCATTTTTGGCATCGTAACCTACTTTTCCTTTGGTATGTATGGTATGAATACACAATGTCATATTATTTGTAATTTACTTATATGATGAATACATTGTTTTCAACTTAAATATTACATAATCTACAGATATCCTTCAAACATATATATAGCCCACAGTTCCTTTAGTATGATAATAATAATAATAATAATATTGGATATTTATATAGGGCTCATATCCACCATGAATGGTGCTCAAGGCGCTCCAATATATACCCCGGCTCTAGCTAGGCTACCGATTTCGGCGCTCACAGCATTCAAGTAATTCATTCCTGGATAAAGTTGAGCTATTTTCTTTCATATACTGATGCATTTGGAGAGGGATTCAGTTCAGAAAAATGGGGACAAAATTTATGGAAATTATCACTTATAAACTAATGCAGCATATACATTTGTGTCTTCTATATACATATTGGGTGAAAAAAAAAAAGAATCTGTATAATAGTATATAATAAATGAAAGCGCCTGCAAAGTATCAATGCTCACAATCTCTCTGATAACATTTAATTTATCTGATGGCAATTTCCTTTTTAAAAATCTCTCTTTTGCTTTGTTTTTGTTTTTGTTTTTGTTTTTGTTTTTGTTTTTGTTTTTGTTCACAGCCTTACTCCTATCACTGGATGCAAGCGAGGCATCGTTTTGTACTGACGGGTTAGGGTTGAATTACACCTTACCAATGTACAGTGTTTGTGAGAAGAAACTACATCCAAATGGCAGTATGGTACAGACCATCCCAAAGCTCATCCCTTATACATCAGAGGAAGCTGCTTGCCCAAGAAGGAAGAGAAAACTTGGGATAAAACCCGGACACAGAGTGTGCAGATTCCCTGGTAACAAGACTTATTCTGTGTATTTTACGCTATAACTTTATAAAGTCATGGTCTCGCTGGCCTTACGACCGGCTGCCGACTTCTGACAACCAAAAAAAGCTGCGACCATCGACAACCAATCTGCAAAAAGAACATCGGTCCGCGATCAGTTTCCGATCGGTTGTAGGATAGTCGCCGTTTGGTTGTAGGCCAATCGCCGATCATGAAAGATTGATAGGCGACCGCTTGTAGGAACTGTCGTCAGTTGATTGGCGATTATAAAAAAAAACGGTCGTAGACTGACTGATGGCCGATGTTCAAACGGCAGTCGGAGATATAAGGGAAGGCTATGAATCACTGGTGCAAAAATGTCTAAATTATATATTTATGCCAGGTTATGATGAATAGGTCACCAATTATTGCAATACATGGATAACATAAATAATACTTGAATCAGTGAAAAGGAAGCATGTATACGACGTTGTCTGGATAAATTACTCAAATTTAACAAGCTCATGAAGAGGAAACAGCTCAGTATGGCTCTCACATTTCTACCATCGGTTTGAAAGTGTGTGGTATATATAAATATATATATATATATATATATATATATATATATATATATATATATATATATATCAAATCATATATTTTATAAGCAAAACTACTTTTCAATAGGCAATACAATGCAATACAACCAAAATTACCCTTGAGTTGATTTCATGAAAGTCTTTGGGATGGTTTTGATTACTGTTGGTTGTCGGTGCTCGGTAATGGTTTGGGAATCAATCGGCGACTGGTCGTTTATTATTCGACGATCATTCACCGACCTTATTTTCAACCCAAATCCGTTCGGCGATGGTCGACGAGCACTAAAGATCAGCCTACGATCAGTCTGAGACCAGTCGCCCACCTTTAGAAAACCAAAGAAAACCTCCCCACAATCAGTTTGGTCGGCAAAAGGTTTTCGATGCAGGAGCGTAAACATCCAGTCGACCAAAATGCTCCGACAACCGATTGCCGACCGTTGACAACCAAATAAAGATTGACGAAAAACTGTTTGCGATCTTAGAAAACCAACTACCGACTAGTGGTGGTCGGAAGTCGGCAACCTGTCGTAAGGCATGTGAGACCATGGCTTAACTCTCTTTGAAATACAAGCGCATTGTGGATATTTCTTTAGCAAAGTTGATTTTTTTTTAAAAATTTATTTCATCACTTTTCTCTTATTTATCGACCGCATTTAATATCGCTTGGTACAGATCTTAAAATCTTAAAGGGGATTTCACCCTACATTTTTGTATTTAGATTTTAATAATAGCGAGTTATTGGGATATAACAAATGAGACCACTGTCTTTGAAAGGGGAAATAATATTTGTACCAGCCGGACAGATAAACACTTACGATATAAGAAAACATATGATATAAATGTGAAACTATCTTTTTTATGGTTCTTATAAATCTTTAGCTAATTAATTTCTAATTTCTGCTAAAATGTCAATCCTGTGAATTTGATTCTATCTATTTTCTGATTACGATTACCTTTATGGTACTTTGAAATCGTCTGGAAATATAAAAGAAATATTTGAAAACACAATAGACCTTTAGCTAGCTATACTGTGACCGTTTAAGTTGTCTTAGAAACGGCTCATACAGGGTGGAGCCTATTCAGCGATAGTCATTATCGAAGTATTAATAATTTAGATTTTCACTCAACGTTCATTTTCATTCAGTAATATTGTGGCATTTGTCAAAAGTTTGATGTATTATTGTTTATACTAACGTACAATTAAAAGCACATGCATAGTTTGAAAGACGAAGTAGAACAGAAACAAACATCGATTAAGTGACATAATGAAATTAGAATGCATCATATTGATATCAATTTCGGTTATTGTTGTTTCTTTTTCTTCTGCTTTGGTGATTTAGCTTTCTCCACGCATACCACGTTCATAAATTTTCTAGATGTGCCAACACCAAAGAAAGGCAACTTTTTAACCGCACTCACATAAGAGTTAAATGGATATGGATTTTCTTTTTTTTTTTGTTTACATAGAGGCAAGTTGTTATGTTGTCAGAGTTGCAATGGCAACGATGACGATGAGAGTTAGTTTAAAATTCAGTTTACAATTAAATTAAAACAGTTGTCATACATTATTTACATGTTGGCACAACCGATTGCAGGATTGGTTTAATAGAATAACTGATTAAACGTAGGCGGGGGGATATGAAATACGAATTCAAACCCTCATCACTTTACATCTGAAAAATTATCTGCAGTTGACTGTTGGGTTACAATTATGATTAAAGTTTAAAACACTTGAGATATCCCGTAATGGTTGGTACTAGAGTCCCTTTATAGAAGAGTTACGACAACCTGTAATTTGAACGCCATTTTGGAGCCACTATTACGTAACATTTCCATTCAATTCCGATGAGCACCTGCATGTTCTAAATAGAGAGAATTCGAACGCCATTGTGGTGCCAACAAATAGGACGTCCATGTCGTAACTCCATCTACAAAGGGGCTTTAGTTGGTACCAGAGGGCTCTGGTTGGTACCAGAGCCATCCATACACAGAGTTTGGCCAACTCGGTTTCAGTTGGGCACAACATGGCGTATATTCCTTTGTTGTAAGCTTGCCTAACAAAGCAACATGCGCCATATTGTTACCCAACTGGAGGCGAGTTGGCCAAACTCTATGTATGGATGGCACTGGTTATTACTGCTTAAAGCCCCTTTCACAATTGGTCTGCGACCGTTTGCGACCATTTGGTCGCACGACAGGTTGCAACAGGCTTCAATCGCCATCGATCTCATCAGGTCGCAGAAAGGCATTCACAAATGCAACAGCGGTCGTAAAACAAAAGCGACTAGAAGAGACCGTTGCACGAGTAAGTCGCATTTGCTCGCATATGCTCGTGCGAGTGGTCTTGCGTTCACATGCGAGTGTTGCACGAGTGATTGCGAGTGGCTTGACGCCAATCACAATAGTCGCACGATCAATTGCATGGTCGTGAGAGTATTCGTGCGAGTGGCGTGGGGTATAAAAACCCCCTCGAGAATTGACCGGTAGTCAGTTTCAAGTTGGCCTTCTTAATAGTCAAGATGCCAAAGAAGAAAGTTACAAAGAAGAGAAAGTTGTTAGAGGAGGGCCCTGTTGCAGAGGATCATCTCCATAGTCCCCCTATATATACCCCCGAGGAATAGTCGCATACAGTCTCATACAGTCGTGCAACGGTAGTACAACGTTGTAAGATGTGCTGCGATCGGTCGTGCAACAGTCTCATGGTCTTAGCATAATCGCACCCATTCGCAAGACTGGTCGCTATAGGTCGCTAGCGCACGTGCGAGTGTTGCACGACCTCAAGCCCACCCACTGCGACTATTGAGTCGTGCGAACTCTCGCATCTAATCGTGCAACGTTGTGCAACACTCATACGAGAATCGCACGACTGGTCGTACGACCTAATGCGAGTGAATCGATCGCATCTGGTCGTGTCTGGATTTTGAGCATGTTCAAAGTTCAGATGCGACCAGTCACGACCGCCTCAGGTTCGTGCGACCGCCTGCAACGACTGCGAGTGGTCGCAAGACACCAAGCGATCGGTCGTGCAACACCCCGAAAAATCTGTTGCAGGCGGTCGCAAACTGGTCGCAGACCAATTGTGAAAGGGGCTTAACAGCGCCATCATTTGAGTCAAACGCTAGAAGTAGTTTACAAAAACAAAAACATCATTCATTTATAGCCTTTTTTATAATAGAGTACAGTTTGCAATTGAAAACGTATTGGGTTAAATTTTATCCTACAAACATGCATGTTCCCTTATTTACCTCAATATTGTGTAGAATCTTACCCAGCCTTTTTAGAGTGTGGACATGCTCGAAAGGTATTGATTCTTATGTATCAAGTACATCTTCACTAACATTAAATATCCACAATTTTAACTTTTTTTCTTTTTTTTCTCTGAAAACGTCATAAGGCAGCGCAATGAGAATAATGTACAGAATAGATCCTTGGTTATACCTCTTTGTTCTCATCTATTTATGTAAGCCAATTTAATAAAGTAAATTTTCTTGAATTAAATTTGCAAAAAAAAAAAGGATTTTCAAATTCTTTTTCTAACAAATAAACATAATCTTTATGCATTTTGTTATGGTTGTGACTTTGTTTCCTTTTGGTTCTCATCGACTCCTCTTCACAATACACCGCAGTAAGTGCGATCATCTACGTCTTACTCGACGACCGCGATACCTAGATTATCGTCGACGTCTTGTTCGCAATTACTATACATGTATGTGTTCCATCATCCTTCTCCTACATGTCTCCCCCCCCCCCCCCTCACATTTCTTTGATTTCTCGTTATCTTTATTTTTTAAAATCATTATTCTTTTCTCCAACCTTTCTCCTAACATTAATCTTTTTATGAACATTTTCCGTACTCTCTGTATTTTTTTTTTCCAAGTTCGGCAGCACTGCCTTTCTATGTTTTGTTCACCTTTTTTTTGTTTTTGTTTTTAGTTGTTCTTTTATGCCTTATTAAAAGGCCGCACGAATTCCATAAACACCTTTAAATAAACGATCGGTTGTACAAGTCCATTCCAGACTATTTTCTTTGATTATTTGTATTCTGCAGAATTAATTGCGACCAGCGATACAATATCTACGTCGGAATCGGAGTCTACGACGAGAGCAAAACCACCGGCATCGACATCTTATCAAACGAGCACGACAGGTAAATTGTTCCTTTCCTTTTCATATTTCATGTAAAATATTTAGTAAATTGATTTCTACTGAGCAGTCAGTTTCTATGGTACTTTGCTTTGAAAACGCCGGGAAAATCTATACACAAATATCTAAACACACAATGGACGTTTAGCTAGCTATACGGTGACCAATTACGTTGCCACAGGAACAACAAATACAAGGTGGAGCCTTTTCATTGATAGTCGTTATTAAAGTATTAATAATTTAACTATTCACTTATAGATGTAAAATCGTACGTTCATTCATCATTCATTGAGTGATTTGATTAATTTGTCCAAAGTTTAATGGATAATTGTTTTTACTCACGCACTATTAAAATAGTTTGGGTGAAGAAGTAGAACACAAACATTAATAAAGTGACATAATAAAACTATAATACATCATAATGATATCAACTTTCGTCATTGGTGGGTTTTATTTTCTTCTATACTTCTGTGATTTAGCTTTCTCCATACGTACCATTAAAATCAATTTTCTACGTGTACCAACACCACAGAAAGGCTTTTATTTTACTGCAATGACATAAGAGAGTCATCTAAATGGATATGGATATGGATTTTTTTTTTTTTTTTTTTTTTTTTTTTTTTTACATAGAATAGACAAGACGAGTTGTTATGTTGTCAGAGGTGTTATGGTTGCGGTGATTCTGACTGTGAGAGTAAATTGAAAATACAGTTTACAATAAAATGCAAACATTTCACATACATTATTAACATGTTGCCAGAAACCATTACACAATAATTGCTTAAAATGAATGATCAGACACATGTTGGGGGGAAAAATTATGAAATATGAATTTTAAAATGCATCACTTTACATCTTGTAAATTATCTGCAGTGGAATGTTAGGTAAGAATTATGACTAAAATGTAAACTCCTGTAATGGCTGGTACTAGAGTTCCTTTATAAAGAAACGCTGGTTGGTACCAGTGCCATCCATACATAGAGTTTGGCCAACTCTGCTCCAGTGGGTAACAATATGGCGGCCTGTTGCTTTATTAGGCAACCATGTAACAAAGGAATATACGCCATGTTGTGCCCAACTGAAACCGAGTTGGCCAAACTCTGTATATGAAGGGCTCTGGTTGGTACAGCTAAACAGCGCCATCATTATTTTGAGTCAAACTCTAGAAGTATTTTGCAAACAAACATATCACTGATTATTAGCTTTTTTCAGACAGTGGCGGATTGGGGGGGGCACATCCGGCCCGTGCCCCCCCCCCCCTTTGGAAGCACTTTTTTGGTTGTTGTTGTTGCTTGTCAGAGAATTATATGGATGGACACTGGACCCCATAACACCACCACCCCCCCCCCCCCCCCCCGCCGAGTGAATTTTGGAGGGCTGGGGAATTTTTTTGTCGACCCCCCCCCCCCCCCCCCCCCCCCCACTGAGCGAATTTTCGAGAACTGGTGAGACAAAAAAAAATATGGGTCTCCCTCCAAGCAAAATTCACAAATCTGCATTTGTGTGCCCCCCCCCCCCTCCTTATAAAAAAATCCTGGATCCGCCCCTGTTTACAGAGTACAGTTTGGGAATGCTCGAAGATATTGAATCATATATATTTGGTACATCTTGATAAACATTAAATGTCCATAATATTAACTTCTGGTTTTCTTCTCTGAACGTGCCGTAAGCCAGTGAGAATAAAGTACAAGATAGATCCCAGATTATGTCACTTTGTTCTCATCTATTTATGTATGCAAATTTATTAATGCAAATTTATTAGTGTTAATTTCTTGTATTGTATGTGCAAAAACACGGATTTTTCATTCTTTTTTTAAATAAACAACTAAACGTAATCTTTATGCATTTTCTTATGGTTTCGACTTTGTTCCCTCTCGGTTTTCATCGATTATTCTCCAGTATAGAGAGCAGTTAGTGCGACCAGTGATTTAATGTCCATATCTACGTCGAACACCATGACCACGATACCTGGATCATGATCGAAGTCTGGTTTAATACCAGTTAATAGTATGCGTTATATCATCTATCTCCTACATATCTCTCTGTTTCTGTCTCTGTCTGTCTCTCTCTCTCTCTGTCTCTTTTTCTCTCTTTCTTTTTGATCTTTCGTTCGTTTCTTTATATTACTTTCTCTAACCCCCAACTAATCTCTAATCTCCCAACATTAATCTTTACATCTATTCCGTACTATCTTTCTGTAATTTCTCGAAATTCGGCTGTACTCCCCTTCAATGTTTTAATTATATTTCCTTTTTTTTTTGTTGTTGTAATTTTCGTCTATGCCTTATTAAAACGCTACACAGGTTTCATAAACAAAGTTAAATAAACGATTAATTGTGCAAGCCCATTCCAGATCATTTTTTGTTTGTTTGTTTGTTTGTTGTTTGTTGTTGTTTTTTTTTATTCTTTGTTTTTTGTTTTTTGCAGAATCACTTGCGACCAGTGATACAATGATGTTATCTACGTCTGAATCAGAGTCTACGATGAGAGCAAAACCACTGGCATCGACATCTTATCAAACGAGCACGAGAGGTATACCTAAATGAAAAATAATGTAGATTGTCCTTAAAGGGAAATCCAACCTTAATAGCAAGTTGCTTTGAAAGAAAAAGGAAAAATCAGAGAAGCAGATTGGTGAAAGTTTGAACGAAATAGGACAAGCAATAAGAAAGTTATGAAGTTTTGAAAGTTGTAATCACTATGCCTATGGGAATTTCAAATTGGCCGAATAGGTAATGTCACTGTGACGTAGCAGTGGACAACTCCCCCATTCGCTCTAACACACAACATGACTAAAATGTCACTTTTTTCAAAATGCGTTACTCAGTAGGATCTTTTCGTTCATGAAGACCTATAGCAATATGCTATCTCCAATATATTTTGAGTACAGCCCCGAGGGTAAAAGCGCCTCGAAGAAAACCGCAGATTAATGATATTTTTGTGTACGACAAATGGGAGAGTTGTCCACAAAAATGTCACAATTGACTCACCAAATTGCCAATTTGAGATTCGCATAGATGTAGTGATCTCATTTTTCAAACATCCATAACTTTCTTAGTCCTTGTCCGATTTCTTTCAAACTTTCACCATCCTGTTTTTTCTTATTTTTCTGCTTTCACACAAATCATCTTATTACCAAGGTTGGATTGCCCTTTAACTGTGAAAACTCAATTTTTATTAACCCTCACCTCTCTCTCTCTTTCTCCCTCTCTCTCCCTCTCACTCTCACTCCCCATCTCTCTTTCTTTCTCTCTCTCTCTCTCTCTTTCTCCCTCTCTCTCCCTCCCTCTCTCACTCCCCATCTCTCTCTCTCTTTCTCCCTCTTTCTCCCTCCCTCTCTCACTCCCCCATCTCTCTCTCTCTCTCTCTCTCTTCCTCCCTCTCACTCCCCCATCTCTCTCTCTCTTTCTCCCTCTCTCACTCCCATCTCTCTCTCTCTCTCTCTCTCTCTCCCTCCACTCTCTCTTTCTCCCTTTCTTCCACTCTCACTAGTTGTTTCGCTCCTCTTCTTTTCTTTGTTGTTTTTTCCCTCTCTGTGTGTCCTTATTCTCTCTTTTTTTTCTCTTCGAATGGTTTGGTCCAATGTATTTCGGTCATGTTCTTCATCGGTTGCCTGCAGTTTTTTTTTCTCCAATTTCAGTGTATCACCGATTATATTCATATCATTTTCATTTTCAATATATTTCAATAAAATCTACAGAAATTGCAAAAAAGTCTTCTAAAATTAATTGATTTCCCTTGTATTGCTCCCCATTGCTGTTTGCATTTTTGTTTTTGTTCTTTACATTTTTATGGCAGAGTCAACAGCAATTATTGACACATTATCTTCGTCTACGTCAGACTCTACATCTAACATAATAATATCATCAGTGAAACCGACATCGAATGCAGCAAACACAATTGGTAAACAATTATTATAGATGGTGCTACTATTATAGATGCAAGTACAATAAGTTGGGTAAAATAATTTGTGTAAAATTTTGCCCCATTTTGAGTAAAGAGGGAACATGCATCTTTTGGGGGTAAAATATAATCCAATACTAAGTAAAATGTACCGAAAAGTGAATAATATTTTTTTTTACCCAACAATCATGCATGTTCCCTCTTTACTCAAAATAGGGTAAATTTTACCCGATTTCTTTTTAAGTGTATTATTTTACCCAGCACCATCTCTATTCTCTAATACAATTTTGTCACCAATCCTCTTGCTTTATTTTAATTATTCTGTCTCTTCCTTCCTTTTTAGTTTCTGTTCCAATTGGCGTACTTACCTATATAATTGGCGTATTTACCTATATACCCTGCTCTCGTCGAATGGCAAAAAAAAAAAAAAAGGAGAGAGAGAGAGAGAGAGAGAGAGAGAGAGAGAGAGAAAGAGGGAGAACCTATGTGCGACTCAGAAACCACGTCAAAGGCAGTTTCGAAAATTCTTTAACATATTTTAACACTGTCAAAACTGCAAGCACTGCAGACGTACACAAACTTTTTAAATCGATGATTAGATTCTTTCACCACTATTTATCATTCATTCTCTTCGACTGATTTCTTCATGCAGAATCAACTACCACCGGTGGAGACTTAAATGAAGGAGGTGGTACGACAGCCTTGTCGTACACAGACTCGATGTCCACGACGACCGGAGATATGCAGGAATTGACATTGGATCCAGTGACCACCTACGGTTAGCAATTTTTAGATGTACATATAAATAACTCTGAAAAGACCAGGGGTGTTTCATAAAGCTGTTCGTAAAGTTACGCATGCACTTTACGAATGACTTTAATATGACAAGACAAATGGGATGCTCAATCATTTTTAACTGCATCAACTTAAGTTGAACTGTGCAGATGTAGATTAACATTCTTACTATAACAAACGTATAACTCCACAGTATCAAATTAGACATCAGTTTTAAGAGGGTGCTTTTTCAAAAGGATAGGATCTTTTTTTATTTTTTAATTTTTTTTAAGTACCGAGCTTTCATTGCTTTTTAGTAAAGGCTTCATGAACATACTTTAAAATATTAGTCAAATCGTCACGACCTCTCAGTGGCGTATTTACGCGGGAGGGGGGAGGGCAGAGGGGACACAGGCCCCGGGCGGCACTTGAAGGGGGGGGGGGGCGCAAAAACGCAAAAGAGAGAAAGAAAAGGGGGAGAAATACAAGAAATGTTATGGTCTTTAAGTGTTATTTGCTCCCTAGTCAAGGACAAAATGCGTAAGAAATTGTTTTATAGGGTTTGAAATGCGAAATTTTTTTTAAAGCTCGGTCGCTTTGCTCCCTCGCATAGTTATGTTCAAGATCTAGCTATTTCGTGCCCCCAATGGCGCTTTTAAAGTGTTAATCATTAATTGACTCTAGATGCTTTGCCCCCCCCCCCCCCTGCATAAGGCATTAGCTTGTTAAATTTTGCGCCCCAGGGTAAAATACATAAGAAATTTCAATTTGGGGGTGAAAAGGGGGAAAAAATCTGCCTCGCGGTCGCGTTGCTACCTCGCTTATTATAACTCATAAAATTTGGGCTAACAACCCCGGGTGATGTGCATCGAAACTCATTTTCATGTAGTGCCATCATTTCTAAAACGCTCATCAATCTGAGTTTGGGCATGGGGGGGGGGGGGCGCAGATTTGATAGCTTGCCCTGGGCGCCAGAATATCTAAATATGCCACTGCGACCACTCTGCATGGTATTCTCCACATTAGTTCTTAAAAGCTGGCGCAGATTTTGTTTATGAATTCATTTTTCAATTCCAAACTCAGATTTGAAATCTTTACATTCACAACACCCTTTTCAAGTAAGGTGAACTTTTTTTTATATCCCTTTCTCATTTTACCATCCCTCAAAAATTCAATTCAGAAAATGGCTTTTCTTATTCCCGTTTTTATTTAGCTTACTACTCGTTTGAGGGAGACACTACTGATAGCTCTGGTAACAACCGCGACGGCACCACGACTGGCGACGTTTCCTACACAGCTGGTCAATGCGGTCGGGCTGCGTCCTTCGACGGCGCGTCTAAAATAAGTGTCCAGTCGTTTGCCAACTTCGCTTGGGGCACTGAGTTCAGTGTTAGTGTCTGGTTCAAGCGCACCGGTCGGTGGCACGACTACCAAGGCATCGTCAACAATGGCTACAGCGATACAGGGAGCTGGGAGATCAGAATGGGTCATGAAGACAGCGGTCAGATGTTGGGTGGTGGCGTCATAACAACCACTTCGGGAAGTACCTGGGACTACGTATATCTTGTCGCTCCGCCTAATACCTGGAACCACGTGGTGATGACATACGACGGATCTGTATTGCTCTATTATCTCAACGGTCAGCAGCAGACAGTGACCAACCAGAACTGTTGCACTGGTCCTATCCTGACACGCAATACACCGGTCACCATTGGTCAAGCAGGTCCGGGGCATAATAACGAGTACTTCTATGGCTTGATTGACGAGGTCAAGATCTTTGGCCGAGTCCTTACTGCTGTCGAGGTTCAGAATATGGCAGACCATCCATGTCTTTAGAATGTATAAATTAATATATTTGAAATATTTTTGGTAAGGGGAGTGTGCAAGGCCTATTTTTCTGATCGAAAGCTTTGAACTGTTCTAGTAATCACATTTCATTCATTTGATATATTACGCATGTACCACTTTAACTTAACCATGAATTTAATTTCGAGGAAACGTTTTAAAGTTTGCATTGTTAATAAATATATATATACACAGTGAGTCCCAGAAAAAACCGAAACCCTAAACAAAGGATTATTATGACCACACTAAGTGCTCTATGACAATCATAATCTATTTTCCATAAACTAAAAAAAAAAATTATTATTTTAAATGATACCTTGATAGCATCCATATGCTTGTCGGTAAACGGGTCTAAAAGTTTGCTCCCTGTGAACAAAAAAAAAAAAAATTTCTTTTTTAACCAACTTTATAAGCAGAGCTGGAATTCTTTTCGTTGGAGACATATCACAACCTTGTGACAGAGCAGTTTATTGTTATTTTTATTATTATTATTATTAGTAGTAGTAGTAGTAGTAGTAGAAGTAGTAGTAGTAGTATTATTGTTGTTGTTATTATCATTATCATTATTATTATTATTATACTACTACTACTACTACTACTATTTTTTTTTCAAACCCCCTCCCGAATTTATTGTTGTTGTTCTTCTTTTTCTTATTCTTCTTGTTAATATCAGATATTATTCTCATTTCGCAGATTAATGAGCCCCCCTCCCCCTTAAAGAAAATAAACACTGGATTCCTTGCAAGCCCGAGGAAACTGTAGGAAAAAATGGGAAATTAGTGATCATTGTTTTTTGTACATCAAAAGGGAGGGAAAAACCCCGGGATATGTCTCATTTGAGGTCTGTAAGGCATCCACGTCCATGACTTTCTGAAACGAAGATTTAAGTTGAGAGGTTTTTGATACCCTATTCAGGGAAACCCGCGAAAAATTTTTGATCTTTAGATCCTTAAAATGAGGGATTTGTAAAAAGATCTTGCATAGTATTCTAAACCCTTTTCGAGGATTGGTTCTTCTTGACCCTTTTTTTTTCTTCTTTTTTTTTTTTTGCCATAAGGGAAGAGTCAAAGACAAATATTTACTTTGGAACACATTACAGAATGGTATTTTCTTTGAAAGAATAGAAAAGAACCTCTTTGGATTCATGAAAAAATATCCACGGAAAGATTTTCAGATGCCGAATGATACCGTCAAATTTCTTACCCTTTTCGATGATCTTTCCTCATTTCTAGTGAATATGATACCCCCTTTTTCCCCCAGAATTTTCCTGTTTTTGATACCCTAAACGAGATCCCTTTTACCCGTCTGGTGGAGAAAAAACAACCCTTTTTGCACGCCGAAGGTCATTTCATGAATATTTATTGGAGATCGTCTCATAGAGGGCGTATTGAGATGCATACATAGAGATATCTCTATGGAATGGAATGGAATATCATTTAAAAAAAAAAAAAAAGAGGTCACCTCCCTGGGTGTGTGATGGGATGGGATAATATAATTTCATACCTTCCTCTGTTTTGATTATAAGCTGTTTTATTTGAAAAAAAAATGTATAATCATGTATAATTTGAGTTTTTTTTCTGTGATCATTGAGTGATATAATTAATGAAGCAGATGATTAAGTGTAAATGAATATATCTTATATCGATGATCTCGTTCTACATGATTTAATGTAATAATTTCATGTATTGTGAATGTATGGCAAGAGGAAGGAAATAAAATATTATTAAAAAAAAAAAATCTCTATCACTAATCTCTACGAAAAAATCCGTAGAGATCAGTGATCTAGTATAATTCATTAAGTTTCTGTGTGCATGTGATAGAAATGTTTTTGCACGGTAGGTCTATATATTACCTTTTTCTTTCAATGTGTCATTTGGGGAAACTTCATTCTTTTTCTTATGTTTTGTTTTAAATTCTTCTCTTTGATATGCATATGTTTTCATTTCTCTTTTTCTTTTCTTTCTCCCCCCCCCCCTTTGTTTTTTGGGGAGGGGGGCTAGTGGGGACAATTTGATGTCGGTTCCCCTCCCCCCCCCCTCTCTCTCCCTCTCTCTCTCTCTCTCTCTCTCTCTCTCTCTCTCTCTCTCTACCTCTCTCACTACCTCTCTCCCTGTCCCGCTCCCTTTCCCACTCCCCCTTTCTCTCTCTTTTGTGGTCTGGGCCCTGGGTGCCTCTACAAATGAAATTTTAACACCTGAAAATAAGGAGAGATTTTTTTTTTCAAGCTCAAAGTTTGTTTTAAAGTGGGCAGATAAAGTTAAACAGCAAAAACCATATTCACAACCCTAAGTGGTGCAGAAAACTGAACTGATTAAGTTAGGCCCGATGTTTATACTCTTTGAGAATTGGGCCATTTCTGGCAGTAAGCATTTTGCTAAAGCTACATGTGGCATACCCGATAACACAAAAGAAAACTGTGCGCCTTTCATATTTTTTACAAAAAAGGCCCCTGAAAAATTTGCACCTGAAGTTATGGGATGACCTTATCCTATTCGTCTACAAAATTTTCGGAATTCCTATTATAACTGATATAAAAATTAAGGCATCAAGATTGTCATCTCTAAAGTTTCCGTTTTTACTCGCAAATAGATAACCATTTTAATTACGATACTCTTGTCCAGGAGGGTGATTATAATTATGTATTCATAATTACTTTAAACAGTAAGAGGAACATTAATATCATACCCGGGGGTTCACATCCGATTATTTTCCCAATTTTCTTTCAAAATTATCATGTCAAACCTCCCTGCGTATATCCCCCCAGCAATGCCACACGAATGGGATCATGGTACCCAGGATGGTTGGTGGCAAATTTGGTCTGGCTGACCGTACTGGTCTCCCCCCCCCCCCCCCCCCCCTAGTTAAATTATAGCTTTTAAAGCCTCTGAGTGCGTTCACTCATTGATCCAGAAACGATTTCACATGCAGGGCATCTGAGCTGAAATTATGTGTGCTGTGTGTGCATTTAACACTTGTTTCTGGTGTTTATAGGCCGAGCGGCAGACTTACCGTAGATGATGTGCAATGAGATAATATTTGTTTGTTTGTTTCATTTTTGTTTTTGTTTTTGTTTTTTGTTTGTTTGTTTGTTTGTAAATCTCCAGTAATTTTAATTGCAATATTGTGTAATGTATACAATTATAGTCCTAGTAAAATTTAGAAAAATTATATAATTTTTTTTCCCCCATAAGTTGATAAAAAGATCTGGAGCATATAACCAAGTTTGTCTGAAAGGGGCCAGAGCGGAATTTTCCTCAGACATGATCGGGAATCCCACTGGACCTCAGTCAGGCTCTCCTCAGTGGATTTTCTCCACCCCGACCCCCCCCCCCCCCCCCCCCTCTCTCCCACCGGCACCGCGAAAATTCCACTTCAAGGTTCCTGGTGAGGAGGGGTTTTGTTGTTGTCGTTATTTGTGTGCAGGGGCGGCGCCAGGGTATTTTGATAGGAGGGGCAAGACGACCTAAAGATGAC
This sequence comes from Heliocidaris tuberculata, assembly GCA_025618425.1. NCBI lineage: Eukaryota > Metazoa > Echinodermata > Echinoidea > Camarodonta > Echinometridae > Heliocidaris > Heliocidaris tuberculata. The sequence continues at coordinate 7,306,634 of CM046839.1, forward strand.
GTCATATTTTTTCTCCATTAAATAACAGGGGTAATATAGAGTTATATGTTTAAGACCTCTCTTTTTAATACTCTTCTTTCGTCTTTCTTCCCTTTTCTTCCCTTTTCTTCCCTTTTCTTCCTCCTTTTCTTCTTTTTTCTTCTTTTTTCTTCTTTTTTCACTACTTGAAAAATCATAGGGGGGCGGTCGCCCCCTCTGCCCCCCCCCCCTGTAGCGCCGCCCCTGTTTGTGTGCGCGCGTGTGTGTGTGTGTGCGTGTGTGGGGACAGGTATAGCCGTATGAGGACGGTGAACAAAGAAAAATTCCTGAGAACAATAGTCCTCGGAAGTTGAACAATAGTCCTCGGAAGCCAAACAATAGATTTGAGCCTTATTCCGTCAGCTTTCCGAGGACAGGAGAATAATAGAGGAACAATAGCTGTCCTCGAGAGTAAAGGCAAAAAAGACCAAGTGTGGGTGTGTGTGTGTGTGTGTGTGTGTGCGTGTGTGTGTGTGTATGTGCGCCCATTTAAAGCGATGACATATGCATGAACTTTACATTCGGACCGATGACACACAGCGAACCGATGACGTCATCGGTTGGCAGACCTGCGCAGTTAGACCCAAATTACATGCTTTTGCATATAGGGGTAGGTCATCAGTTAGTGTTGCACTAACAAGTCGTCGGTTGTATAGAAAAATTTCAGACGGGTCATCGGTTATGCGGTTGAATTCTACACACACAGGTCATCGGTTATGCGGTCAAATTCTAGGTTGTAAAAGATGTCATCGGTTAATATGCGCGCACAGGTATGTGTGTGTGTGTGTGTGTGTTTTGTTTGTTTGTTCTTGTTTTTTGGGGGGGTTTACAATATTTGCTTTGTTTTCCTATTCTTTTCTCAGCTCTCCATATGAATTGTTTTCTACATGCCATTAACCTCTGCATTTCTCTAATTTTTTTCTGACTTTTCTCTGTGTCTCTTTCTCTTAACTTATCTTATATTTTATCTTATCTCGTCAACCCTCGCATATATAGTGCATTATAAACACTTTAAATGCATTTTTCACTGTTTTGTTTTATATTTTGTTATACCATTGGCATTGTTTCTATATGAGTGGTAAGGTGGTAACTTAGATGGTAATAAAAAATCTGTTTAAATTGTACTGTAAATGAGGCAATAGCCGTGGAGAGAGCGATGAGATAATGCGCTGCACATAAAATCAAGGTCAGAGCTATATAGTATACTAGTATGCCGGATCTCTGAGGACAAGCGTATTTTCGCTTTACCCTATATATTCACGGGATAATTCACAAGGAAGATGGGTGCAGCGAAATTCTGAGGTTTTTCCAAAATTCAATCGGAATTCCCATTTAATTAGAGGAGAAAAGGGATAATAAGTGGTCACAATGACCACTCAGGTAAGCAATCATGATTTTATGTATGTTATTTATGTTATGATGAGTGATTTAACTCATATGGTATCTTTGATATTTATAAATTTGATGATATATTTGTTGTAAAATTTGTAAACTGATAATGTACAGTCCCACACGAAGGAAACCGTGACACGATTTTCTATTCCCAAAATATCCGACATGAACTCGACTTTCAACACAGTGCCACGGATAAAAGTGAGAAACTATAATAACGTTAAAGTAAAACAAAAATTGACCTTTTTGTAGAAATAAGCCACCCTCACAGAACACGCTCCTACAATTGAGTAGAGTCTTTGAAGTTTGAGATATTTTTTTAATGTCTAAATAAATGACACGTAATTTGTAAAGAAGTTGGCCTACACTTTCCAGTCAAAATGCATCGACGGATTCGACGGTGATGTGATGGAAAGCCAAAAGGCGAAGAAGGCCTTTGGAGTGGTGAATTACCATGCTTACAGTGTATCTCATTAATTTTGTACTTATTTTTGGAAATCTGTACCAATTTGACAGAAACATTTTAGTCTAGACTCTAGATCTATGTGAATTTTTTAAAATAAAAAAAAATTGCAAATTGTAACTTTAGATCTATTTTTCTATATCTTAAAAGCACAATTGTATTTATGAAATATATATACTGAATAATTGCCAGATAAAGACAAAGTACTTTCGATGAAGAAGTGGTACAATGTATATATTTTGTCTGTGTATGATATTATGTAGATCTAGTCCATAATTCTTCTCATGGAAGAATGACGATCACTCAAAATGTCAGACTCACAACTACAATCTATATTAAGCTACATGTGTAGTTATTTTCATAGGCAAAATGTAATGACTGTAGTGTATCATAGTGTATCATAAGCGTAACTATATTTCACTCCACTTCACCATCTTGAGTTATCTATTTCATGTAAAGTCAAAAGAGCAGTCTTTTGACTTTAATTACAATAATTACTTGAAATTGAAATAAAATACATCATGTACATTGAAGTACCTCAATAAATCTTTAGTTTGAATTTAATTGAATTTATCAATAAATATTAACATGTATGCATCAATATTTTTTTTGTAACAAAAATAAAATAGAAGAGATTAACAACATATACTTATGTAAATCACATAATAAATGTGTTTGTCAGTAAACTTGCTGAGCAAGGATTATTTGTGTTAGGTGAAGAAAAAAAAATACATTTATATTTTCTAGGTTATTTGCCACCAGTATTTATTCATTTTTAAAACAATCATTAAAATCATTAAGAATAAGTGTTAATGTATGTACTTTTTCATCATTGTAAAAGTGATTTTAGAAATGTACAATGTCATATGAGCTTGACATATTAAATTCAGATAAGTTCAATTTTTGAAAAATGTCATTGCCTTTAGTGTGTACAGGTGAAGCTGGAGTTGGGCCATCGGGCCACAATCAGGACCAAATCAACAGCAGAGGGATTCACCCATGACTGGACAATGTTTGTCAGAGGACCAGAAGGTAGCTGCATCGAGCACTTCGTGGACAGAGTTGTGTTCCAACTCCACGAGAGCTTTCCAAAGCCCAAGAGAGGTAGTTATCTTTTCACAGTAACAATGAATATACATGTATATTCTTTATATAGAACCCTATCAAAGAAATTTTTTTTCAAAGCTATAGTATAATCAGTACAGTACTGCCAAAAGAAGCTGCCTGATACTACTGAATTGCTGTATAAATTTCATACTGGAATATGAGCAGCATGAAGAAGGTTTCATACAAAATATTGACTTTAAGAAATCAACTTTCTGAAGTTTCTGTGCTGTTCTTTTGTACCCGTTTTAAAAATGTTTATTCCCTTAACAAAAAACAAAGAAAGTCTGAATTAGAGTGTGTTCTAATGAAGTTTGACAGCCCTGTCAATAAGTTCAGTAGGTGAAAATTTTAAGCACCTCTTTTAAATACCATTTACCGATACATGTAAATGACATAGCTGCCATTTAGTCTTTTTGTATCTATGTCATGGCTCATTCCATTCCCCAGTTGTGAAGGACCCACCATTCCAAGTTTCTCAGTCTGGCTATGCTGGTTTTGAGATGGCCATTGACGTCTACTTTCGGAACAAAGAGGAACCGAAGAAGGTCCGCTTTCTCTATGACCTCTTCCTTCATGTGGACGGTCAGCCTCCAGTCAATCACATCCGATGTGAGAAACTCACCTTTAGAAATCCAACAGAGGACTTCAGGCGCAAGCTGCTCAAGGCAGGAGGGGTAAGGGGTTATCTTATACATGTAGATGATTAATTATAGGTACAGAAGATGTATTATCAATGTGTGCTTGAGAAGATGAATTATTCAGGATTTATTTAAAAACAAAAAAATGAGATGAAAATTTCCTTAGAAAATCAAAATGTCACTATGTAGCAATATTAAATTGAAATGCATGAGTGCATAGAATTATTTGATAGATATTAAACAGGGGCAGTTTGAATAGATTGTGTTTAAACCATGCGAATGATGGACTATAGTGACTGGGGCAATAATGGTAATACTGTAAGCGCTTTGGTTGGTTACATTGTAACTGGTAAAGCGCTTCATTAGAAACAGTCACCATTATTGTAAGGAAAAATATTTCAGGGTTTGAAGTAACCCTGTAAGTTAGAGCTAAGATCAGATCGGATGATCGAACCAGTAGGTTAGCTGCAGATATCGGTATCGGATCGGAAAATCGGTAGGGAAATCGATTGAAAATTCTTCAAAATGTGAGTCAAAAAATTGCTAAAATTTGACAAATTTTAGCACTTAAATACCTAAATCATACATATCAGGGGTACTATAAATTATCTTCTCATATGAACTTTTTATAGTCCACATTTGTTGATGTTTAACGATATAACCATGCCTCTGAAAATTTGAAATGGGTGTAAAAGTAGAGAGAGAATATGCGGCCGCCATTTTGGATTATAAATGACATTTTTTTTTAGGCTCGTCCAACATTAATAATGTTAGAAAAAATAAAACGGCTTTCAATGCTACAAGATTCAGGCACTAAGGATAAACATTGCACACTACACCTGTGAAAAGTACATGTTAATTCCATACACTCCACATGCCTGTGCACTGTCTATCCTCATGTAAGAAGCTTGTAATGATTACAAAGTAAATAGATCTATCAGCTTTAGAAATTAAGAATGTGGTGTTATGTATACAAGAAAATGTTCTTTGACTTAAAAAGATATATCATAACGACATAATTTGAAAAAGAAATTTTAGAGAGCCAATTAATTTTTTCCAACAGTGTTAATGTTTGGAGAGCCCCCCAAAATGATGTCATACAAAAATGATATAATCCAAAATGGCAGCCCGCATATTCTGTCTCTACTGTTAGACCAATTTTTGACTTTCAGAGGCAAGATAAGAGCATTAAACATCAACAAATAGAGTCTATAACAACTTCAAATAGAAAATAACCAAAGGTATGGATGTTTTTAAAAGTATTTACGGGATAAAAACTTGTGAATTTGAAGCCTTTTTTTGTTGGCAAACAATTTTTATTGCCATTCGTTCTCTCCATCTTTTCTCTTGATTGGCGATCGGAAATTGGCGTCCGATTTTACAAAATCAGATCAGAATCGGTTATCGATCTGATGATTGGCTACAGGGTTAGTTTGAAGGACATGCACAGCCATGAAAGTGGGTAAACAGGGGAATGGGTTGACATATACGACTCACAATACCAGAATAAAAGGGTTCAAGTTCCTGAAGTTCACTTTTCTCTCCCAGGTACATGATGATTAAAGGGTGACTAAATTAAAAAATTGATTGCCCATTTTTCGTAGGAAGGAGTCATCAGGAGCCAAAAAATATCTATCACACACTTTTTTATGCATTCAGTCGTATTTCATAATCATTTGAAAAGTACATTTTTGCTGATTTACACAGTCATAAGCCCCGCCCCTAAAAAAAAACCATCGAGCGACATCATGATCACGTGATCTGTGACGTACGAGAAGTAAGGGAAAATATTCCACCAACCTATATACCGTGCGCGCCCGCAGGCCCTGGCAGGCACAGCCCGGTGCCGAGCATGACATTCAGCGCATCGACCATTTGCACCGCATATTTTCGTGTGTTTAATTCCTCACAATAACTTTGATTTTGGGATACAACTTCATCAGTAATGCCAAATCGGTGTATAGTTGCGGGCTGTAGCAAGACCCCTAAAGATGATGTAAGCCTACGTACATCATTTTCCTAAAGATGAAAATCTACGGAAATTGTGGGTCGCAACGGTATTCTCACGCGGGCAGAGTGGCAAGGGCCAAGCGAGTGGAGTACAATTTGCAGTGATCACTTCTTCTCCAGCAGCTGCAGCAGCTTCACCCGCGGCCCCTTCCCCCGCGACCCCTTCACCATGCCCTGGCGCGTCTTCTGCGAGGGGTTCAAACATAATGGTCGAATTCCCCTTGCCACTGCACTTGAGCTTCTTCTCTTTTGGTATCTATAATTCATCTGATAAATCAGAGTTCGTATCTGGCTCAAAAAAGTCCTCCAAATCGGACTCGCGATCACTATCCATCTCTCTAAGTTACTCGAAGAATTCAGCCAAAAATCTAAGTCAGTACTACCGTAGTACATGTAAAGCGAAGTAAAAAAAGGCGAGAGTGAAAACAAACCAAACAAAAGCGTTCACCAGTTGCTTAGTACGACGGGGAACATAGTTGCCGTACTAAAGATGTGTAGTACATTGCACAGACGCATAAAACGCCTGTGTACGTGTTTGAGACCAATGCAAAGCTATCGTTCGGCAAGCTCAGATGGATGAGAACGTTGTTCAAAGAAAAGTTAAAAAAACAAAACAAGAGCTGTATATTTGGGCAAAAGTGTTCACTGATCTTAAAGAAAATATATTGATAATGATTATTCAATCCTTAGACTGTATTGATTAATTTCCCTTTTTCATAAATTGTCTGTTGAACAGAGGGGTCAAATACCGCATTGTGTGTACAATGTTACATTGCCGCAGCCTGTAGATCTTGTGCCTCTTACTCTTCATACGTCACTTGGGGGTGTGACGTCAATTAGCCAATCAGCTCACGAGTTTTAAGAAACGGTCCCCAAACCTCTACTTTTCCCCCTTTTTCGCCAAAACGAGACATAATTTTGACAATCGATTGCCAGATTCGTGATTTGAATGCAATAATACATGGAAACAGCACCTTTTTTCTCTCTAATTTAGTCACCCTTTAATGATAATGTATTGATGTATTTGATATTTAATGTCTGTATGATAAATTATGTATTCAGCATTGGATATCGATGTACTCCAAATTTTCTGATGCCATGATATTATCATTATTTAATGTCAGGTTGGAGTAATGCCCATGGACCTGGATATTCCTTCTACCACCACCAAGCTGAATGCTACAGGGGGTAAACCCAGTGCCCCTGCAGCCACACCCGCCACCGACCCTTCGGCTTTCACCAAAGGGAAGCCCCAGTCAGCTGCTGCAGCCTCAACAGCACACCAAGGCTCCAAGAAACCCAAGAGTATGTCTTCATCCACCCCCTCCTCAGCATCAACGATACCTAGCAAGGTATGTCAAATCATGCACCTTTCAAGATTTGAGAAAGCAAAAAAATTAAGAATATTCAGGCCCAAGACACACAAAATCTGTCAGAATTGGAGTATTGTACATTGTTATGTTGCCTGAGCCATAGCCAGGGTAATAATTTCCTAAAGTCCTTTGGAAGCACATCGAGACGTTATAATATCATAATGTGAAATGCGCTGTACAAGAACGGAATATTATCTTTATTATGTAGCTTGCATTACCACTCATGCACAAATATTTTCAAAACTGCTACCCTGACAGAGAGGTATCTTTACGTATGGACAAAATGCCATATAGCAGGAGTGATAGTGAATGAAGTAGAAGCTAATACAAAGCATTGATGTGAGGAGTATCAATTTCAAACTTTTTTACATTTGACATTTTAAACTACAACTGAAAGTTGTGTAATTTTGTATAAAATAATCCTAATACCTTGAAAGATATATTACAAAAATCAAAGGCATAACTTAACTTTTTAAAGTCTTGAGAGAGAAATTCTGGTCTTTTTCCAAGTCCATGTGGTAAAAGCATCTATATGCAATTGGTCTTAATTTTCTATAATTTGAAGAAGAAAAAAAATCTTTGTGATTGTTTCTCATAGTTATCTTTCTGTCTAAAATACTGGATTTATTTTACTACAAAGGCCTCAAAAATATTAGATGATATTGATAATTATATGTTCTTGAATAATGCATATCACATTATGTTATGAAGGAGTTATGATCTACATATTTTTAATGTTTATATGTCTTTCTTTTTTTCAATGCCAATGCTGATTTTTTTTTCCCTTTGGCTTTGTTTACTCTATGAAGGAGAGTGGGAAAGCAAGCACTCCGAAGACTAAGGAACCTAAGGAACCTAGCAAGTCAAAGACCAGCACAAAAGACAGCAAGACCACAAAGGACACCAAGCTCACAACAAAGGAGTCCAAGTTGGTCTCTAAAGAGCACAAAGCAAGTCCTCGAGAACCAAAGCCTAGTCCAAAGGAACCTAAACCTAGTCCCAAGGAATCTAAGCCCAGTCAAAAAGTGAGTTCCAAAGACATTAAGACCACAAGTGAGAGCAAATCATCCAGCAAGGATAGCAAAGACTCCAAACCTAGTGGAAAGGCAAAAGAAAGCAGCAAACAAACTTCCAAGAGGTCCGCCTCAGAGGCCTCCCCCATGGCCTCTACACCTGCCAAGAAAAGGAAGCAGAGCACTTCAACCAAGGAGGACAAGAACAAAGACGAAACTTCTCATGATGCTAAAACATCAAAGACAAAAGCAGAAAAGACACCGTCAAGTGAGAAAGAGAAGTCATCAGCTTCAGAAAAAGGTAGCAAAAGTAAAGAAAAGACTAGTAAAGCCAAAAAGAGCACAAGCAGCTCCAACAGCAGTAAAATTACACCTGCACCAGACCAGGGCCTCTTTACACCAGAGATCACCAAAACAAAGACCAAGTCCAAAGCCAAGCAGGCTAAGGAACCCAAGAAAGAACCGAAAGAACTGCCTCCATTTGATGCAGAGCTTAGTACAGAGGAGGCAGAAAATGATGCTCCAAGCCCAAGCTCCAGCATCAGTTTCTCATCTTTGACCATCCCTGGGCGGGGTGGGGGTACCGGCACCCTGGGAATGCTCATGCAAGACTTGGAGTATGAGGACAATGACGATGACGATGATCACGACATGGAGAGGACATTCCAGAACAGTGGACCACCTTCAGGAAGACATCGCTCTATGTCCGGTGACAGCAACCTCAGTAGTAATAGTCGGCACAGCTCCCCCTCACCAGAAATTGAAAAACCAAAGCCTGTTTCTAAGTCAAGCTATGGCTCGAACAAGAAGTCTGGCACAGGGGGAAAAAAAGGATCGAAAGTGGAAAAGAAGCCCAAAAATGTTGAAGGTAAACAGAAAACATCTCAAAACAGTAACATTGACTATTTGTACGAACTCGTCGACCTGCACAAAAGACTGATGAAACTCACAGACAGAGACAAGTTGCAGCAGGTTGTTGACCTTATCGGGGAGACAGGGTCATTTAAGGTCACAGACACAACCTTTGACTTTGACCTTTGTTCCCTGGACAAAAGTACTGTGAGGAGGCTGCAGGAATATGTTCCTACATTGTAACTACCATGCAATCATGTGTACCTGGTGTATCACCAGGTAAAGAAAGGTCACCATTAACTAGTCACCATCTCAACATTTGACCTGTAGGTTTATCTTCTGTTGAAAGCTAGAAGGGTGTTAACTCCTGTGATGCCCTTGCTGCTTTCAGCAGACGATTTGTAGTACCATACCGGGAAAGAGAAACTGCAGAATTGTAAATGTCTGTATTGTATAGAGCTATTTCATGCTGTATTACATGGCCATGTTCACGCGCAATTTTTAATGTAAAGTTATAGGGTATTCTGTAAATATTTGTACATGAATTGGAACCATTTTGAAACTTAAGTGGCCAGAAGCTTTGATATGTTGTACTACTGCCAAGTACGGTTCATGTCTTTGTGTTTTCTGGCAATGCCATATAGCTCTGATGTACCGTAAATATCATGTAAGATATTTTGCAAATTTTACTTTTGCTTTAGCAGCCTGAATGTTTATTTATTTGGATTTGTTAATGGGATGCACTTATTGAACTTTGAAGATATTAATTTATTTTTGTAAAGTTTGCTTGATTTTGTTCTTATGCAAATACACTCCAAAATTGAAGCAAAATGCTCACTCATTGGTATAGAATATTGTACTGCCATGATGATAACATCAAACATTAAAATAGATTTGTATGTGTAGTTGACTTCATTGTTAACAAAGAGGGATAAATTCTAAACTATGGAACTGAGGGAATGAGGAATTTTTTTTATTTCTCCCTACCTCTACCATTGCTGAAGCAACTTTTCTATCATTTCCATAAATAGGCTAATTTTGACAACATTACAAGTCGAAAGATATCAGACTCAATTAGTGGAGTGTATTTGCATTAGCATAAAGGTGAATGATTGATGTATTTTGCACTGACTTTCATATTTACACATTTGGCAAAGGCACCATTATATTTTGCTTCTTTTACTTGACTATTGTCATGTTGGAAGAAAACTTTGAAGTACTGATGAGGTTCTGATTCAGTGGAAGTGATCTGTGCTATATTGGAAGCTTGAGGGTATGCAGTATTATTTATGTAACTTGCAATTTATTATTTTTTACTAAAGATATCAAAAAGGCTAGTCTTCCCAAATTTCTGAAATGAATTTTAAGTAATTTTGCAGTTTGGCACGAGTCTCTTTTATCATTTAAATCTCTTTAGACAAAAAAATGAATAATAATTGTCTAGGGAATGAAAGGCTTTGTTGACTGCAAATGGGCCAAATTATTTCAAGCCAGTTTTATATTGCATTATTCTTGAACTTCATTCTGTTGACTTTAAATAACTGCATAAAACACTGATTTGCAAACGAAACCCATTTGCTAGGTGAAATTAGTCACATTTCATTAAAGTCACATTCAGTTTCATTTAATCATATTCAGGACAATACTTCTTATCTAATATGTTGTTCAATCATTAGAAATTTCTCTTGCAGTCCTCCACCCTCTGTTTTACTGCTGCCATAATGTGCTTGCCCTTTTCAGGATTTTTCTAGAACTAGTGTAGCGCATGCATGTCGCCTCATGAATTAATGAATTTACATTTTTTTAAAGGATATTTATTGGCACTAGCTAAACCATTAAAATGTTGTTATCAGAGCTCACAAATCAAATTCTGTTTGTTAAATGGCTGCGTCGTGTGCTTGTAAATGCTAAAAAGAAACAATATTGAGTGAACACAGACAACACATTCAGTATTACATTTGTACATCCTCATACTCGGATCATACATGCATTTTTGAACGGTCTTTGTACAGATTTTACATGTAGTCACACAATTGAGATTTTCTTCTCATTGTCTTTTTGCACTGTGGTTAGCTGTTAGTGAAATATCTCTTTTCCTGTCATGTCTACAAAGTATCGGATCCTTTTGTGGTTATTTGCTCCTTCAGGCTTCAGACATCTTGCTTATTTTTTCATGAGCAGATTATTCCATGTTACACATACAGTGTACATGTACCTTAGGGGTACTTCATCCTTTTAGCAGACTTACACTAAATTCCCCCAAACGTTGCACACGTTTAGTAAAGTTCATGTAGCTACTGCCTATGAAATTTCAAGGTCACAATTTCTATAACTCCTTTGTAAGAAATGAAAATTTTGTTTCTGTCGCAGAAGGGGCTTTTCAGAAATCAATGCATGAGCATGTACCTAGTAATTTTTCAAAAATTAATTTTAGCAATTACGCAATTTTTTTTTTTGAGTCGAAAAAAAATAAAGTGTTAGCAACTTGTTGTTATTACTTACTTAAAGGCAAATTATAAACCTTGTCATATCCACCCAAGCTTTCCAATTGTAATTTTTTTGTAATTTATCACATGCTCACACAACTTCACAATTTTGGGCCGCGAAAGAGATGAAGTACCTTTGATATCTGTTTTTCACTCTTTGATTATAAGATAAAACTAAAAGTCTTATAAATTTTTTTTATAGATGTGACATGCATGTAAGAAAGTAGAAACCAAGAAGGAAAGTTGTTGCATAACAATTTTATGACAGTATGTTCATGAAAGTGAAGTAAAGCATAGGTCAGGCACTGAACTTAAAGGGAAAGAATTTATAGGAGAATTTCCAGATATTCAACATCTCAGATTTTTTTGTGTGACACAGTGCTCTATCAAGCAAGTAATTTTCTTCAAAAGTCTGATGATCATTCTAACTTTTTTGACAAGTTTTTTTTTTGGCTTTGTTTTTATTCTTATAAACTTTTTTTTAAATGAAATATATAAAAGCCAACAAACTTTATTGTACACATGTATATGCTACCATGGACTTACTACTTCTGATTACAGAACCTGCTACTTCTGTAGGTCCATAACATAAAGAGACCTTTCATACATACAAACATTTCTCTATAACTTTTTTTCTCCTGATACCCAGTCACATTTCTTCAACATTTTGTGTACGTTTATCCGAGCATACTTTCTCTATTTCTGTAACATGAGTTGTGAAGTGGGCCGTCCATTTGAATTTGTAAATACTTCGTTCTGTATTTGACTGAGTATGACATCGAAATGTACAGCGCAAACATGTTTTATATATACATAAATATATATATATACAGTATGCATGAATCTTTGTGACCGTATGCACATTAAAAATACCTGTCGTGTTTCACTGCCATTTTGCATATATTTTCTAAGACACAGATGGCATTTCCATAGCTAGAATATTATTTCATCTAGAATTCCACTGTCTTGTAGTATATGAGAGACCAACAGAGCATGATGTATCGGTACAAGATAGAAGAAGGAAATTATAATGTGTCACAAATATGCTGCAGTAAAGAACTTGACGACTGAAAGGAAATCTCTTGATGTATATCACTATTGATGTTGAAATTGGCATCTTCAAAGCATTGTGGATTTTTAGACTTAGGGATGGAATAGAGTTAGGATTATTTCAGGAATTTTTTTTTTTATGTCTGGGTTTATTGGTAATAAGCCAGTTCATAATTACGATTTGCGCATGTGGAGATAAAGGTCATTCGTACCGAGTACAATTGACCTCTATACGGTTTCATAGTTTACACACCAGTAGCACGTCCACCAAAACAGATGTGTGTATGCATGCAAATTGAGGTCATTTCAGGGTCATTTGTACCATGTATATACAAATTATGAACTGGCTTATTCAGATCAAGTTATAATTAACAGTTTTAATGTAACAGAGGAAGATAAGATAAGATAAGCACAATGAACCAGGGTCTTCTTTTATGTTGTATGCATTTTTACTTTTGGGGCATAGTCACTGCATTCATGTTCATTTCAACTTTATGGGATTCTTTGCACATGTTCAATCTTGGGGGGACCAATGCTGAATTATTTCTCATCAAATTTAGAAAAAGAAAATTATTCCCCCTTGACAGGATGCACCTACTTTAAGAAGTAATTCTGGTCGATGTGGCTGTAATATAATCTTATGCTTGGTTGGAGTTCGTCTCTTTAAAAGAGATAGTTGTGAAAGAAAATAGAATGAAGTACAATGTACATGTAAGATGCTTCCTGGTATGAAAGTGATATATGATAAATTGCATCAGAATGAGCAATATGAATGATAAAGAACTAATTTTTTTTTTTTGTAAGTGATCTCGAGTCTCACCCTAATTTTTTGTGTAAAAGGAAAACAATTTGATAACTGGCCATTAGAAGTCCACAATGGAAAACACATTCCTTGTATTCATTTTTTAATACTTTTTGATTTTTATTTATTTATTTTTTTATTTTTCGAGGAAGAGGGGAGGGGGTTGAAAGACTTGTTGGAGATAGATAAACTTGAGGAATTTGAATATTTTCCCCTTTTTAGTGTACATCAGAGATTCTATGGAACTTAACAGATGCCATTTCTGATCTTTGTATTCATATTGTGATTCACCTCTATTGCAAGATTGGAGAAATTTTTGCTATATGCCTTCATCTGAAATACTAGTTAGTTTGCACAAATTTCTATCAAATAGTAGGGTGTTTTCACATTTTAGAACGGATCATTGAGGCTTTTAGCCTTTTCAATAATCTACTCGAGGCAGGAATAACATTGTCTGCTGAGAGCAAGAAGGATGTTAAATCACATAGTTTCAGACGTTTGTTAACCCTTCTGGTGCTCAACAGATAATATATTGCATTCGGTGCAAGTGGTAATAACAGATTTTGATGATGCTTTCCCAAGAAATTGTCAATAGTCTCACTTTTATCATGCATTATGAAGCAAAATTCTTTTGAGAAAGGCAAAGTAAAGGTGCTACTTTAAAAAACTGCTGTAAATTTTACTGCTTGTTTTTCATAATTGTGGATAGAAGTCAATTTTTCACATATGGTGTATCATTTAGAAATATAGTCATCATTTCACCAAGTCATCAAGCATATGATGAAAATACACAGTTGCATGTGAGATGTAAAATTTGTAGAACAGAATGCACAGAAAATGGTCAATAACAATGTAGTTGCTCTGAAAGTAGTACAAAAAATGAAAGCAGTTTACACATTAACACATGTGTAAGCTTTCCATATTCATGTTTTTGTAGGTGAAGAGGAGCATTTGTTAACTATGTGATAGACTGAGAGGTGCTCTTAAAAATACAAGTTGTTGTTGAAGTTACAAGAAAAGAAATTGGGAGGGATTCAGAGGTATTCGAGGACATATTATTGTTTAATTGCTAATGCACTTTACAGGGGGAGGGGGGGGGGTAGAATTAAATGACATTTTAAAATTCAAAGTGTATGTCTAGTATTTAAAAATTCCAATATTTACACAGAAATACAGCTATCTTAGTTCTAGATGTTGATGAATTACTGTGACAATCATTTTTGTGATGACACATCAAAGTTCTTAACTATAGTAAGACAACAGGAATATTTTTTTTCATTTTTATTGGGAATTCAGATGAATGATTAATAATATTCTAGAGCTACATTTTCTAAGATTGCCGTAACTCTAAACAGCTAATGACCTTCCAAGCTGGAAATTATTTCTATTGATAATAGTCATCAAAGTAATGTAGTTCCATCTTCTACTTTTTGAGAGGGTCCAAAACATGGCACTAAATCTTTGTAAATTACATATTTAGTGTATGAACATAAAATAATGATGCCTTTTGATGAAATGAAGATATATTTTTTAATCATTCGTATGCTCTTAATTTGGTTATATTCAACGTATATTTAACTATGTATTGCCGAATGTTATTTTATTTAGATATCTTATAAAGGAATTAATTCAAATATTGTTCATCTTGATGTGCTACAAGTGGTGTTATGTTTCCATTTATTCCTATCAGATATTTATTTTTTTCTTGCTGATGTTGGGCAAAAATGGTAAACTAAACAAAACACACACAAACATTAAGCTTTAGATTCTTATTATTGATTTAACTCTGATGAACATGAATCAGATAATATGAACTGATGAGTGTTATTGAAGATTCTTTAATGCTTTTATACGAAATGTATGGTCATTCGTTTTTTCTTCAACATGAGGGAAAGCTATAGTGCTTGTACTAAATGGAGATGATGGGTCAGCGTTTTTGTTGTACAAATCAGCCATTGGCTTCAAGTGTTTATTGTGATGTACATATCTACATAGCTATGTCAAGACTGTCGTATGCTAAAAAATGCTTCATCTTTATTTTAATCTGTATATACACGTACACCACCCAACAATGATACATGCTTGCAGAGGAGGAGTTTGTTGTTTTTTTGAAAGACATCATTGAATGGAAGGATGATGTGTTAAAGGAAGTAAAATGGTTGTCAGGTATGTTGTGTAAGAAGAAGCATTCTAAAAGAAAAAACAAGTTAATCACATGAAATACATGTATGATAATTACTTGTTTGAAGTGTATGTATGGTACATGTATCTAATGACACCTCATATTGCACAGACTGCCATGTAAACAAATCCTTCAAAATTACTGATTTCAGAGAATATTCCTCAGTGATAAGAATATTCATACCTGTTCTGCCACCTTTGATTGACACTAATGGTTCAGATGACAGATGAGAGTTTAATACTACCTTCCTAGTAGGCATGTATGTTGTAACCGGGTCCGCTCGCTATTCATAAGAACCGCTATTCATAGAAAACCGCTATTCATTTAACACCCGCTATGAATAGCGGTCCTTATGAGTATTTTTGAATAGTGGTCCTCATGAATGGATGTCCTTATGAATAGCGAGGAAATTTGTCTATGGTTTGCTCGCTATTCAGAAGGACTGCTATTCGTACAAAACCGCTATTCATTTAGTCACACGTTATGGATAGCGGTCCTTATGAATAAGTGGTCCTTATGAATAGCGGTCCTTATGACTAATGAGGTTACCCCGTTCTAACAGAGGCCAAAATGAAGGCCATGCTATTCACTCTAAAACCAAGTATGTTCTGTTAATTTATTCATGTAGTAGCAGTGTCCTTTTTTATGATTTTTGAAATATTTGAGATTTTAAACAACTAGTGATGTATCTTGGAACCAGAAGTGGTCTCACACCCACTAGACTGACAGTTTTTGAGCCAGGCCAGACACAGACCAGACAAAAACATGAATCCTGTCAATTTGGTAGTAGAGGTCCGATAAAAACATTGCTCACTATATATGTCATCTTTTAATCACCCGGAAAATGTTAGAGCGAATGGGGGAGTTGTCCACAGCTACATCACAGTGATATTACCTATTCGGCCAATTTGAAATTCCCATATGCATAGTGATTACAACTTTCAAAAATTCATAACTTTCTTATTACTTGTCCGATTTCATTCAAACTTTCACCAATCTGCTTCTCTGATTTTTCCTCTTTCTTTCAAAGCAACTTGCTATTAAGGTTGGATTTCCCTTTAACTGTGTTCCCCAACAAGTTACTGAACTGATCCGACCCCACTAAGATTTTTAGAAGTTAACAAGCCAAGCCAGACCGGGATTCAGGGTTGCAAGCTGCAACACTGTAAACAAATTTTCATTGTTTTTATTAAGTACTATCATTTACTGAGAACTTTTTATTTTCATCATTCTAACTTTGAAAGGGAATGTTACAGATTTGTGTTTATGCATTTTGATTATACCATTCAGTATCTTATATACATGTATCACCCACCACTATCAGCATTGCTTGTAGAATGACAATGTTGCTGTCCTATTTGAGACTTAACATGTAAAATTCATAATTTTTAAAAATATAGATATAAATGGGTCTCTGATAGGAGAATGATAATCTGTATTTCAATGCCATACTGCAAGTATTTCTGTGAAAAGAAATATTGTTTATTTACCTTCTATATCATGTCTAAATATTCAAAAACTCTGTTAACTCCTTTTCCATCATGTCTGATTTCTACTATGTGGATCAGTGTTCATGTCCCTTAAGCCTATTAAAGGTAAACCTTTTTTAAACATATTGCTCCACAACTCGATGACATGAAATTAAAAGTTCCCTTGTTGCATAAAAGGGGAAGTGCGACCATTAATACCTATTTTTCTGTGAGTGATTTTTGTAGTTCAAGTTGTCCGAGTGCCGATGATTAATTATTATTTGGAGTATGGATCTTGTTAAGGATCTTTGGCGGGCAAAAGCAGAGCTGCAAATAAGTATATTTTTTGTAATGGAAATGAGAAAGTTAGTTTGTTATATTTGGTAACTAGCTATCACCAACTAAAGGAGTAATTTCAAGAGATTACCTCAAGGTTTTCTGCAGACATGTAATTTTTCTTATAAATTTTGGATTGAAGTTCAGCATGATTTCAAAGTTAATAAGCACCTTTTATTCTAATTATTACATCCAGGGTGGTGTAGAAAGGGAGGAATAAGGGGCCCTTATGCCCCTCATGATTTACCAAACATCCCACCCCACCCCACCCCCATTTTTTTTTTAAAATATATAATACAGGACACTTAGTAACAGGAATATAAGAATGGGAATACCAGCAGTAAAAGTAACATGGGCCAGAGCAATATATATATTATATTTTGTTTTCACTGTGAAAAATAATCTATTGAAGTAACTGTTTAGTAAAAATTGAATTTTCTGTGATGGGTTAAGCATTGGCATAGGCTAAAAAAGGACTATCAAATCATGTCTTGATTTACAAATTAAATAGAAGTTGAATAATTTTCATTCAAACATTGAATTGTAAATGCAAATAATAACAAGGTACATAATACAAGCAATATATAGAGGAAATTTTTTAATGCAAATGCGATGGAAAAAAACAAGTTTGTTAAGGTAGACTGATCATAAGCATGATCCTTTTTCATATTAAACAAGCTCATCATCATCATCATCATCATCAAAGAAAACTACAGGATATTTCAATTTGATAAACGCTTTTTTTTTCTTCAGACATTTCAGTAAATAATCTTTTACTTTAAGTTTAATGTTTTAAAAGAAGTTATGCACTTAATGTCTTTGAGCATAATTTATTGTTCCACAGTTATTACATTCTGGTATATTTTTTTCTTTGATTTATTCTTAGTGGTCGCTTGCTTTATGCCGGGTATACTTTGTTCCTGGTCGTTTCCTTTAGAAACTAGTAATTTTGCCATAATTGCAAAGTTTATTTCTTATTTAATCCTATTAAGGTCTGTAGATTTGTCTTAACAACCTTAAATATCCCCTGGTTAAGATTATTATTATTATTATTATTATTTTATTTAAAAGGGGAGAAGGGGGAATCATAGACCTACTACTCCTCCCTGACACATACGTTTTTGCCCACTATACATTTTATGCCTGATCATCGGCTTACTTCTTTATTTCTCATTCTCAACTTCTTTTTTAAATGAAAATTATACTTATTAACTGGCTTCGCCTCAACATAACTTATAAGAAAGGGGGGGGGCAGCTTGTAAGGCAACAATAACAAGGAATAGAAAACAGAATACCGCGCCCCCTGGGGGTGTGTCCAAATACTCATAGCTGATTGGTTTAGCGAGGCGAGCCCTTTTTTCAGCGAAAGCACCGGCTACGTGCGACTTGCATTGTTCGATGATAAATGAGGACGTCCTTCATGCGACATTCACGCACTTGGTATCAAACTTGCATGTGCGGCAAACTCACCTCGATGATTATTTAATCTTCAATATTTCTGATTGAAGTAGAAGTTTTAATACAGTCTTGGACAAAATGTCCACCCAAGGAGTACAGACTGATTTTGTGACTTTGACAAGGTTTGTTCTAGCTGAACAAAGACGTTTTCCCGAGGCAACTGGAGAGCTCACAACACTGCTGAATTCACTGCTGACTGCCATCAAAGCCATTTCATCAGCCGTGAGAAAAGCGGGTATTTCACGTCTGTAAGTATGTCATGTATGTACAACATGACTGTGCACTCCTTGGGCAAGTTTGTATCTACTGTAAGCCTGTCTCCTAGCCTGTTTTGTTCACGTGAAATGAATGACTGAATCAATGCTATAGTCTGATAGCTATAGTATAGTCAAGGATTGTAATTCCGAACAGATTGTATTACCGAACGTGTACAGTTAAGCGCCTAAAATGGGTTTTCATACGCGTGGGATTACGCGTATGAAAACCACACTATTGAAACAAAGGTTTTGTCTTTTTCCCATAGGTTTGACACGTTCGGAAATACAGTACGTTTTTCAAGGGACCAAAACGCCGCGTCGTTGGGAAGGGGTTCACTCGGAAGGGAATATCGTATTAAATCTACGTTGTCTTTTTAAAATTCCATCAACTTCTTTTTCTGTAGGACTTTGAGCATTCATTATGTAAATTTGACAGATATTCGTTTGATATTTTATTTGCTGTCGTTGATTTTCTGAAAAGTGTTCGGACACTGGATCAACCACCATAGTAGGCATGGTAACATTAATATAACATTAACAGAGCATAATAATAATTAAAATGTTATTCAAATTATTCCAATAAGGTGTGTTTCAGATCTTCGACCAGAGGCGGAGGAACGTCGGGCTCGGACAGTGGAAGTGGGAGGGGACACCTTTTGTTTGGCAGACAAAATGTGCCCCCCTCCCCACTTCCATTGTCCGAGCCCGACATTCCTCCGCCTCTGTCCTCTGTCTTAGTCTGACTGTATTTTTGTTTTACTACAAGACCTGATGAATGAAAGTCAAGAAGGTATCCCAAGACATTAATAATTAAGTGAAACTCATTGAAGCCATGTAAAGGTGAAATATACATGTTTCATGGGGGTACCTAAAGCTACGCACTTTGTTTCCAGCCCCTACAAAGTCATTTTATTCTGGGGTTCTTACGAATTTCTTTAGATATCTTGGTTCTACATATTCTGAAGTTTAATCGCTGAGAAAAGTACAAAGGAGGAATGTCACCATTCATTTCCAGGTCAAAGTCGATGCCCATGTCAAATTTTGTTCAGCAAAATGAAATGGTCTTAAAGCTACGCACACGTAGTAAGTGAATGCAAATCTTGAGTTTGCAGCTGACTGATGTAGATTTCACCCCGATTTCAAAATAGTGATAATATCACATAAAAATAAAGGTAATGACTTATAGTAAGATGTTTGGGTGAGGGTTGTTAAGCTGTGGTAGCTTTGAAAATATTCTTTTTTGGTGAGGATTTATGTATATCTGTGGCCACTGTAAATAAAGTGAATTCTCTTTATACCCTTTATAAATCTAGTTATCCCATTATGCAAAAGTATGAACTGCTTTATCAAAATAGGTATGGTATCCAGGGATCTGTGAACACAACCGGAGATGAGCAGAAGAAACTCGACGTGATCTCCAACGATCTCTTCATCAATGCACTCAAGAGCTCTTACACGACGTGCGCCCTTGTCTCTGAGGAGAATGAGAACATGATTGAGGTGGAGACGGAGAAGCAGGGGAAGTATGTGGTGGCCTTTGACCCCTTGGATGGCTCCTCAAACATTGATTGTCTCGTCTCCATTGGCTCCATCTTTGGCGTCTGGAAGAAGGTTTGTCTTGCAAACACTTTTTTTTACAAATAATGTCATGTTGAGATCTCTGTCTGGTTCATTTGTGAAATCACCTTTAATATTTGTCTTCAGTCTCTATAAAAAAAAAAATCTGGCTTCTGTTCAACCACAACCTACATTATCTGTATCTTTAGAGCTCATACCACCCTTTGAATTTCATCTTTCAAAAGTATAGAACAGTAATTATAAAAGACTTTGTGACTTGTTTAAGTATCATTTTTTTGTGTGTATTAAATTATGGATCCTGTAATTGCAGTAATCTGGTGACTTCGTTTCTTTGTATTATTTTTGAATTTGCTAGGTGTACATGTAGTTCCTTTACAAGAAATACTATTAATCTGGATCCATGTTCTTTTTGTCTATGTAGTAAGAAAATTCCCATTTTAAAGGGTTTTTTGTTTGTTGTTGATGTGATTCAATTGTTTTCTATTGTGTCACACTTAATAAAACTATAGCTGACCAGAATGCAAGCCATTTCTTCACATGTACTGCATTTTATTACACTCAAGAACGCTTTAACACAAACCATCAACTGCATAAAAATGTGGAGTGTTGCCAAGTATTCAAAATTGTTCATAATCTGATAGTAATGAAGGATTGAAATTCAGTTACCGGTAAGCAATGTTGAAAACAGGAAAATGGGGAAAGGAGTGCAGAGTCAAAACCAACACTGAAGGACAGCGTCATGGAACTATCGTTCTGTTGCTGTGTACCCGTGATGATGATGATGATGATGATGACCAATTCTGCATTGTGGTCATTGTTGCCTGGGCTTTTGATAAAATTGAAACCAAAGTCAAGTTTAAGGTCATAAGGTCAAAACCGTTACCCTGATAGAAAGAATTCATTTGTATTATGATTTGATAAGATCCTACACTATTATAAATATGTACTGAAATTAAAGGTAAACGATACTAAGATGCTTATGATCTGATGAAGTGTACATGTTTGTGCTGAATCTTTCATGTTAAATAGCAGACTCATCACTGGTTTGATTATAGTCTCGACAAAATACATTCAGTTGATAATCTCTTTGCCATTTGCACGATCTGTCATTGTTGATTTAAAATTTAATGATATGGTGGGAAGTTGTGGTATAGTAACATTTATATTGAATTTTATTCATCTTTTTATTTCCTGTTGTAAACAATTTATAGTCCTTAGACTCCTAAACTGTACTGTAATGTATATAAATAGAACATATTTGATTTGATACATACTGTATATGCTGTATTGTCTACATTTATTATGTTTTGTTTTATACTCATAAAATTTTATTCTATCTATACTTTATGATTATTTGTATGTTCGTTTATTATTTTTCATAATAACAGAAGAGTGAGGGTCCTGTGACGGAGCAGGATTACCTTCAGCCAGGCCGACAAATGGTTGCTGCTGGGTACGCCCTCTATGGTAGTGCCACCATGGTGGTACTCAGCACAGGCAACGGTGTCAACGGCTTCCAGTTAGATCCTGTAAGAACTTTAAACACTCTCTCCTATTGGGTAGATTTTGGAACATCACATGCTAGACACCTACAGTGATCTTTTGTCTTGATCCAAAGCTTTTCTTTTAGGATATGTTTTCCGATAAATAAATTGATTTGACATCGATTGGATGTTTTCTTCTTTAATAAGCAGACATGTTTTCTAAAAAAAATTGATTTGACATCAATAGGGCCTGTCTTTGTTCTAATCTTTAGCCACTTTGAATGATAGTGTGTATGGTCTTAGCAAATTTTAGTTACTTCAAATACACTAGTCAATGATATAATATATTTACAAATTAAAAGTATAATTTAATAAAAAGTAAGTAAATAGTAAAAGGATCCACATCTGCTGCATATGTAGAGATATATTTACTTTGTAAATGAAAAAAGCTATTGTTAGATATTGCCCTGATATTATATGATTAAGACCTTGATCTTTTTTATTTTCCATTGTTACACTTTTCAGTTTGGGATGTGTTTGAACCTAGTGGAACCATCAGTACGATGAAACAGGATTAAAAAAAACAAAGAAGTTTATCGCAGAGAGAAGATGATATGACTGTGTGACCGAGCCAAATAATACCTTGGGACCATAGCCACTTACTCCTGGAGCTGAAACATAGCTTCCTCTTAATGGTCGTTCAGAATTTAAGAGTAAAGTTGTCATTCCCTGAGGGAGCTTGGCCAGCTAGACAAAAGTTTAGGGTACCCCCGTCTCTTTTTTTAGATTGAAAATTAGTTGTCATTGTCCATAGTTAACGACAACAAAGAAAAGATAGAAAGTGGTGAATTAATTCTTATATTTTCTTACCATCTGCAGGCGATTGGTGAGTTTGTGCTGACAGACCGTGATATGAAGATCAAACCTAGAGGAAAGATCTTCAGTATCAATGAAGGATATGCTATGTACTGGGATGACAGCATCAAAGAATATGTCAAGTCCAAGAAGTTCCCTGAGGTGAGCAATCATCTTGTGTCCTGAAAATTAGTTTCTGATTACTCTTTAAAAAATGAACATGTACCACATGTACCATAGTTTTAAAATTAGTGTATAAATGTATAGGCCAGTCCTTTGTAAAGAGAAAGTTTGGAAATGACAAAGTAAAGCATTATAAGGCCGAATATAAATTATTCCTAGTTTCTCGTCCCCACCCACATCCTCTTTTTGCGCACGCCTCTTTTTGTTAACTATTTTATATTTTTGTTTAAAAAAAATTTTTTAAATTAAACCACCAACATTTTGCTGCAGATCCCTAAAATTATATCTTGATGTCTTTTAGGGGTTTAAAGGGACCCCAGAAGAAAATAAATATAATGGGCAGCCGTGCCTATAAATAGCATTTGTATGTGCGGTGGCCATCATGAAAAAATATCAAATATCAAATAACATGGTACCCCCTCCTCATCATTTTCGAAAAATTTGGACAAGAAACTAGGAATCAATTTTACTTGGCCTTATACTACTCTGTCAGGAGATAGATACGGAGTTCCATGGTATAACATTGGTTGCCGCAAAACAAATATCAATATTAAATAATGTTAATTTTTTCCATAAATCTGTTACCAATATCATTATTCAAATGAAAAAAAGAAGGTATATGTTTTAATATTGTACTGATGAGGATGCCCCAATAACTCAATGTTAAATTCTATTTTCAGTACCACTCAGATATTGTTGTTTTCGTAATACAGGATGGCCGGGCCCCATACGGTGCTCGATACATTGGCTCTATGGTAGCGGATATGCACAGGACACTCAAGTATGGAGGAATCTTTCTGTACCCTGCACACAAGAAGAGTCCCAAGGGAAAGGTAATAACAATTGAATCTCATAATGATGATGGCATGGTTAAAAAAAGCTGTATAAGCCAGTTCACAGTTACAGTCTGCGCATGAGCAGATAAAGGTCATTGCAGACCAAACTGTGAAATACACGGAGACAAAATACTGGATACTTGCCCGTGAAAGTTTTGTAATCATTATTCATTTATGCACAATCAGTGCACTCCATGATACACAGGTGGAAGTATTTCTTTGAAAGGGGAAAACAGAGGCTATTTATGTAGCACCTCCATCACTGTAGGAGTGATTATTTCAAAATGTACAAAGTGGGACTTCTCCATGTTTTACTGAGATCTGTCGATATTCGGGGTCATTTGGGACATGTGCTAACCATGAACTGGTCTATTACTGATGGGCATGTTTAACAGATTTGTTTGCAGCAAGGGAATTTTCCTATCTTGTCTTGTGTAATGCAGATCTTACATCATTCTCATGCAATGAAATGAATTTATAGTAATGTATTCACTGTATTTCTCTGTTTTCTCATGCTTTTACTGACTTTGTTACAGTAGTATTTGAGTGTAGGTATAATAGTGATTTTTGATATGACATCATGGCTTCCATTATTATTCTCCTCATTTATGAGTACAGCTGAGGCTTCTATACGAGGGCAACCCAATAGCCTACGTCATTGAGAAGGCTGGCGGGAAGGCAGTCACCGGTCAGGAGAACATACTGGACATCAAGCCTACGGCCATTCACCAGAGATGTCCAGTTATCATGGGTTCTGTGGAAGATGTCGATGATTTCATGGCCATTGTTCAGAAATGCTCAAGCTAAGGGCTAAGGTCGAGGATGGATAAGTTTGGATGGATTTCTTGTTCCTTTTATTACTGTTTAAGAAATTTAATACCATTACTCATCTGGCTGGTTGATTAGAAGGCAACTGTATTTTTGTTTAGAGAAGCAGTCCCTTTGTCAGACATGTATAATTACTAAATGATATAATGCAATGGGGCTAGTGCAAGCTGGGAATTTGCTGTATAATTCATTATCGAAGCACAGATGTGCGTAATGTGTTTGTTGTTCCTTTAATCAGCTGCAGTCTGCCTAGCAAGCAATATTTACTTTTCATTAAACTAAAGTATAACCCAACACTGCCTTTTAATACATAAATGGCAATTCTAAATCATTTTATATCACAGTGGCTTGTGTTTAATAAATCTGTAGGCCCCCAAATGAATTGCTTTCGATAAAAGCAGACAGATCGGAGAACCAGATTGAAATGGCCCAAGGAAAATCATGCAAATATGATATTCATGTGTATGTATTAAAGGAATTATGATTTTTTACTGATATGGACATCACTGTCTGTTGGAGGTCAGTCAACAATTTGTCTTGGTTTTATGATGTCATTGCCTCATTACTCAACCAATTAATTTATATATTTTGATACCCTGAATTTCCCCACGAAACTTATTTTTTCATGCCTTTGCCCAACTTATATTAATTGTACCATTATATCTTATTTTGTATGTGCACTTCATTATAATTAGTATTTTGGGGTGAAAATTGAAAATGAAGATTTAGTTTGTATACAGTATTATCCAAAATATCCCATTTCATAAGATGCCTTATGTCCACTTTGCTGCTACTAAATTATTAAAAGTCATTCCCAACAGATAGGTTTAAACACCGATGCAGACTGCATTACCCTGCCTTATCAGCATATATGAAATGGTCAAAAAATACTATGATTACAGTAATAATAATACATTTATATTACATGTGGTTTTGTTGCTATTGATCTTTTAAAAAAGGTTCTTTTAAGGCTGAGATTTAATAAAAATATAGAAACTATATTACCGATATCAAATGTACGCATACAGTATCTTCAATTTATGAACATACAATGTGCACATCATTTAATGGAGAGATATAACAAGGCTGAAGGCAAATTCATTGTTATAGTTCCTGTTTCTCGTTGAATTTATAATACATCTTCCGCTCTTTTCTGATGGCAAAGTGGCAAATTTTTAAGGTAAGTGGTATTCAGATTGGACATTTTATAGCAATTTTGATTTGCAATAGTCATTTGATTTTTCACTGAAATAAATAGTTATGATTGAATTTTGGATAAGCCGATATTATCTTGCTGTAATTGCATAATATTGTGCATGTGTTAAGAATGGAATTAGCATTAAATTTACATTCCTTGAATATGTATGGATTTTGTTATTGCTGTTTGAAATGTTTTGAAATTTTATTCAGTTTTTTTTTTCTTTCTTTCTTTATTGAAAACTAATGAAATTGAAATGGTGATTTTTGTTTTTGTTTATTGTGGAAAGTGACAATCTGAACACCAGTGTTTATTATTAAAAGATTTGGATTCATAGAAATACATGTATATGACATGCCACTGATATGCTGAGAAGTGTTGTTTTTTTTTCATCTGCTCAAAACATTCAAAAACATTCATCTTTACCAGTTTGGTAGTCAAAATATATTTTAAAGTGATTGATTAACTTTGTGAAAAATTGTAAAATCAGCTCAAATGCCAGTGAATTGTGTGCAGTCCTCTAACTACATATATAATTAAGGATATGTGAAAGTATGAGAGAAAATGGAACCCGTTTACTATCCTAAAAAAGAGAAAATCGCGATCAATCGCTAGCGCAAGTCGCTCGGCTTCTTCGCTGCGCTGCAGTCACAAAAACCAAGCACCAGCGCTTGGCGATTTCAGAGCGGGTTTCCAGCCCGTACGGTATTCTGTGATAGAGCGAGGTATGCCAACCGTAAGAGTTCTTTAGGGTTCGGTGGTACTCTATCCGGACACCAATGTTCAATCGTAAATATCTTGATATATAAACGACCGATCAGCTTATAAAACTCAGGCGATTCCTGTCTGAGCTAAAGGTTTGCAATTATGATTACAGCATTAGCTGGAACAGTGATTTTTTTTTTCAATCCTGGGCAAAGTTAATCAATGCCTTTAAGAATGAAACATTTATATCCTGCTCTCAGTGTTGGTTGTTGTTGTTTTTTATCATCTTTTTGAATCTTTTAAAACAATGACAATGTTTAATGTGATTGCTTCAACTGTGACATAAGATATTAGGATGATTTGGTCAGTATAAAAATTAAGTGCTCTTGTTACTCTGCTGTAAAAAATGTATAATCATATAACTAACAAGTATCTAGTTGCATTTTTTCGAGTTCATCCCATGAAGAGAAATATTGATTTAACCTGTCATTTTTGAGAATTATGAATCAAGATGTTTTTGTAGTTAATTTGAGGTACATGTTATTTGAATGGAAAGTTTATCAGTGGAGGATTGAATTTGATTAAAGTGTACCAATCACCAAAAAATATTTTGATCTGTTTGTTAGGGGTTCAGTGTCGCTATATTACATTCAAAATATGAGCTTCAAATGTTGATTCTATAAAGAGATTGCAAGTTGAAATACACTCCCAATAAACGTTATAGCCCCTTTAATGAGACTAGTCGACACACCCATACGTGCTCGCAAAGTATAAGGGCCTGCACAGAATCAAACTCTGAGTTGGGTTCCGCGTGAGGGGGTTATACGTTTTCCTTTAATTTCTTCATACTCCTTAACCGTTAACCCATAGAAGGCCAGGTAAAGTGTTTTGAGGTTGGTTTTATACATTCTAGCTGTACACTAATGATTTTTTCAGGTGATTGGTACACTTTAAGTTTATCAACAATACGTGGGACACTGATCATGGTTCATATCTTTGATTCTCATGCAGGTTGTAGGTTCTATTCTCTGCTCAGTGCTTATGGCCGGAATTCACAAAGGTGGATTCAATTCAGACCATGGTTTATGCAAATTTTGTGGTATAAATACGCTTGATTTAGCGCATACACTTGAAAAGATCCAATTATGAATGCGCGCCGGTCACGCATGTTTGGCAAAAGCACTAAATTCACGCTTGTTGCCATGGTTCAGAACATGGTTTATTTAAATTAATTTAAATAAACCATGGTCTGAATTTACATAAACCATGGTCTGAACCATGGCAACTAGCGTAAATTTAGCGCTTTTGCCAACCACGCGCGACCGGCGCACGTTCATAATGGATCTTTTTAAGTGTACGTGCTAAATCAAGCGTATTTATACCACGAAATATGCATAAACCATGGTCTGAATTGAAATCACCTTTGTGAATTCCGGCCTATGAGTCTTTATGATCTACATGTATATTTATCTTTCAGAAATCCTTTTCAGAAATGAGGAATAATGTGCAGGGTTCAATCCATGACATGGCACTAATGTTCTTAAGCAAGGCATTTTATCTATCACTACATTGCTTCTCTCCACCCAGGTGTTAAATGGGGTCCTGGTACATGTAGGATGCAAATTAATGTCTATATGGTTGGATTAGCATGTGAGTGCCTGTAAAATTTGTCTGGCTAGAATGCTCGCCAAGAGAATAGAAAGTGTGCACATTGTTTGCTGAATCGTAATTTAATTAATTGACCGGAGTAATAATGATTTGTATAAACGATCAGAAACGCAATATTAAGTGCTGTACAATTGTAACTATTATTATTACAATTAAATCCTTGAATGCTGTGAATGTAGATTCATTGGTGCCAAAGGCAGAGTAATTATTATTGATTAAATGTATGTGTCCTCTCAGTATTTAATTTGTCCATTTTGCCTATAATTCATTGAATAAATGAAGCATACTAAGCAAAATTAAGCCTTGTACCTGTGTTTATGTAGAATTTCAGGGTGAAATAGTCACCTGGCATTAATACAAGATTACATTGTTATGATTTCACTTTGAATTCAATATTACTTGCTCTTTGAGTAGTTCAATACAATTTTCTGTGATCAGTATTGAAATTGTTATGTGAAAATGCTAATTTCTTGTCAAGTTTGTCTTGCTGGACAAACAAAGCAAGTCTTTGAATATTGAATCTAAAATCATTAAACTTGTTGGAAAGTATAAATTAATATTTGATAATAATTACAGGACAGTTTACACTTATCCCCCTCCCCCATCTCTCTCTCTCTCTCTCTCTCTCTCTCTACCTCGCCACCCTTCTGCTTTCTCCATCTCTCTCATTCTCTCTCTCTTTTGCTATCACTCTTGCTCTCTCTTGCACTCTCTCTCTCTCTTACTCTCTCCCTCCAACCTCCCCTTCTTCCATCTCTTGTGTGTGTAACATTCATTATACTTCCAACATTCACACTCCAGTCTAAAAGACACCAATCAACCAACAAATCAAAACACCATTTCAGACAAGTCATTCTTTTAGTTAGAGCATAGTAGAAATTTATTGCCCATGCTGAAACCCTCCTGAGCAAAACACAAAAGAAAAATCAAAAGATAAAAGAAAAACTACTGTCACCGAAGTAGAATCGGTGATATAAAATAAACTTTCTCTCTCCAGTGTACCTCTCTTAATCCTTATCAATGTAGTCAATTACATTTAGGCTCCTACTAGCAATAGTTTGACAAGGGGGAATGTATAGAATATTAAACAGATGTACGATTTACATTAATTTGATTAAAATGGGATTCCACTGCATAGCAATTATTTCATCCTGTAATGTGCAAAAATAGGTCAACAAGAGCTCAGTCTAAGTTTCTGTTACTCACTGTGATGGAGAGAATACATAATGAACTCTGGAAGGTGGGAAATGAAAATGCGTAAGAGGAACATTTGCTCATTTGTTCCCTTTGAAAATTTGCTGGAAAAAAGAGTTATGCAAATAAATTTCCATAACAGTGACATGATCATACACGAAATGCTACAATCCAGGCAATAAGAACTGCACTGCATTGTGCTACTTTGAATTCAGTTACAGATATCTTCATAATGATGCATACACAGATGAATTTCAAGTTATTTCATACACCAATAGTTTTATTACCTTCGAGTATGGAGTGCCAAACATTTGCTGGTGGGAGTCCAAATTCAAAATATTCCTCTTAGTGTATCTTGGTTCAAATTTGCAACATCAATATATCCTCTGTGTGCATTTGTGTAACCAGACTTTCCTTGCATGGGAGCTTAATAGTTGTGAAGAAACTTCAGCATAATCTGACTGTCGGGTAGTATACCAATAATGAAACTTGTTTCTTCTTCAGGTTTGTAATGATTCTAGCAGTAAATCAGAAAAAAATCAAAACATTTGTACCTTCAAATGAAATAAAATAGAATAATGTTTTCAAAACAGCATAGAGGTAGATGGGAATAACTGATCAAGAATGACATTTTTCTAAACAAATCCTAGTTAAATTTTTACAAAGCAGTTCAGTGGAAAACATAAACAAGCTTTGAGCATGTTTGGGTAATTGTCAGATTCTTACACTTTTTTGTGTGTGTGATTGATGAAAAATTCTGAAAAGAATACAAGAATACCTGATGGAGTGAAAACACTCATCCTTTGAAATTCGCATGGAATTTTTCCCACGTATCCATGTCGTGACGTGAAACCTTGCAGTATACTACTAACAGGAATTATGCTCAATTCTCTTCACAGTACCAACCATACATGCTGCATGTGTCTATATCCCCGATTTCAAAGCTGTGGGCCAGAAGGATGTATGTACATTAGATGTTAGGAAATACATAACATTCTTTTGCATAAATGCCCTTCTAATCCTAAAATGACCTTGGTAAAGTATTTACCTCTACCCCTTTGTGGATGTTTCTTGCATATAACTTTGCCTTCTTTAAAAGGTACAACTTCAAGCCTGCACATATCTCATCGTATACCTTGAAAAACAATTAGAGAAAAATATATCCCACCTTCAGTGATATCTTTGTCAAAATAAAACAGAGTCTCTATACACATAAATGTAAATTCGTTGTTGTGAATAGTAAAATGAAGTACTTTTGTAAGAAAAACTGTAATGTTTCCTTTTCCAACTACCCCATTTTCAGGTCAACAAATTATCTTAAACATGATCAAAATTGGCCTAATAAAACAGGCCACAAAACAATTGTTATTTAATTTTGCCAGTATGCTTAGGTAGGTTAGCGAAACGTGGTGCGTAAAAACGCGAGAAAGACGCATATGACAAAATTAGTCAAAATCTAAATTTTATTCTATAGAGGCAGAACCAAAATATTAGGATGTAGAATTTGTACTTACCTCTTTGAACACTTTTCATCAAAAACTTTTTATTCAGATATGTCTGATTCAAATTTTAGAAACACAGACAAAACTAGCAATTTTCCTCTTTGCGTCTTTCCCTCGTCTTTATGCGCCATTGTATTTCGCTAAGCTACCTATTTCAAATGATGAAACAGAGAAATAATGCATTTTCATAAAACAATATACAGAGCATAAACCTCTTGTAATACATTGTATTACATTAAAAGTAATACACAGTGTTGGCATAAGTCAAAGGAGTTTTTTAAAAATAGATTTCCTTAATTTTGTGATTTCTTTACAGAACTACCTGTATGAGAGTAGAAACAACCCCTAAAAAGTTTGCTCTGCACTGCTTGCATTTTCAAGAAATCACATGTCAGACAATGTATTTTAGGATTTATCTGTAAACTATGAATTTCTTGTGTTATGGCAGATTCACTCAATCATGAATATTTTGCCTATGAAATTGTTTCAAAAAACGTGCTTTTCCCAAATACGATTCCCGATCTATTTATGTTGATAAATATTAAAATTTTTAAATGCAAGGAAATTGAAAGAAGAGCAGTCACTTCTGAGGGAAAACATGTATTTTGTCCAACCACACAGATGAACCTGATCTATAATGTCCTCTGTAAACTTTCAAAGCCAATTGCAGAAAATTGATTATCGATCAGGTCTACCAAGAAAATCACATTTTTCACCAAATCAAAGACTACAACCAACAATGTGTACTACCTTTAAATTTCATAAAGCATATTTAAACCGCTAATCATTTCTGTGTGACTTTTGTTTTTGTCTTGGGTTTTAGAAGGATTGTAAGTTGAGATTGCATATGATATGTACCTGTTACATGTCAACATACTATTTACATAAATACTGGTAAGTACTATTTTCTGGACATTAGAAGCATGCAATTTGCTTTAGTATATAATGCGCAAAGGCATACAAAGACTCAAGTCCCACTGTTAATATTAAAAGAATCACACACAACACTAAAACAAAAAAAATGTCCAATATGGGCACATACACCTGGCTTTTAAGTCGGTCACAAACACGCTTTTCAAATGTCTAAAAGACATTACCTGGTTTCTCAAACTTTCTTGCTGATTACGCTGCCATTTTATATTTAAAGATACCATCATTCCTTATCACAATAATACGTTTCCAGTATAATGAAAAGGGGCCTAGTAAAGAGGATAGTAAATTTTAATTTTTCCAACTAAAAAAAAAATCAGCTTGACTCAGCTTTACATTAAAAAGAGTTGGTAAAATGTCCAAAGAAATAAAATAGGGAACCTTCAGTTTACCTTTTTAACTCCATAACCAAGACTTGGAATATACCTTAAGTATTTATGTTAGTAGCCAAATCAGAGAATACTTCAAATAATTTTGAATGTTTAACTTTCATTTTCTCCCTGTACCAGTACTATAGATGTCCAGAAACAATCATTGTATTTGAACTATTGTAATTTATGTTCTTATGTCAACTATGAAATACAATTTTTTATTCAAACCATGTGATCTTAAACATTTCTGTGCACTGTTTCTATCATTAATTTCATACCATAATAACAGCCTTTCACAAGATAATTAATTCATATGTATGCTAGAAATATGATTTGAATCACTTTTTCAGCAATTTTTTCATTAATTTTTTACTTTGACATTGATTGATTTTGGAATTGATCAGTCCCTGAACAGCAACATTTCTTCTTTCTGCAAATCAGCAACAATCCATAACCAATTCTCTATACCTTCCAATCATGATTCAAAATACTACTACATAGAAGAGAAAGATTAGTGCTGAAATAATACTTAATCATTTTGATTAAGTACAATGCAATAAAAGATTGAATATTCATAATACAAGTATAATGTTAAGATTGCAACTGTCCGCAATTCAGCAACAAAAAACATTACTCTCTTTTTCTCCTTTTTTGTTTGAAAGACTAACTGTTAATATATGAAGACTTAGTCGTTATCATAATCCACTTGTAAATGATATCTACACGTACATGGCATGTTGGGGGGAAACCCCATTAATTAACGCTCTAGGCATCATGCAATGGAATATATTTTTACAATTTACAATTCATCACCTCAACACATGCTTACTATATACAAGAGAAATGTAGAAAATATGTACAAATTACTACTACGAAGATTATTGAATTATGTAAAGCAATCAACAGCTTTGCTTCATAAATATCATGTACTACCAACTGGACATATAAGTACTCCCAAACTTTGGTTATATAATGAAAAGAGTAAGAATATGTTCTTGAAACTTACTAAATTTGCACACATATGCTGGGCATATTCAATAAATATATCTGACAACATTCAAGTTTGATGCATAGATGAAGGAGAGTAAAAGATAAACAACTCTGAATATGTTGATAATTTCATAATAAAAACCTGAACATCCATCTGAACGTTCATACTCATTTGAGCGCATGACTACATTTACAGTTTAAAATATAATCGTATATCAAATAAACCATTCAATTCTCTACACATTCAAATCATTTAAAACTTTGTATATTCAAATCTAATATTACCCATACATCCTCAAGCAATGAGAATAAAATCTCCAAATAAATTTGCACTAAAATTTCATAACTGTCATTTAACACAGATTTGGCAGTGGAAAGGAGATAAAAAAAGATATGATCTGTGGTACAACTCTCTATTTTGACAAATCTATGTCTCTGTGACACTTCCATTATACAATCTAAAATTCTTGATTGGTTTTACTTGTATGCATATGAAAACATATCCTGTTTTCTAATTTTACAATTTTACTAGTAAAGGAACTATTCCAACCTGTAAATTGCAAAAATAATGCCACTAAATATTAGTCTTTTTGAGATAATTATAACTGAAGATAAAACCAAAAATTTATATTACTGTTTTTAAGTATTTATGCTTACACACCTTCTGATTTGTTTTCATGATTAAGAACTATGAATATATCCTGATAAAAATTATTTTTTTCTGAAACAATATGATTGGTATACAATTTCAAAACGGCTTAAATGCACAAGAGAAAATGTTAATATTCATTTTCATAGGATCCAAATAAAGAATAAAATATAAAAATTCACACTGTACTTTGGATATATATTTCATATGAATGCAATAAACTTTACTGAATTATCAACCAGCTGTTCATAAATTGCTTTCTAGAAGACTACACATTTCATTCAATAATTAAGGCAGATATAGTGTAATACATTTGTATTTACATTTCTTAACATTTTTCAATAGCTTTCATAAAATGACTTCAACATCAACTGACACTGACATATGACGTTACCACCAAATAAAGCATTCTTATGAAGTACTTAAGATCTGTGTCATTAATAATGTTACCCTTTCATAACTTATACATCGACATGCATTTTTCGTTCATTATTCTCTCTCAATTTATGTCAATATCTTAAAATATCATTTTAAAATATATTCTAAAAAGGTAGTAAAAGCAATATGTATTATTAGGGTAAAAAAATACAGAAAAAAAAAACATTCAAATATAATTAAATTGTTTATACACTTTTCATTTCTACATGCCTTTTCTGTAATATTGATTTCTTAAATACATTATTTATTCAAATAAATATAAGGAATTTCAAAATCAACAGATTGTTCTACTAAAATGCATCTGCAATATCTGATATACTTGGAATGTAACATCTTATTCTACCCTCATCAATTCTGGCGGTAATATTAAAATGTGATGCAAGTACTACATTTGTGTCAGTGAAGCGACCTTCATGCAAAAATTTCAATCTATACACTTAAAAATGGAATGTTTCAGAAAAGATAGCAAAAATATTCACACAAAATTATTAAATGTCAGAAAAATAAAACTGCAACAGCACACATTGATGATTCCTTACTACAGGGATGCTTAAATTACATAGATTGCCTTTAGGCTTTCCATAAAACTAAACCCCATATTCTCATTCTATTTTTTTTTGCATATTGGTTGAATGTTCAAAGCAAATTAGTTTGGCAATTATGGTATTCTCTGTCCAACAATGCTGCATTTTGATTGCTTCATAGTGGTTCTAAAGTATGCTTAAAGACCGGCAGGACAAGGGCATCCATGCGATGGGTTTGAGAAGCTCACAGCGCAGGAAGATTGTAATCTATACAGACTTCACCATAATTCTATTTTGATTCTGGTTTTCTTAGAATTATCAAAGGGAATTGCAATTCTTGACATTCCGCTGAAGCTCCGATGCTCTCACTCCTGCTTGTATCCATGTCTGTCCACTATATTATCTCTTGTCACCTCAAGTGTCAATTTCACTTTTCTTCACAACAACTCTGAAGCTTCAGCTTCAATGATACTCCACTGTGTTGATGTTTTTGATATTGCGGCAAATGTCCATCGATAGTTGGATGATTTTTACCAGGCTTTACAAGCATATAAATACCACATTTTTTTTGGCAGCCTACTGTTTGTGCTGTCCTCTCAGCAGCATCGCTTGGATAAACTTTCTAGATGACCTTGTACGACCTGAGTGATGCAACAACTACGTATACCACCCAAAGAAGGACGAGGAAAAGTCCTGTCAGATACTTGGTCAACTTCTTGCCACCTAACTCCCCTCCAACAATCTGAAGGATACAATATAATAAACAATGACTAAAAATAATGACAAGTGATATAAATGTAATTAAAATAAAAATAGTCCATGTAAATTACAAATATATCATGTCAGGATCCATTTTTATTATGTTACATACACTTACAAATAAAATATTTCCCAAACAACATTAATGACAATGTTGATGATAATGATGATGATATTAACAGCATGCTTTTCAAACTGCAAATCACACATTGCCTATCAGTGTCCTACATGTATGCACAAAAATTGATACTTATGACATACACAGATCATTCTTATTATATAGACATTGAACAAACCCAATTAGTTCTTGAGAACTATTCCACACCAATATATTTTCCTTTAGGGAGGAAAGAATATGATGATCTAGCATTCATCACAAAATATGGGAACCTGTATTCTACAATATGAAACAAACACCTTACAAACTTTCCTGCATCTATAGGTCAAACAGATTGTTATCTACATAATGTACATTGGAAGACTGGTATACTTACATATCTTCTCCCTATTATGATGCATATACAGCATGTACCAACTCCTGCGAAAAGGATGACAGCCAAATCCAGGTTGTCTGTTCCCACATAGTATGGTGTGTTTGTGTTGGCATAGAGATACATGACCTTGATAATCCATGGTAGACCAAGGCCAAGGAATACATTCACGCTATTGCTACCTGTAGCAAGAAGGAACAAATAAAACAAAGCAAAATGTGAACAGGGTGTTGCCACAGAAGTAAAAATTCTTAGAATTCAATATGATGGAATTCAAATGCAAGTCGGCCCCATAGCAAAATCCTAATTTTTGAAAGACAAAAGATCAAGATCACTGTAAAGTCACAATTCTTTGTCTCTTATAATGATAAAATTCCAGTAAATATTCCTTGTAGCAGTTTATCTAAAGTAACATCACTTTTTTGGGCAGCATAAATGAAGCATGATGGGTAATGGGTATCTAGCACAAATGCAAATAAATTCCTTTATCAGAACTTTCTGTCTTCAGCTATTTTAGTTAGCTGCTCAAAAGACATTCCTGTCCACTGCCTAATGTTATCAATCTATGTCTAAATGATTTGACTTTACCTGTGATATTGCCAATGGCAGCATCAGCGTGTTGGTCCTGAATGGCCGCTGTTCGGCTAGCGAACGTGTCTGGTACACTGGTCCCAAGGGCTATGATGGTAATACCTGCTACACTGGGCTCTATTAATGCAACACAGCTCAGCAAAGTAGCAATCTAGAAAGAACGCAGAGTCATGGGTATATCAGAGATGTCAAAGGTCAACTTTCCTAAGTTTTTGACAAAATAATTAGGTGATACTATTGCAATAAAAGGAAAATAGATCAATTTTACAAAGTTTTTATTTCCCATTTTGGTGAATAAATGCAACAACCTATTCATTCTAAATTTCTTAAATGGGACAGCACTTTAGATTCCATTACAAATTCTTTGTCTTAATCCATCTTAACTCTAATATTAGAATTTTGTGCAAGTTAATTTCTGTATCAAGAGTATTATATTGATTTGCAAAAATAAATAACATGACAACATCACTATCAGCAGTAATATCTTTCACCATTGACAAAGAGTTCTGCAATAACTTTTTCCATTTCCCTCTCAAATAATGTACATTATAATGACTATGTAATAATCTCTGTCACAATATGAAAGAAAAAAAGAATTCATGTCCATCTAGGTGAAAAATATTGATTTACTGGTTCCAGATGAGAACACACACAAAATAAGATGGAAAACATGAAAAAGGAGTGTGAACTAGAATGAGTACCACAGAGAAGAGAAATGGGGAGAGGGAATGGTAAGGATATTATCTTGATTAAAACTGAGAGATTTGTACCTGTTCAACCACAGCTGTAAGTCCAAAGATGAATATTAGGGATCCCAAGAAAGCAGGCCAGCCTCCAAAATAATTTCTGTGAAACAGAGGAATGAAAATTCCTTAATTCACTTAAAACATGTCAACATATGTTAAGTATACAAGCCAGACTACAATCATCATAAATGCAATCAGATTCAATTCAAAGGTATCAGTTTGTATCCCACTGCTGCCACCATGTTAAGTTGTGTTGTATATTGCTAATAATGAAACAGTGCATTTGAGGCGTTTCAGAGACAAGTCAGTATGCAGATCTCACATTTATTAGGTGCATATTTGGAGGCCAAAAACATGCGTTGGCGCATCACATCATAGCAACGTTGTATTCATGAACATGAAATACATCAGTATTTTTACAGAGACACATGCATTGGTCAAAATAAATCACCCAGACATCTCATGACACATATCTCTGAGCAATCAATTTTCTTATACTCTGAAATGAACTAATTTTTTACAATCATCACCAGAAAAATGAAAGGAATCACATTAATCTATTTTAACTCAAATAACATAAACTAAATATAAATTCATATAAATGATACCTAAAGGATATTGCCCACAAGCCACAAGAAAAGTGGACTTGCAATTGTTATGGTATTTGAAGATTTACTTCATCTATTCTCCAGGAACTTTTTGATTAGCAAGACAGACTTACTTTGGTGGTACAATGGCAAAAATGACTTTCCAGAAGAATGTAATAAAGTGCATGAGACAGTCCATCTTAGAGGGTGGCACCTCTTTACCATCATCATCTATATCACCTCCTAGGGTCATTGCACTGTTGGGAAAATAATAAACATAATATCATATCATTAGCATCATCACCATTACAATCAATCATCATCATTATCATCATTATCACCATCATCATCATCATCACCATCAACATCATTGTAATCACCATCATCATCATCATTATCATCATCACCATCATCATCGTAATCACCATCATCATCATCAACATAATTATCATTCTTATCAACATCATCATCGTAAATAATCACCATCATCATCATCAACATAATCATCACCCTTATCAACGTCATCATTATCATCTTCTTCTTCATCTGTCATCTCCTCAACATCACCATCATCTTCTTCATTGTCATCACATTAACATCATCATCAGAAGAAGAATAGAACTTAAATAAAGGGCATCTTGAATGCACGGTCATTACATTAGTATGCTACTCACTTTTTGATCTGTCCAAACCAGGTTTCCGCATCCTCTTCATCTTCAAGAATCTGAGCAACTCGCTCACCGATGTCATCTGCAGCGGATACAAGAAATATGGAGTCAAAATAAATCCTTTGACAGGAAATACAATGGAATGACGAAGTCTGAGCCATTGACATTTTTTTCCCAACCATATCAATGTAAATTGAAAGGGACTTAATGCTAAAAATGTCAGAGGCACCCATAAATCAAGAACTATCAACAACAAAAATGGAATTCCTAATTCAACTGCCAAAGGCTCATGAATTAAAATCTGGATCACTGTATAAAAGCTGAATACATTATAATACAGGTTACCACTGAAATTGATATTTCAAATACTATTTTTAATGCTTTTATGTGTGACCTATATAATGTTGTTCATACCTTTTCCCATATTTTTGAAAATATTCAGACACGAGCTGAATCATTTAGGTCTTTTTCATATATCATTAGTGGAATATAGGTATTAAAAGAAACCTTACCTGGTCTTAGGTTAGCTACAGCAGCACTGTGTTCTCCAAGCTTGGCTCCAATGCTAGGATTTCTTAGAACTATGACAAAGTTCTTCAAACCCTACACAGAAGATTGCAAAATGAAAAAGATCTTTAAATTTACCATTGACAGATTTTAAATAATTTGAAGAACAATGTCCAACTCCGAAAGTTGCTTTAAATAACTTTTTTTTTCTATGAAACCAACAAAAATGTGGTTTGAAAAATACACCAATCAAATTAAGTAAAATATAATTGATCTATCTATTAATCCATCTATCAATATGAGTTTTTTTAAATTCAATCTTTTCATTAATTCTATCAGATAAACAGACAATCTTGAAAGCACAGATCATTCACAGGATAAAAGAAAGAGTAGTCTTTATGAACAGGTGAACACTAATGCAGGTTTGAAGAGAAATTTCTTGGTGGCACTGCAGTCATGGTTGACTACACTACATATTTCTCAACATATAAAATTCTGCCCAGGAAACAGCCCCATCTCTTGTCCAATCAGGCACATCTGATATCCTGTACTAAGTTGGAGGGTGATGGGGCTCATTATAATTCAAACAAACATCTTGAAAGACTTCAGACAACTTTATAAATAAGCTGATAAATACTGTCCTATTTCTGGTTCTCTTTTTAATAACTGGTAAAAAAACCCCAAGAAGCACCAAGCATCTTACCATTGATTCCTTGTTAACCGGTATCTCAATGGTCTTGCTCTTCTCTTCATGTTTGAAGCACAGTGTTCCTGTCATGGACCGGTAGTCAGCTCCACCTTCTAGATTCACATCGCCCTTTGCATTACCATCCCTGTAAGATGATAGCAAAATGAAGAAAAAAAAATAGCAAAATGAAGAAAAAAGGTATACTATTAAGTAAAATCAGGAGTACTGTTAAGTTTCATGCACATGTTAGATAAACTGCATTAAATTTTGCATGCAATTCATGTAAGCATATAACTACGTAATCCACTATCCAAAAAGTGTCTTCCAATCTGCAGTGACATGAATGATAGGACTTAAAAATCATATCATCAGAAATATTTCAATCAGGCAAGTATAACTTTGATATAAAATTTGGAAATTGCTTTCTTGAATCAAGCAAGTTGAAAGAACACTGGCAATACTTTAAAAACCAGAAAAACAACATAATACAAAACTGTTGCAAATTGTTAATGACAGCCATTTTCATGGCAAGAAACTATTATGATTTCCAATAATAAGTTTGCAGCACTAAACTTTCATTCATCTATACCACTCACAGAATTCCCTAAGGTTTTTTTGCATGTAAAAGTTTCTGGTCTTACAGTAATTAATCATAATATGCAATCTTGGTCTGTGCACAAATTATATCAACAACATCATAATGATATTGTAACAGTCCATCAGGTTGGTGACTATTTTCTATGAATCCCCATTCTTTTATTCTCTCATATTACTTTCTCATTATCAACCATCCACCTCCTCTCATGACAATATCTATCAAATTTATACATAATATCTTCCACGAGTATATAAGCAATTCCTTTATGTTTCTGAGAACATATACATAAAATGTACACACATCATGCCTATTTCAGCATTCCCCACTCATCTCTAACATAATGCATCCAGACAATAGGCCCACAGGCAGGCATTGTTTATACACCTTGTTGAAATCAAACAATGATATATTTGCACAATTACTTATCAGAGTATTATCCAACACGACTAATTATGGAGAGAAATCCCCCTCCGCCATAAAAACACTGTACTTTCTTATGGCAGGGGATATATTGATACAAAACATCCCAAAGAGGTTACCATGGCAACCCCTCCTAAGAGCAATCTAGTTAAGAGGAACTAGAGAAGGTTTACTGTCTCAATAGATTGAAATTATTTAATTAGTTGAGTACATTCACAACAACCTTGGAATGTACTTAAGTATACAGGATCCAGGCAGATTGAAAATCAGCATCTTTTGTTTGCTCCACTTGAATTCATCCAAAAAGAATGGATGCAACACAGATATTCGTTAAATATTATACACACATCTAATCATTAAAAGTCGACTTCTGCTGAAGGATAATTGCGATCTCACACAGAGCCTGCATTCTGATTAAGGCTTTGTATTCTTTTGATTGAGGCTCAAGCATTTCTGATCTGTTTCCATTTTTTGATACTGCTATAGAAAGGACAAATCAGCAGCAAAATTGTGAAGTCAGTCTACTGTACAGAACCGGAAGAGTTCTTAACTACAAAGAATAAGTAAACAAAGAGTGAGCAAGGTCTCTCAAGGTCCTGTATGATTAAAGGTAACATGAATCCTGGCAATGGAACTATATTTCAAGAAAAACTGGCTGAACATCATTCTGAATTGTTTATTATGCAGGAATATGTTGTTTGGAAAAGCAAAATGTACAAAGAAATCACAAACCTTTTTGGTAGATTAAGTACAATGAGAATCATTAAGGTCAATGAGGGGGGGGGGGGGGGAAGTCCGGGACATGACTATAATTTTACCTATCCTACTACAGTAATGAACTAATGGTAGACTTAATATAATATACATAATCACTTGAATAACCTTTTGCTTTGCTTTTGGGGGACCCATTTATGGAGGAAATGAGTGTTTGTGTTCTTAAAAATTATTTTGGCTATAAAGCAGCTATAATGACTTACATCGTAGCATACTGGAGGGTGACAGTCCCGTCAAATCCCTTGGATCTGGTCACTGTCGTTATAACCATACCCTTCTCAAGATCAGCTGTGTAGGTCGGTGAATCAAAGGAGAACTCACCAGGCACTGGGATGAGAGAACATCACAAAGATTAATTGATATAAGTTTAAAGATTTGTCACTTTTATACTGATTATGGGAAATATAAACATCTCCATGATCAGGAATGAAAATCTAGTGTGTCTTAAAACTACCATTAACATCATCTTCACTATCATCATCATCATCATCATCATCATCATCATCATCATCATCATCATCATCATAACCATCATCACCATCATCACCACCACTACCACGCTATCATCATCATCATTATCAACATCAACATCACCATCATTAAAATCATGAACATCATTATCATCATACTCATCATCATCATAATAATCATCATCATCACTATCATACTCATCATCATCATCATCATCATCATCACCATCATCATCATCATCACGATCATCATTATCACCATCATCTTCATCATCATCATCATCATCATCATCATCATCATCATCATCATCATCATCACCACTCCACTACCATCCTCACAACCATCTCCAGTCTCCATACTCACCATCATCATCAATGATTGTCACCCTGGTGACGCTAGGATCCCCTAAAGCTCCCCCTCCTTCCGGTGATTTGAGTATGAC
Organism: Heliocidaris tuberculata; assembly: GCA_025618425.1. Classification (NCBI taxonomy): domain Eukaryota; kingdom Metazoa; phylum Echinodermata; class Echinoidea; order Camarodonta; family Echinometridae; genus Heliocidaris; species Heliocidaris tuberculata. The sequence goes on from CM046839.1 coordinate 7,349,215, forward strand.
GTAGAACTCCATGTCATTCTCATACTGGGTGTCGTTGATGATGGGGATGGTGATTGTTTTCCTCCATTCTGTCTCAGTGAATACCTATGACAATAGATGGAGAGTAAGTCATTAAAAAAAATATATACAAAGCTATAGATACATAAACTACATACTCTGGTCAATAAGACAAATTACTGTTTGGCTATCCCCCCCCCTCCCTAATTTCCCAATGAAACTTAGTAACACTGAATTGCATATATTTTAAATGCCCTAATGTGAAAATATACATTACAAAGTACTTTCAAATGGTGGCTCCTGCAATTGTCTTTTGTAGATATATGTAACATAATAAGTGATGTTTGGTACATTGAAATAAGATCTCAATACAAAATCATGACAGATCATATTACTTAAAGTGATAACTTAAAGGAGATATTGGCAGAAATCACAATGCATACTAAATTCATAGTACGAAAGTGATCAAAGTACAATACTTGTCTTCTTTTTGCAAAATATTCCCTTTTATTCAAACTTGATGGATACTTGAATATGACACTAAATCCCTAACAATAAAATGGAAGACATGGAAATTGGATATTACAAAGGAATCAGAATGTGAGGGGGGGGGGGGGGTGGTAACCAAAGCATGATCTGGATTTGATCTTTAAATGTGTGAGCAGATCAATATCATACCAGTTTGCCCTGTGAGTGAGTAAACTCCGTCCCCTGTTTAGCGGTGCCATCCCTTGTCTCGTAGGTCACGTAGACGGTACCCTTGATATGATCATCATAGGTATCGCTGCGACTGATTTCATCCACTATCTCATGATGGCCTGGTCTTCCGTTCTCCTAGAAGATGATAAGAGACAGAAAATATTTTAACATAATAAATAATGATAAATACAGCATTTTTAGTGTGTCATCAATGTAGTAAACTACTCTGAGATGCAGAATGAATGAGAGATGGAGATTTCTTTTAAATCCATATATATACATGGACATGTATATTTAGGAAATATCGAACTATAATATGACATCACAAGAAGTTATCATTACTAATATTAATATGCTTATTCACTGGGAATCATTAGCTCCAAACTATTTTAAGGGGCTCTACACATTTTTATTTTTAACCTCTTTATCTGTTAAACCTAAATCTTGACTATATCAGTCACAATGAGTACGATTTTACATTGAGGATAAATAATGCAAGAAGGTTGCATTAATAATAACCTTTCTTGTAATTTTCATATAATTTGATTGCATATACACTATACTGATCACACACAGAAGAAAAAAAACATACATGACCCAATAATGTTCATTCTACATATGTTATTACCCTGTAAGATATACTGATTACAAATGGCACTGTTTGCAATCAAGTGAAACAAAGCAGTACTTATTCAGAGTGAGACGGAAATAATGATTCTGATTACTATGCATTGTACATGTAGAATATGAAAGGTAGACAATTTCAACTGACCTGAGTGAGCTGACGAGTCCTTCTCCTGCATTAAGACAAACAGGAAATAAAAGAAATGAATGTACATTAAGTTAGTTTCCTGTGAAAACCTACAAATATATGCAACTATCATGTTGATAAAATCATGATATATTTCATATCTATCACATAGTTATAATTGAAATAAATGCTGATCTCTTTGAATAGCATTTGCTTTACATTAATTTAATCATTAGATAAATCTAAACAAAAAAAAATGGCTAATTATAAAAAAAAATAATTCAAATTGAATTGATAGGACCTACATTAACTACATGTCATAATTTACCAAACAAAAATCTGGCATAAAATGATTAGTGATATATAATTCATATCAGCCCCAAGGATAATGACATTTTCTAAGATAATTTAATATTTTTGGATAACAAAAATGTGTTACAATCAAATATCATTTAATAGAAATTAATTAATTAACACCGATCTCATAAAAGCTTTAACATCCCAGACCATATTGTTTAAAGATGATTTACAGAAAATTTGACATTAATTTTAACTTGTTTTTCATTCATATTTCTGAATGCTATAAAATATCAATGTCTGGTATTTGAGTATTCAATGCATGTAATGCATCAGACAGAAAAAAAACCCTGCCAGCTAACATTCTGCACAGTGGTTGCTGTCATCTATCAGGTAGCGAGATGGAAGAAAAAAAGGGCTCAGATATTGATTTTGACTATCAGTGATGAAAGAGAATTCATTAATGGTATAGATTTTTGCCTGGAGCTATTTACTGTTTTCTCACAACTACCCTATTCTTCTTTTGTAAGAACTTTGTCAAACATCCAGTAAGTGGCAGGAAAATATGGAGGGAGGTCATTGGAACCCCCCTCCCTCCTCCCCCTCCCTCCCCCATGCCCCCAAACCACATTGAATAGTATCAGCCTATTACATTAATATAATTATGGTATAATTTGGGATGGAATTGTAATGTTCTATTTGCAAAGACAATGTTAGCTGGGCAGTGCTGCACAGGAGAAATACACACCAATATTTTTGTACTGTATGTAACTACTGTAAAGGTTAAAGGTTTATGCAAATATATTTCTATTAAATGAAATTGAACATAGTTTTTCAATAATATCATTGTGCCATATGGTCAAGGATTTTTTTCCTTTAATAGTTAAAGTGTACCAATCACCAAAAAATATTTTGCTCTGTATGTTAGAGGTTCCATGTTGTTATACTATATTCAAAATACGGGCTTTAAATATTACTGCTAACAAAGAGATATTGCAAGTTTAATTACACTCTCCACAGCATAAAAGCGACTTGTGAGTAGACTACTTGACGCACCAGTATGCTCTCGCAAAGATAAGGGCTTGCGCGGAACCAAACTCCGAGTTTGGTTCCACTCGCGCACCTTCATGCTATCCTTTATACTCCTTAACTGTTAATGCCAGATAAAGTTCTTTAAGGTTGATTTTATACTTTCTAGCTGTACACAAATTACTTTTTCAGGCGATTGGTACAATTTAAAGGATGAATTTGTCACTGGTTTTACAAATATATTCTATACCTGGGGTTTTACAGGAAATTATTATTCTTGCCCAGCTTTACAAAATCTAGTATGCATTTTAAAGTAATTGTGACGATGCTGTCATTTCCTTCTGCTATACCATTCCTGTAGCCCTCGATACAACACATAGCAACTAGAAGCATCAGAGGTGTGTGCGGCTGCCTTGTACGCCAATCAATAATCCATTATGGGCTACGTTATACAATATACATGGGTTGTCAAAAGACCATTGGAAAACATACACCATCGAAACAGATATGACCACAAGGGGGTGGTAATCGGAATGACAGATCGAGGCAGGGGCAATTATATGCTTAGATTTTTAATGTGAGATTTGAAGGCTTCACTTTTTACAGCTGATTATGCTTTGTGGTTGAGAGCAAGGTAGGGGGAGGAGGACGAAAGAAAAATGGAGGGACTTTGAAAATAATATTGAGAGATGGATAAGAAGGAAGAGTAGTCAAGCAGAATAAGGTTGATAAGAAATGAAAATAATACTTTTGTAAAATTTGGTTGATTTATACATCTTCATCATTTTTATTATGATCAGTGTTAAGTCCTTTTTGATTTGTTATTGATATTTTGCATGTTCATAAGCTTCTTTCATATTTGTTGTATTTTACCATAAATATGACAATTTTAGTCTTTGTACTTTGTCATGTACTTTTTATAATAAAACCGAAACTGAATTTGAATTTGAAGGATAGAAAGAAGAAATCAATACAGAGAGATGCATAGAAAATGAAAAGATTGAAAAATTCTGCTGGATAGAAAAATTATGGAAAAAGAAATACATGTAGTTTGGTGTGAAAATATTCACTATTTAGTATAATTCTATTCCCGTTTTGATATCATCAAATCATTAAAACAATTATTTTCATCTTAATACTTTTCAGCTTTGTCTCTTGTTAATGTGTATAACAAACCAATGCACCTGTATATATGGACATATCCTACAGGTATTCATACTTAACTGGGAAATGGGGGAAATTCATTTTCCTATGAATTAATTCTAGATGAATGGTCATAAAGCTAAGCTGATGGCAAGCTTTCAAAAAGGAAATGATCATATCTAATAAACCAATGTCCACTCTCTTGAGTAGTCAGTGAATGGTCACTAGATCGTCAGTGATTAATCGTTATTGTCACTTAGAAAAGGGACAAGCATCCCATGTCTGCAATCTTCATTATGATATCAGACTCTTCTAGGGATAGCTTCTTACAAAAACACAGACGACAAACACCAATACGTTGCACTGACCAGGTCAAGAGGAATTTAATTAAGAAAGTGACCAACAACAAAGAGTTTCATGTCAGTACCAGTCTATGCTCTACTGTTGGATGAATGGAAAGTCTCTTTAGTTTGATTATCAAAGAGAATGAAATGAATAATTAATTGATGGTAAGAACTACAAGTCAGTCTGTTTGCAGATTATAAAACCATGTGCAGTCTAGTATTCACAAATGAAAATAATTATTAAATATCCAGAGGTATCTATTCTAAAATGTTGTGAAAAAAAAGGATGTTTGAACAGGTCGAGTAATATGGTTATCCTTAAGTCATGAATACAAACTAACTTAAACAGGAACAACAAATATCAAATACGTAGCAAGGAACCTGAATAGGGGGGGGGGGGGTGACATGGGAGATATGTAAACAAAAATCATATCATCTTTTCTCTTTATTTCTCAATTTTTCCCTATCACTTTCTTTGAAATAGGCCCTGGGGTAAAATTGTCTCCATATCCCTCTAATAATATTGCTATGTCAGTAAAACAAAAAAAAAGGGTGCATTTGAAATCGGGGTGATTTCCGAGTTTGGCCCTCAAGCTTGCTCTACTGCTGTATTAATCATTGACCAATCTTATGATTTGGAAGTGGTCAATATATAATTTTCAGCTTGTTTTTCATGCCTGCTTCTGACTCTTATCCTTTCCAATACTTCCTCCCACATCCTAACAAGCATGATTTCATTTTTCTCATTTTACCTGTCATACTCGTCTTTCCATCGGTTTAATCACACAACTACTGATCTCAGCACTAACCATAGCAACAAGAGGCACTGTCCATGGATTTTTGATCCAGGAGAAAAAGAAAGGGCAATTTTAATTATCGTCTCTTCTCTCTGACGATCTTGTAGCCAGCCAACCACTCAGCTTTGAAAATTAATTTCTTCCATTACAGTGAAAGTGTTATGATCAAAGCGCGACATTTGGGTGACTGAGCACAAAGGCAACTACATGCTCACTTTTTTTTTTTTGACACTCTACAAACAAAAAACTCAATTTCAAATCATGCTTTTGGGAATACATAAACCACAGTACAGACCTATTTTCAAGGACACTGCATTACATTCTTTAGCTTCCTATGGTTAATTGTCATGTGGTAGCTTGATGGCACGTAAAAACGCAGGAAAGACATATATGACAAAATTATTCAAAATCAAAATTTTATTCTGTAGAGGCAGAACCAAAATATCATGATGTAGAATTAGTATTTAACTTCAATGAACACTTTTCAGCAAAATAATATGAAAACTTTTATTCTGATTAGTCTGATTGTAAATTTAGATGCACAGACAAAACTAGCAAGTTTGCTCTTTGCATTTTTCCTGCGTCTTTACGCGCCATTGTGTGTTGCTAAGCTCCCTAAACTAAAAATAGGATTCCATCATCTTGCTGATGAGCATGACAGCATATGATTTCATATAAGAAATGTTAATAACACAAAAACTACTTTCAAAAAATAAACTCAAGGGCAATTTCAAAGGCCTATTGTACCGCCCATAGAATTCAGGTTTGCATTACGTAATACGCCATTGTAATGTTCACACATTTCTAAAGGTGACAGACAGGGCTATTGAAATTGCCTTCAGTTGATTTTTCGAAAGTAGTTTTTTATCATGTTCAATATAGATTGATCTCAAGCTTTGCACTGAACAATGCCTATTATTCATCTTCCTTACAGAAAAATCTTTCTGGTTTAACTTTGCCAAAATGAAAAAAAAAAGAGTGTCATGACTGCAAAATATGAGAAGGGTGATAAGAGTTCATCCTGGGTACTAGATATTTCCTCTTTGTACTATTTCTATCATTCATATAACTTCTCCCCCATCCTAACCCCCACCCACATTCAAAAGTGACATATATTTTCTTGGGGAAATTTATTTCATTCATATCATCAATGCCCCCCCCCCCTTCTACAAAGTCAAATAACATCAAACTACATCTTACTAATTCTATCAAGAAAACAATGCAATATAATCAGGTCAATATATTTCCATTCCTTTTTATCATGACATTCTGATTAGGATCTTTGTCTAACCTTCACAACTAGGCTAAGAAAACAACACAACCACCATTAACTGTGCCCTACTTTTTGTATGCGATTCTGGCTAATACCTGCATTTAGTAATTCACAGAAAAAGAGCTACAACCGTTAATTGATATTATTCAAATGAGAAAATTCTGAATACTTGCAATATACATTTCCCATATACCAATTAAGACAGTCGAATTGAATTACAGAAATAATACATTTTGACTTCTTTTCTTCTCAATTATCAATTGGACTTCTTGATTTCTGTATTTCAATTTTCTTAAGGCTTTACCTTCAAGGTATATTCAATCAGTTTCAATATGTGAACCAAGTAGCTACCATTTAGAAAGGGTACCATCAGGTCTCCAAAAAAATTAGGAACATTATCAAATATAAAAATTCTTTTAAAAAGTAAAATAGAATAGATAACTTACGGTGCTGATCTGTGGAATAGAACATCAACCTCTAGCTTGCCAGCGCTCTCCATCACAGTGTAGTTAGGCAAAGCAAAGGTGAACTTTCCTTTCAGATCCTCTGTAAAGAGTTTTTAAAAAAAGAAATATCCAATTAGTTTAATAATCTCTAGTGCACCACACCCAAATGAGAAAAAGCTATATGTACGATCGTTAATAAGGAATATTTTAAAGATTGACATCTTATGGAAGTTGATATGAATGGCATATCACTAGTGAGTTAATGCTACAGAATATGAAGTTATCTGTTGATAGCCGGAAGGGCGTCAACTGGTATCCTACAAAACATTCTTCTATCTCTTATAAGCAGACATAGTAAGTACTGCACTAAAGTGGGCTAGTAGTCTATCCTGGGTAACCTTTACCCTTTATAGGAAAATACAGGTCTCTAGCCCCATAACAAGACCTCTAAGTTCAGTCACAGTTAAAAAGGGCTTTTAACAGCACAACCTAATGATTAAATTTGCCCCTGGAAGGTAATATCTTACCTGACAATGCCCCATCACTGGCCTTCTGCATAGCTTGGACCTTATCGACTAGGGCAAGCAGTCTGGGCTGGTTGCCCGCTGCACCACCAGCTGCTATTCTCTGGGCCATGAAATGCTTCTTGCCCCCAATCATGGATCGCACCACAGCATGCCTGAATCTGGGGAGCCAATCCAAAAAAAATTATCATCAAATACATGAAAAATCCATCATCAAGATTTCTATTCCCAATATCTCAAGGGGACAAAAGTAAACTTTGGGAGATATCTCTTACAGAATTTTTCATAAAGCATCGTTGGGGCAAATCATTATTTTCCTAGGCTTTGTTTGCTCTTCCAGAGGGCAAGTTTGATGTAATACACAAAAACAACATCTTCGTGTGACGTGTGACAAATTCTAGCTCTTTGCTATTGGGTACAAAGGAAAACTCCATTAAATTCTGAATTCAATAAGCTCCATTGGGAGAGAGAGAGAGAGAGAGTTAGAAGAAGATATTTAACTAACTGTAATTAGGTTTTATACTGAGCTGAGCTGTTATTTGCATAAATGGTAGAATTTCAAAAAGTACCATTAACAAGATCTTCACTGCAAAATAGTATCCAACAGAATTAAAACACAAGATATAAAAAACATAACTTTTCAAAGATTCTGTGAGCAATGAAAAAAAAAATGAACCTAAAATAGGTTGAATGAGATGAGAGACAGTAAATGACTTTTATTACATGCAGCAGAAGCAAAGATTTTACAGCTGAGTATTCAACTCAGACCCCTAAAGGTCCGCCATCTTGTCGGGGTCCATTAGAAGGCCCGATAAGCACCTTTGCATAATTCATGAGCGTAAATGCATGATTCATTTTGTAAGATGCTCCCCGAGAGTAACATTTGTTTGTACGCGGTATGAAACACATTGCGTGCATCAGCTTAGAGCATGCGCAGTAAGAAAGGTCAAATTCAGTAATATATGCATTTATGGTAATGTATTCATCGCTTCAACGTACAGATTCGGCGAATCAGCGTCGGTAATTTCTAATTGTGGCAGACGGCGCTCGGTCAATGCACTTTAATTGTAATCGATCTCCGAATCAAAATATATCGCTTTGCAAATTTGTAAACAAGTAAATAAAGCTAAAAATGTTACCGGACAGACCGAATCAAATCTAACCATGGATACAGATAATGTAAAAATAAATGTAAATTACTTGACAAGTCACCAGAGGCATAAGTCTCTTTTCTTGTTGATATACTTAAAACCGGTGAATATATTCATTCGATATGCATAAAGGATAATGATAAATAAATAATAAATAAATGATACATGTATAACGAAGAAAAAAAAGAAAGAAAAAAAAACATGCAGCGTAGGATTTTTTCCAAGATGGTTTTCATAACAGAAAGGATAATCTTCATTTGGGGGTGAGGGGATGGGGTCCTTTAGTTAATTGAGGTTTTTTCTCTTTAGTCTTGATGTAAATGATTTTTTTTTTTCTAAATAATATAAGTGTATGTTTTTTTTTTTTTTTGGAAGGGATTTTTTAAAATATTATTATCAAAAGGAACAATCCACTAGCATAGCTGAAGGGGGGGGGGGGGAGAGTGCCCTCCGACAACTTTTTCCCCCACTTTTTTTTTCTTGCTTGTCAGGGAAAACATGTGATTAAACCCCCCCCCCCCCCGAGCGTCTTTATGGAGGGCTGGGAAAAAAAGTTGTGCCCCCCCTTTTTTTTTCTTTTTTGGAAGGGATCTTTTTTTTTAATTATCAAAAGGAAAAATCCACTAGCATAGCTGAAGGGGGGGGGGGGGCAGAGTGCCCTCCGACAACTTTTTCCCCCACTTTTTTTTCTTGCTTGTCAGAGAATTATGGAGGAAAACATGTGATAAAAAAAAGTTGTGCCCCCCCCCCCCCCCCCCCCCCCCGAGCGAGTTTTGGAGAGCTGGCGAGAAGAAAAAAATACGGGTCTCCCTTCAAGCAGAATTTTAGAATTTACATTTTTTTTTTGTTTTTTGTTTTTTGTTTTTGCTTGTCAGAGAATTATGAAGGAAAACATCTGATAACTCCCCCCCCCCCCCCACCCAATGAGCGCCACTGGAACAATCAAAATACGGGGAAGAATTATCTTCTAACTTTTTATTTGCATTTGAGCGTAAAGGGGGGCAAGGGGGGCAAAGTGCCCCCGACATGTTTTGAAAAAAAAAAGGTTATCGGGGGAGCGTTTCATGAACGGAAGTTGTCGGATATTTTATCCGACAACTGTTATAAGCTACTGAAATCCTTGCATCTGATTGACCGAGAGCAAATTTGTTGGATAAAATATCTGACAAGTCCTTTCATGAAACGCCCCCCCCCCCTGGTTCCTGAACAAGATTCTCGACCCCCCCCCCCCCCCCCCCCCCGAGCGACTTTTGGAGGGCTGGCGAACTATTTTCGGAACTGATAACCTTTTTTTTTTTTTCTTTCTTTAATGCTTTTCAGAGAATTATGGAGGAAAACTGGACCCCATAAAATCTGATACCCCCCCTCGATCCACTGAGCGACTTTTGGAAGGCTGGGGGGGGGGGGGGTTGTCGCCATTGATAATAACGCCTTTTTTTTAACCCCTCTTGACGCCAAGGTCCAGATACACCCTGTTGCCATTCCTTTCCAGCTTTCATGCCTGTAAGTCACCACTCAATCACAAGTCTCATACAATACCATTCATTTCCATCAACTTATGTTTGACCATTCCAGTCAAAGCTCATTGTCTTCACTCTTCCTTTCACAAACGCAGGGGTGTCGCTAGAGAATTTTGAATGGGCAATAGTAACTGTGCCGAGAAAAAGAATTCCCACAAATTTCCAACAATGAAAAAGTGAAACTGAAGTTTATATTTCCATATTTTTTTTTACATGCCAAAATACTGACAGTTTGAAACATTACAAATATTAAGGTGTATTACCATCTCGCCACCCCAGGGGTGCATCCAGGATTTTGTAAAAGATGGGGCACACATTGCAGAAAATTCTCTGACAAGTTGAAAAGGTCATTTCAAAGGAGGCAGGGGGGGGGGGTACAATCTTGAAGTTGTATACTGAAGGTATGTCACTTTGTATCAAGGGGGGCATGGGCCGGAAATGCCCCCTTCCACCCCCACCCCCTCGAGCGATACCACTGCTTTTTCTCTCATTTTTTTTATCTTTCTCATTCCATTCTAACTCTGGCTTATCTTTCACGCAAACTTTGCATAACATTTCTAGGTATGGAACCCCCCCCCCCCCCTTTGAATACGCTGTGTAAAAGTATATCACATGAACATTATCACTAAAATGAGAATTCAATTTAGAATTAAAAAGCTCTCAGAATATGTAAATGTTTTAGGTAACTAGATAGATGACTTTCCATCCCCTTAACATGATAAAAGAGATGAACTAAATCCTTTTTTGTTTTTGTTGTCTATTTAATAACAATAAATATCAATTCAAATAACAAGTTTATAATTTGAAGAAAAAAAAAAAGAAGAAAATCTTGAAATTGCACATCCCTGCAGAAGTCTAGTGGTAAGTCAAATTTTCATATCACTTAGTATATCACTGAATGAACATTCGGTTTTTCTCACAAGTTCTCAAGCAATTGGCGTATCAACTGTTTCATTCTATTATACTGTTGAAATGGTCACCGACATAAATCAAATCTACTAGGTTTTGTTAAATTTCATTCAGCTGAAGGCACTTATTTTTTAGAATTTCAGCAAATGTAATATTCCAACAAAAATCCTCCAAATCAGAAACCCTTGTTAGGGATATCTGTATTGTTTTATTCTGAATGAAATTCCAAACTTCATTACATGTATCCACTCGTGAGACTCCTGATCTAGTTAACAGGAATGAAGAGCTGTAGTGGTAATCCGTAGGTCTGTTGAATGAAAAGAGAAAATGGAACAAATTAAAAACTATTTAGGTCGTAAACAATAAGAAAGGACTGCAATGTGCCAGATATATGCATGACTCAAACACAGTGAATATTGCTTGATAAAAAGCTATTTTACCAACATTCATTAAAATTAAGTTCTTTTGTAAGCATGAAAATGGAAATGATGAATCCCTATAAAAATTAAATAAAATTCCCATATTTGACTAAAATTCTTCTTTTTCAGGTCAAAGGGAAAGGAAATTACAATCGTTTCAAATAACTTGCTTCCTCTTCAAGTTGTGTACTATTGATATAGGCCTATCATATATTTTTTATATTGATATATATATATTTTTTTTTGGGGGGGGGGGGGTATTGTCAAATTTAATTATGCACAGTAAACACCTACCTCTCCAAGCTTGATCATGCAGGTCAGTATATCTGCTCTTTGTTCATTTCTCCTGATTGTGTATCTCAATATTCTTTCACCATCCATTGTAAAGAATCATGCTGTGTAAAAAAAAGGATGAATAAATTTATAAGTACATGTGTAAGTAAAAGTAATTTAGAGGTACACAATATATACTTCTACTCCACTAATTCTGACTTTTTTTGATCTTCTCAAACATCTAAATACATCTAATTTAGATCATAGATCAAAGCTCAAAGAGACCGTTTTCACAGAATGTATTGTGAATAAATGTGAAGAGTAATCTTCTCCTTCTTCTCCATGCTTACACACAATGCTGGGCTTTGTTGGTAATGGTTTAAAATGTTTGCATAGCTTTAGGACAAGCTATTCAAAAATCAATGGCAACTAGTAAGGGTATCTGTAATATGCTTTTAACTAACACATTCAGGGACCCCTGGAAGCCCTAACTGCTTTTATATTTCATTTCCTTGTTTCCTGTTAAATTACAATATTTATGATAATCATAATATGATTCAAATTACATCATACATGTATAGTATAAGCATATAGATACTCCGGAAATGTTCTGTAAACTTACCTGTAATTTAGAACTTAGGCTAGATTTCTGCTTCATCATGTATGGTCAACAGTTTGCGCAATGTTTGAATAACATTTCTTGGGTTCCTTTCCATTTTGATCTGTTTAAAAAAAAAAATGAAACAGAGTTGTCACTTTTTTGGTCTTTCTTGTTACAGTCATAGCTACATTGATATTAATTTTTTTATCAGGCAAATAAATTCCATTCCAATCCATTATTTTTCATATGTCAAAATTCAATAATCATCAGCTATCTTATGTTTATTAAACTGCATTCAAGCTACATAAGTTTCTGGGAAAGAAAAAGAAACGGCCTCAGCAACAAAACTTTCTAGTGACTGAAATTTTGAACAGGGATCCCTAAACTGGCTTTAACACCAGACTGAATTTTTGCCCAAAATACATTTGCCTCCCCCCCCCCCCCCCAAAAAAAAATATATAATAATCATAGTCTATCAGACTCTAGTTAACTTACAGTCAGTTTAATTGACCAAATGGCATTAATTGAACCAAATATAGTAGATACAAGTCTTTTAAGAACGAAAAAAAAAAGTCAGGCATGAAAGTGAAGTTGAACAGAGTTCTTATCAAACAGAGATCTACTTTGACTTTGTCCCCCATGCACAGCTTTAGCCCTAGCCAAGTCTACATCTACTCAAGATAGATCTAGACTATCCTTCAGACTTCGGTTTATGGAATAAAATTTCAAAAAATATTCAGAGTTCAAAACAGTAAACCTCGTGTAACATTAATGAATTTATATCTGCACTAATTTTGATTTACATATCTTATCAAAATCGTAGAATCGTAGAATCGCACCACACAGTCAAAGTTTCCAAATCTAACGTTAACCGTAGTCTGGTAGACTACGTTAGATCCAAGTCCAAGTTGGACTAACGAATGCGCTTATGTGCAGCACACAGATGAACAACATGAGGAAAAGCTTATGCAATATAGTCTATCATCATTCAAAGAGTTTGCTAACATTAGATCTGTTTAGATCTTTTTAGATCCAACTTGTTTGCATGTATTGAATTTTTGACGCTGTCGAAATAGCCACAGCGCTGGTGACTGAAACTGGCCCGTGACTGCCCGGGTAGCTGTCATGAGCCGCAGCGTGTGAGGACAGCGATCTCCGTGTCAAATTACATCTCGACGATACATCTAGAACTGTAATTTCGAGAGAAAATTGTTTCAATTCTTTTTCAAAAGAACTCTTGTGAATCCTTTTGAAATGTAGATAAATTATCATAGATCACCTAGAATTGTACAAGTTATTTTTATTGATAAACTAAATGTACGAAATTTAATGATAATTTGAGCTCTACTCACCTTGTCCTTTTGAACTAAAATCTCTCATTTCGTGCGGATGACGTCATTGCATATAATATGCATAATTAATAGGTCTTGAATTGACGAAGTTGAGGTCAAGTAAATTTTGATCGATACTATCTAATTATGTACATATTCATGACCTAGCATCCAATCAAAGTTTCATAATAAACTGACACGCACAAGAAATATGAATAATGCAACGTATCGGGTGCTTATCGGGCTCTTCAAATGATCCGAAAGAGGCGGGGCCTAATTCCATTCGCGTAATGATTTCCGCGCGTGCTGCTTTCCGTCTAGTAAATCTATTATACGTCTATGATTCAACTTAACCCCAAAATGATTTAAGAAAACAAACAATGAAATATTCACATAAGAATTTAAAAATGCATATTTATGATATGTCATGCAATAATAAATGGGTGTAAATAAATAAGCATGAAATGTATGATTTCAGTCAACACAAGAATCATTTGCAAAACATAAATGAGATGGTTACTTAGAGCAAAAATGAAGCATGTTTTGAAAGCATATACACCATGCATGGAAGTATTAGGCTCTGAGATTTTCTCTTTTCATTCATGTAACTAAAAGATGTTGACGCTTTAAAGGAAGCACATGATTTAATGGATTGTTGCCATGGTAACTTCCTGGATACCACAGATTAAACATGAAGGGTTCCCAGATCCTCATTTTTCCCTGGTACATCAATCACCATGAGCTGGGTGAAATTGATGCAGACTCCAATTCTACATCTAAATGACTAGATATACGTTTCCGCTTTGAGAGGTTAACATTTCCAAGGAAAGTGGCATTCAATCAAAATCATGAAAGATATCTATATATCAGTCTCGATGGAAGAATTAATGCTCAATATACTTCACACACAAAAGAATATGAACAGTTATATCACTGCTAGTAGTAAGAAAGGTGATATGGTTGCGTTATTAGAAACCCATACAATGCAACATAGAGCCATAAAAAAAAACTTCAATTATAGTAATGGTGCTAGGGGTGGAAACATGAATTTTCATAATTTGATATTTATGGAAACTGTTGCCTTATCCTCAAACCTTTTACGAACTGAATTTGAGACCAAAAGTTCCTTAAAGTGAGTATTTTAGAGTCACTAGAGTTACTGAAAGGTAATTCTTACAAGAAGCTTGGTCTGGAGCATTAGGTTCCAATGTGTTAATGTTTGACATCCTCATATTTGTTATTCATGTTGCTATGGAGATAACCTTTCGTTCCTGACCCTGACTTTATAAGAGAAGCATTTTTTCTCTAAGAGAGGCATAAAAAGGGGATCATCATTACCAATACTGTCATCACAAATGACGTTACCATAGCTGGTCAGAGGTTGCTGGTTGAGAGGGGGAGGAGCATGGCCTTACATGGGTATACCAAAATTTAGCTGTCATGTGACACATTATAGTTTCTTTCTAAACATGTGTCTCCTTGAATGTCTCAAGACTATCTCAAGACATATCATGTTGATTGATTGGATTTGGTTCAGACAGTGATCCATCTTTCCCTATCATGAATATGATTTTAATCATTTACTCACTTTCATTCAGACCATGAGCATCAAGGCAACAAAAATGACTTTGTAAATATTGTCTGTTGAGCTGTTGAGAGCCATAAAGCCCTTACCTCTGTGTTAAATGATACAAATTAATGCCCTTCTGGCTCCGAGGACATGATACTTCAATGATTAAATGGAATAAAATCAGAAGCAAAAATGGAATTTCTAAAAAATACAGCATCTTCTTTGTTCAACCCCTATCCCCCCCCCCCCCCCTCATAACTGCTCTTCACAGACACCATACATCATTTCACACATGAAATGTACCAGAAAATGCATATGGTCTAATAATTGCTCCTTTTTATTCTCCTCATGCCATGCTCACCCTCACTACCGATCCTTGTCACAAATCTGTCAAGAAACACTCATTTCTCACCTCTCCCACTGGCACGCACATCTCCCATATTGAAGGCTTACTGAAGCCCATACCTAAAGCCAGGTGAGGGAGCCCAGCAAGCCAACAATCTCTCTTAGACATTTTCACCTCATGGAGCACCCATGTCGTAGAAAATATTTTTTGACAAAATTGACCACTGAGTATATTTCTGCGTCGTCCCATGAGTGAATCTTCTTGAAAATCAAAAGCCACATAATTTTTTCCCCCTTACACGACCACAGATAAGAAGCTAGCCTTTTAAATATCAGCTACAAATCTCTGGAATATATACCCACATTGTTCACACTATAACTGTCACCTAAATGTTATACTCAGCTGGAAAGTACTATCTCCAATATTTTTGTGATAAATGACTAGAATTTCTATCCAACTTCTTTTTCGACATTCCGTCCAACTGTATTTTCTTGAACAATAGACTAGTGTATCTTCCAGAACTTAGTGTTCAACAACTTAGGTGTAGCTGTGTATATTCTAGAACATAGTTTCTGGAAATTGCTGACCATCTACAAAAACTTTGTTTTCCAGAAGATAGTTGCAATGTGAACAGTTTTTCTGAGGAGGAGGTAGATTTCCCTAACTACCACGCAGTAATCTAAAGGAAATAACTTTCAAGCCAGTGGTTTCAAATCCCTGGCTTTCCACTTGCGAATGATATTCATGATCCAGTGGAGATTTAATGTGCCGGAAAATTGAATTTTGTAATTGAACTGGCATTGTAAAGCACGTGCCATGCGTCAAGAAATACAAATACAATAAATCGTATGAACGAATCTGGACAATCTCATCAATTTCCTCCTGAATCTCAATCCTTCTTCAATTAACCAAGCTCTATTTTCCTACTTTCTCTCTCCTTTAAATATCCCATCAAGGAAGCAAACCTTGCAACATCATTATTTTCAATTTCTATTTGCTTCCTCACTCTTCTCAGTCATTCTTTTTTTTTCTTTTTTGGTCTTTTTTACCCAGGGTAGCCACATCAGTATCAATTCTGCTTTTCCTGCAGGCCCTGCAATTATTATTACCCCAGCAATGCCAGGTACCTAGATAAAGATAAAGTTGAGTTCTGGTCATGAGATTGAATTGTGAAAGAAACTGTCTCAAAGCAATTAGGAAAGGTTGATTATATAGCACATAAGAATTGGTGTATGCTATAAGGTTTTGGAATCACCCGAATGATAAGAAATTGACTCAATCCTGCTGAGATTCACATGAACTGCACACAGAAATATGTATATGGGACTACACACAAATGTTCGTCCGAACATTTCAGCTGTTTCTTGTCATATTTTGAATGTGAGAGCATTTGAAGAGCAATCCTTTTCAGATGACATATCTAATATGATAATCTTCCAAACTAACATAAAAAGAATGAGAAAGCTCACAAATTATTTTTTACCTTAATTCCCAGAACTCAAGCTTCCCTTTAATACACCTGGGTAAAGAGGGGAAAATGTGGGCAAAATACCTTGTTCGAGGATGTAAGCGGTAAGCACCGATCA
Organism: Heliocidaris tuberculata; assembly: GCA_025618425.1. NCBI lineage: Eukaryota > Metazoa > Echinodermata > Echinoidea > Camarodonta > Echinometridae > Heliocidaris > Heliocidaris tuberculata. The sequence goes on from CM046839.1 coordinate 7,366,221, forward strand.
AACCTGGGACCTCTCATATGAGTGTCAAGAGCCTTCATCAATATACCACAGTGAGCTTCTGCAGTGTTCGCTATTGATCATCTACAGTATCGTTTGTTTTACATTGTTATCCAAACCCTTTAATTAAACTACTGAGAGTCCTAGGAGCCAAAAGTGGGGTTAACTTTGTGTAAAATGAATTCTGTCGTGTGCTCATAGTACCTTGAGCATTTCATCAACAGCTACCATCCCTCTACTACCTTTGATCAGACAGATATTTATTTACATCATGTCTAAATATAGCCACATAAGAGGAATCTGACACGAAATGATACCTAACATCTCATTCTGCTTATTGATCATTCAGTATCTCCAACTTTATGATTTCATTTTTCAGTTTCGGTGTGCTTTTCCACTTTACACCAACATAAGTATAAAATTGCCATCCAACCTCATGAAAATGAACGTTGAGTGGTTTTTAATCCATCACAAGAACATTCTCAGAATGGTGTAATTTCACGCTCATGATAGCAAGTACTCCTTTAAGGGTATGCTTCAAATCAATTTCTGAGGTTTATTTCAGTCTACACCAGGTAAAACTTTATAATGAACTGTCAACTTCAAAGATGTATGGAATGAGGACCCTGAACACGATTGCAAAGGCTCTCCAGAAATCCACTCCGGGGAAAAATCAATAGCGAGCTCATCACCTCTTGAAATATGTGATCCTTACAATCACCTCATATTTAACCAGAGCATGATTTATATGGGCAATACAATAAGATGTTCAATTGGCCATCATAATCATCACTTTTCGTGACTGGAAGTTTATCATTAAAAATATAGCCTCTGACCCATACAGTATTCTTTAACAAATAACTCAAAAGCATTTTCTAGAACAGCTTTCAACTGTCTTAATTTTTCTCAGGCTCTCTTGCTAAAATTTTCCAAATTGTATAATGCTTATGAGAAGAGCATGTTCCCTCTGACAATACAAACTACATAAACAATTATACAAAATGTGATGTGGACTAATTGAGGGCATGTTAGAAGGGCAGTGGGAACCAGCCATTACCTTGAATGCAACTCACCTCAGTATTGGAGTGCTGGGCGATCTACTGTGGGTGCAGTGTTACAACATAAACATGCAGCAAAACGGATGCATCACATATCACAATGTACATGGATGGGTGATATATCATAGGCATGCATTCCAAAAAAGGAGGCAATGTGGGATGAGATGGGTTAAGCAACAACATGAATGTGGGTGAATTATACATAAAGCATGATGCATGGATGAAATGTGAGGATGATGAATATCAAATCATGAAGATAAAAGGGTTCATGATTCTTCAGGGGATGTGGGGTCTGGAGAGGGTACAGCAGAGGTACCTATTTTGCATCAATATTGCATCGAAAGTACTTTTCCATGTTTTGAAAGTGTTCCAGTGTGGTGCATGAAATCATCCTGAAATGTTTTCTTTCAAAGATGAAAGTTTCAAGGAAAATTGTTTATCATTTAGTACTTAATATAGACTAAAGGAGTGCTTTCTTTTGGTCCACATCAAATTCTACATCAGTTATGTGGGAAAATACAGCTTCAATCTTGCTGCATTTATCTCTAAATTGCACTTTTGGCTGAAAAGTAGTTTCCATATTTTGTCTTTATTTATTTATTCTTTACAGCCTGCAATTTGGACTTATTTTCCTTCATTTCAAATATTGAATAGTACCTTTCAAAATGCATTGCTGATGCATATCATAATCAGGCATTATAAAAATGATCAGGAAGGACTGCGAGGTGATTAATTGGACAAAAAGGGTGCTTCCTATGATAAGCTAACAGTAAACAGTATGGCTGCAAAACGAGCTCTGCTTATTGCCAATTTAATGAGCAGGGCCCCTCATTATAAGAGAACTAATTATGACAGTCGTTGGTATGTACTGTAGACAAAGAGTTTCCAAAAACAGTGAAAGTGTATACATATGGCACAGGAATAGAGTGAGACAATAAATAAATAAAAAAGCAAATACTGGATGAATGATGATGCCTATACTTTGCAATTAGCCCAAATGCATGAGGGCAGAAAGAGACTTAAGAGCTCAGAAGAGATGAAATGGAACGAGTCAGATGAGGTTATATGTTACCATGACAACAGCACACAGCTGTATGGATTGGAATTCTTGTACAAATTGAATGTGGAGGAGTGAAGCATTGGATAGAGCAATGTGTAGGACATATTTTCTTTTTCTTAAGCTGGATGAGTTTTGGTGAAAGTTGCATATCATAATACTTAGAAACAGAAGGGCATATTTACAGTAAGGTATGCATATATGGAAATACATGAGCTGACCCCCCTCTGAACCTAAGTAGATCATACATTCAGCAAACAATGCAACATTCACATAATTAAAAATGGATGGACATGAACTTATACAAAGGAAAAAAGTGGTTACATTTTAATACAGAAATGTGCATTACTTCAAAAGAAATAGAATGGGAAGATAGGAAATGTTTATTTTTACAGCTCGATAACAAGAGTCTGTACTTTGATTAAAAGCAAAAAGGCATTTCCACTAGAGGGAAATAGAATATGCACTGCAATATACATCTAAACTTTGACAACCCTAAGTAATAACAATCACCACAGTACATTAAAAACAAGCTACTGGCTACACTAATCTACCTACACCATGATAGAGAAATCAGAAATCAAAACTACTGAGCCTCAGTTGAAGAGAGAACTTTTTATTAATTAAATATCTAGAAAAGGACAAACAGGTTTCTGTATCTAGGTAGGCAGTCGAGAAGCAATCGTAACATGTTTCAATGACAGTTTATTAATCTAAATTAACCCCTTTTGGCACTTCTAATTCAATATACTTTATAATTCCTGTCTCCTCTACTTGCACATGTTGATACGTCAATGATGCTTCTTTCATTCCCCCCCCCTCTCTCTCTCTCTATCTATCTATACCTTTAAAGTATACATATAAAACAAAAATCTGCTGTATGGAGTATTTTATCATTCATCTCTGTCCCCTCTCCCCCTCTTTCTCTCTCTCTCTAAATATCTCTCCCTCTCTCTTCCTCTCTTCCTTTCTATCTCTCTCTCTCTTTCTTTCTTCTCCCCTTTTTCTCTCTATTTCTCTCTTTCTCTCCCCCTCTCTCTTCCCTCCCCCTCTCTCAATCTCTCTTAATCACAGCACTTTAGTCAAACATCACCCTAAAATTAGGCCCAGCGAATCTGTTTTCAGGACATAGCTTAACCAGATTTGCACTGGGAATCAATTAACATCCTTGCCATCTGTCTGGCGAATAAATGTTTTGTTAACATTAATCAACCTCGTCTCCAACCTTCCATTCCCGCTCTCAGCCTTGTTACATTTCTGACCACGTTTCATTTTGGCTTCCATCAAGTTTATCCCATATGAACTGGTACCAAATTGATGTCTGAATACTTTCACATCTTAGCCTGATAAAGTACAAATCCTGATTTCTCATCAAATTAAGGAATATGAAAATTCAGTGTGGGAAAACACAGATGATTGAAAAGACAGTAGATTTGTCTTTTAATTTAGAATGTGAAATTATCGTTATTCATAACTCATATTTGGTATACCATCCTAACACTATCGTTGAAAATGTTAAAGATCTGGGTTTTGTCCTTTTTTCAACATGAACTCTATATATCAGCACCAAACTGCAAATCATAAAGTTATGATTTCTTGTGCTCTAAAATAAATATTGGTATATATGCATCACTGATTCCTACTAGAAATTAAGTAGAGCTTAGAACTCCCTTGAGTGTACATGGCATTTTCCTAATATGATTAACATTTAGAATTTCACCACACCATAATAAAGATGGTATGATTTTTTTGCATACCAGTACATGTCAATTTTCATCTAAAACATTGGCATAAATACATATTTTGAAGCAAGAACAAGGGTATTAGTGGTGTTTTTCTTTTTCTTTCCTTAGTTTCTGGACAAACATTGATGACCTATCCATCGCAGTCAACTTCGGGTTCTTGTCAAAATGTGTGTGCTCAAGGCTTGTTTTTGAAGCTATTCAAACATCAAAATCAAACATTTCTTGACCCAAAAATGTTTCCATTGTGGTCGCGTTTGATCTGATATTAAAAGCAAACAAATTGCTATGCTATGAAATGAAATCAAACCTATTTCAAAATTTCCCCGATCATTCCTTGCACCTTACAACACCACAGGCAGTTTGAACTGCCCAAGTTTTTTATCAAACTAACAATTGTTACTGACAAAGAAATCTACTCTAAAATTCAAAACAGCTAGGGCCTGGAAAGGATGAAGGTGGTGCAGTTCACAAAACATGGGATTTTCCAGTTTTGCCTTAACAAGCATAAAAAATTACCTTGGGCATAATAAAAATAACTGCCTATCCTATCCTTTTAGTAAGCAAACATATCATGCTGTTGTTGTATATATTGTTATCTTAAAAAGACATCAAAAGATAATATATCCACATGAAATTGATTCTCATCAATTGATATACTCATTTTCCCTGAAAATTTACAAAATCTCTTATCAATAACGTAAATTTTACACTATGGGGGGGGGGGGGGGGTTACATGCAATGACAAAATTTACATTAAGAACTTTCATGGGATACTCCCATGTACTGTAAAACAGTGGAAACTAAAGGATCAGCTTTTTCACTTTCAAAGATATTAAAATCAGTCATCCCACCCAAATTGCTGTTATACTCCTAAAACTACCCGACAACGCAGACAGCAACAGAGGATAAGCTTGGTAAATTAAAAAGGAATGAATTAGTATTCACTTTCAGTTATGCATATAGTGCAACAGGGCTGCCTGATGAAATTTGTCAATTACAGTAGGATTGAGAGGGGAAAAGGGGACTATGGATTAGGACATGCAACAATGATGTTACCTAGGTAATGGACTCCCAGGCAATCTCATCAAGAGCTTTTAATGCCTCCAAATTCACTTTCATAATTCTTCATAATTCATATCCCCATAAAGAGGATTTTAAAATATGGTATTTGATATCATGAGCAACAGCTCTGCACATTAATACGGGAGATGGTTTTAAATATGTTCATGGACTAGGTGACATGGTTGGAAGCGCAAATGAATAACTATCTATTTGAGTGAGCCTAGAGAAAGGAGCAATGATTATCACGCTTCTATTTTTGCCTCTATAGTCACTTGGAATTAATGATTAGTTACAATGAACTTCAGTAGCTGGGTAGATCTCTAATCTTACATATCGTCTGTTTTGAGCCAGATGGACATAACTTTGTGTTAAAGTATATATGAGTTAACATCCTTCTGGCTACAAAAAGACAATATCAAGTCTGGAGGAAAAAAAAAAATACATCTCAACTGTTTCATTATGATGGAAACCCATATCCCCATCCTAACTTCACAAACTTTGGTCTGTATTTCTGCCACTCTCTAACACGAGAAAGATTTTTAAAAAATTTACTACCAGAGATCTCTCTATATAAGGCAAGATTGAACTTGATGGTATCTCATACAAATAACACAATTTCAATCATTGTTAAAGGCATTGTAGAGCAGAGGCAGAAACCGGCACTACACTGTAAAAAAAATTGCCGTTTTTTCACGGGAAATTTCCTGGCAGTCAGGATGCCGGGATTGCCCGTTTTCCCCCAGTTTTTTTACCGGAACTCAGCATATATTTATAATCGCCCGACATTGAATTAGTCTTTTTCCTGTAAAACAACAGCAAGTTTGTTGGGCAATTGTAAATATATGCTGATTTCCGATAAACCAACAAACTTGCTGTTGTTTTACAGGAAAAAGACTGTAAAATTGAAATAACAGCAATAATTTGTAATTTCAAGGGCTAAAAATCCTGTAGTTTTACAGTTATTTTTTACAGTGTATACATGAAGCCATCGTCATCATCATCATCATCATCAACATAATGATCATCGTATAACACCCTGACAATGCCCCTCAACACAAACAGGACAAGACAGTATTAAAAACACAGTTTCCTTATATTTAAGAAAGACATTCAAGTGTAATGAGATGATGATTGTGGTTGCACCATCAACAAGGCTGCGTGTTTTACCAGAAAGCAGATTCCAAAGATAACAAATAGGGACAATGAGTTAATACCAAACATAGCAATTAACCCACAAGCTCTTGATATCATACAAATACCACGATCAATGGAGTGACAAAATGACATCTAGATGACTGAATAAAAATATCATGGAAAAATGAAAAAAAAAAAAAAAGTTTGGTAGCACTATTTAAGAACTAGCGCAAGTATAAGGTCTATATAAACTTGTCATGCTATCACTTTCCAATTACATGTATTTCATGCCACGCCTGCTCTTTAATAACTCTTTAGCAGAAAAATGCAGACAAAATGAGGAAACACCACCAAAAATAAAGAATGTCAAAGACATTTGAAAGCCTCTCTTCATCTTATTGAAGATAAAGAAGATAATGATAGCAGTACTTATATAATGCTCATTGCAGAATGATAGCACAGTATTTACACTCTAAGTAAAATAATGGTAATGGGCATTGGTAATATTACTTATTATGTAAAAAGGAATTCATCTTGTTCTGTGGTACAAGGCTAAGTAATTAATTATTAGAACTTTAATATAATGAGCAAACAATTTCAGAGTAAAGCATAGATTAAGCTCACTTAATTTTGCATGCAAAACTTAAACATCAAGCATGATCATTTTTTTCTTGCAGGCTCTGATATAAATTCAAAGGCTGCTGGCGTATTTCCAACACTGCATTCAATACAATATAATTCATTTACAACGCTATATGAGGTGTGAACTCCCAGAATCCCTTGACATGAGATAATGTTTGCAGATGAATTTTTGATCTTTTTAGTGAGTGCCAAAATGCTAATATAAAAATCATGCAGATGCAACAAATGCCATGCTTAGAGTACTTCATGAAAAACAGCCTTGTAAATAATCATATCAAAAAGCTATATAATCAATAAATTCTTGAGAAAAACAAAAGCAATGCAAATTTAATTTGTATTTGGATGACTTTGGAGGAATGCACATGTAATCCCGTACTTGCCGATAACAAGCAAAATAAGCCACACAATGGAAAAAAAATTGATGAATTATGAAACCACTCATGGATACATGGAGTTTTCACTTACAAATATGATGAAAAAATAAGCCAAACAAGCCAAACAAAAACAAACAAAACTTTGAAGAAGGTCCAAACTTGCCAACAAAAATCATTCATGTCTAGTCTTTCCTGGCTGACTGCTTCAAACATCTTAACATTGAATCTAAAATATTGTTACATTTAATTTTGAATTTCTTTTTAGAAATTATCATGCAATGCTTGTCAGATATCAACCAAATTTATTATCTCCTGAAAGCCACAAGGCATTTATTAAATGATGTGAGTTATGCTCTTCTGACGTTCAGAAGATGATATCGTTTGGTGAGACTCTAAGAGCCAGAGGGGCATTAGTTAAGTGATGTGTGTGTGTGTGTGTGTGTGTGTGTGTGTGTGTGTATATATATATATATATATATATATATATATATATATATATATGCGATATCAGTTAATGCCCTTCTGGTTCTCAGCAGACATAGAGCGAACTTTTCATCTCAAAGGCCAAAAAATTATCAAAATTTTTATCTAACAAAATTAAATATTAAAATGATATGATCCAATACTATTCATTTAGATGGGTTGATTAGATACAATAAATAGATATGTAATTATGTAGCATGTAACACAGACCGTAAAAGTATTAAATCAGTGTTTAATTAAATCGCTAATGAGCAAAACACAATCAGCCAGTTGGACGAGATATACAAATGACTTTGGATCTTAAGATTTCCCCTGCTTGCAGAAGGGAAATATTTTCATGCTGAACAACAAAAAGATGATGACATGCGTCCAGACTTCACCATACATCAATCTATGCCCTACCTTGATCTACGCAGTGATGACATCATCATCATCATTCCCATGATTCAACACAAGCGAGGAGTCCGTGCAATGGACAGAGAAGTAGGCCAAGATGACACATTATAAAGATATCAAATCAGACATGGACAGAGTGAAAGAAAGGGGGGAAAAAAAGAAGAGGTATACATCGTTCACAGTTAGGCATTCCTGTTAATGAGAAAATTACAGTTAGGGATATACAATGACATTTCAAATGCTCTACCGTACGTATTAACGAAGAAAGAATATGGTCTACATCCGTGTGTGAATAGTAACAGAACTATATAGGTCAGGAAGGAATGAGAAGGGAAACGTGAAAGGAAGATGACAATGATATAGACAGGAGAACAAGAACTCTCTTTTTCTATTAACAACACAATCCATGACCACTGAGCTTTTGATTCCAAAGTCAAAAGCTCAAAGGAATTGAATTATTGACATAAAACAATACATTTCACAACACAATTGTAATAATTGGCAAGTCTATATTCATAACAGATATCATATCAAGAAAATATTGCAGAGCCCTGATTTTTCTGTACACTATCAAAGCAAGAAATTAGCCTACATTTAACTTAGCATTGTTGCAGCGAGATGCCACTCAATATACTTGGAGCTATTGAAGCTTATATAATGGAGACAAAATATTGATGCAACATGCTTTTATATTCCAATAAGTAATGCTAATACTTCATCATTTTAGCATCTAAATCTAGCCCATCAAGGTATTTATATTGAAATATAACATGTGAAAAAAATTTACATTCACAGCAATTACCCACTGAGTTGATTTCACAATTCTTTTTAAACTCCTTGCTCAAATTTTCTAGTTAATACATAATTTCTTGAATGATACATCCAAAATACAGATAATGTACAAAACGATTATTCTGAAACAAAGAGTTGACATCCATTGTTCTGATTGTCACTTTGGAAAGCTGAAAACTATAATTATTATATATTAATATATCTTGGACAGTATGAGGAGAAAAACATAAGATTGTGCAAGGAAATATGCTATTTAGGAATAGCTTGCATCATAACATCATTTAAATGACTGCAATCAAGTTCCAGACTGTCAAAACTGTCATGCCATCACATGAATCAAGCTAAGGTGATGAAAAATGTGTATATGTAACCATTACTGTAATATGAAAATAGGGATACACACTTCACTTAAATTGTTCTGTTAGGCAATATCATGGAAAAGCTGACAGCATATTTACCTTAGAACAATCAGTCAATGGCATAAAAAGGCTAGTTTTAGCACAAAATTAATTCTCATCTTGTAACTATTCTACCCATGATTACATATTGAAGAGCCCACGAACCCATGTGAAGAAGAAATTGAGAGGTAAAAGATTAAAATGTGTGATACAATTCATGATTGACAATGGCCAAAGAAGTATGATGAGGTAAATAAAAAATGGAATAAGGGGGAGGTGAGGCTTGGAAACCTAGTGATTGAAGGAGAAAATACTCCCACCACCCAGAAAAAGAATATAGAGCAAGAGTAACTGCAGCTCAGCTTATGTGTCCATGGCATTATATATTCATATATGTCAAACAATTTATTGTTAGTTTTGCAGAGCAGAAAATACCATTAGGCCTATGCGTATATGCCAGTTCCCGAGACCAGTGACAATTATGTACAACAATTATGATAACCTGAATGATACTGGCAGTCACTTTTAAAAATGTATTTCATCTTTGCATGGTGATGAGATGAATTTATTATTGACAACCTTCAAAATATTTATGGCTATGCTTGGTGATATACTTTATAAAAGAAAAAAATATCTGGGAGAAGGGCTTCAATTTCTAACAGCATAAACAAAGCCTGCATACCGGGCCTCCTGTTGTCAAGCATGCTGATCTGCAAACTGCTTTTTATTTTTTTAATTGCATGCTACAATGTTGACACTCATTAATCTATCACAGAATTAATTTAGCCTAATGGGGAAGACTTATCAATTACACATGGTATGGACTAGCCAGAAGGATACCTGTCAGGGTATTGTCACACAAAAATTGATCCAAACATGTAGGTTTAAAGCTCATGTACAGGTTTGGTAGCAAAAAGGAAATTGGAAAGAAATGTGTTAAATATAGTCTCATATTATTCTCCTTGTATCAAAAGATGTTTGTACGAGATCATTTGGTAATCCACCACTGATTTCCGGTGAATTTTACCATAAATATATGTAAGGAACGCTAGATCACAGCAATATACTGCCCTATGCTAGGACATTTTCACCCTGACGGCTCCCCGCACAACAATTTCGAGGCTTCGAACGGAGACAGCATGTTTGTCCTTGTGTGTAGGTTTATAGTGCACATTGAAGTTGTCGGGAGTTTATATCCCTGACCCGGCACCTAAATTATTTTTCCTCTCACTTTAGGACATGAAATCTTCACAGCATCTTTGTATTGCTAGTATCTTGCTATTTATCAACATACATCCAATAAATCTGACAAAAAGTTTTTGAGGGCTTACCAAAACTAAACATTACCTTTAAGAGAACCAATCACCAAAGCAATTGTTTTGTTCTATACATTTGGAGTGCAATGCTGATATCATGTGTTTAAAATATCAGCTTTGGATAATATTTCTGTAAAGTAATATTTCAAGTCAAAATACTGACACTGCAACATTTGAATGTCATATGAATATTTAAGGGAAAGATTTTTATATCCCATAACGATATACCAATTATAGGTCCTTTTAAAGCTGAAAAAGAGTATCAATCATTAGACCAGCACCAACCATGCAAGAATTCAGGACTTGGGCAATTATAGAAATTTCCTAAAGATTATTAAACTAAAAGAAAAGTGATATTCAAAAACACTACAACTGGCAAAATATGACAACTGGTTTTATATCAATTCCTTACTTGCGATGAACAAAATCTATCCTATTACTATTCTTTTGCACACACGAAAAAAAGAAAGCCCAGAGAACCTTTAAAATGCATTGTGAAGAAATCCAATGTTTTACCTTTCTTACCAATACTCACTGTTAAAAAAAAAAGTGTTTTGATAATTTGGCAAAGTATCAATTTACGTTTCCTTTGATGCTTTAAAAATATTTGATTAGCTGCTATGGAGGCTGGAGGCAGGTAATTTACATCATCATCATCAAAAGCAGGCAGGCAATTTACATACTTGTCATGAAAGTAAATTTGCATCTATTAATGCAAAGTATTTAAAAGCACTGGATATGGAGTGTAGATTACTTTTGTAGCTGTTCTGATGTGTGGGATGTGAAAGCAATTTCAAAATTGTTTTGTATTTGACAGCTTTTACAAAGCATGAACAAGCTGCATGTAGCAATGCTGTTAGGATTATCAAATAAGATAGTGACTCCAATAAGTTCAAAATACAAGCTCACTTTTGCAGCTTTTGTAAATTCTCATTAATTATGATGATGACCATGAATCATTTATTTTGTGTTCCTTGCTATATGTACATGTATAGAAACACAAATCCAATTATCAACCTGGCAATATTTGAACATGATTATTATTTTCACTTTCATTTCAAATGTGCAGGCTCAATTATATATATCTTTTGATGGAACCATGTCTCGCAATTAGAAATAAATTATTCATAATTCAAAATCATTAACAAGTTTTTTCCCCACCAAAGAGAGAACAAGTATGAACATAATCACATGGTACTGCATGATAAGAAAGATTAGGCAAGCAGATATTATGATCTCCAAAGTAATTTTGTCAGAATACACATATATATATAAAATTGAACGACCTTTCGTTGCTGTACCCTAGTAAAAATACCTACGTACGTCACAACCTTGCACCTCTAAAGCCTTGTTCACTCATGCCATGGTACACTGCTTTATTCCTTTCATGACAGAAATTATTTAAGGGCTAAATGGATCACATTTTGTTCTTCAAATTGGCAACAATAATATTTTTCATTTAGTGCCATATGGTTCTAATAAGGTGTAATGTCTTTGGAAATAAGATACATGGTTAGGAACTTTGACGAAAAGTTAAAAATTTGCCAATTTTGAAAAAAAAAATAGATTTTCAACCTCTCAATGTGTTGCCAATTTAAGGATTTTAAAGCTTATTCTCCTTTTTAAAATTCCTGGCATCAAACGCAAAATGGTCATGCAACAAAAATGGACACAGTATATGCAGTAAATTTTGCTCTTTCTACTCATGTATCTGGTATATTTTTAGGGAGCTGAATCAAAAGCCAAACCACAAAATGTGCATGGCCAATTGTCTCAAAAGGGTTATTTAAAAAGAATTACCTCCCCCCCAAAAAAAAAAAAAAAAAAAAATTCACATAGAAATTAATTGCAAGATGGGTTTTAAAAAAATTGCTGCATGCAACATAGCCTTTGATTTGTGGATCTCACTACACTTATGTGAATTCATTCTGACACAGCATATTTTTAAGCCGGTTGTTGCGTCATATGTGAACGAGGTTTTATATGCAAAGGAATGGTATTGTAGCCTACCCACAGAGTAATCAAACTGATTAGATATTAGAGGCATATACAGGGGAATTTTTCTGAACAAGTTTAACATCGTAACTATCTAGAATGCGATTGGATTGTTGTTGTTTTTTCCATTTAATCTAAAATTTTAAAAAAAGAACATGGTGCTTATGTTGCTGTCCTTTGAATGCATACATGGTGCTTATGTTGCTGTCCTTTGAATGCATACATGGTGCTTATGTTGCTGTCCTTTGAATGCTGATGAAATATTATAAACAAGGAAAGAGGAAAGAATTGTTGGATATTTTTTACCAAAAAAAAAAACACATGAAGGAATTATTTCTACTTAATTCCATTTTTTATGAATCATTATTCTAAATTATTTTTTTCATCTAGATTACTACATCTCTTTTTCTTTTTTTCCTAATTTGTTTTGTTCATTTTCTAAAATTATCAATATTTTTGAATTTCTATATCTTTTAATGCAACAAAAATCATTTTCTGCAGGTACATTTAGTTATATACATATATAAGTTTTGAGGTTTGATTGTTATAATAAAATCTTTATTTCATTGACGTGTTTTTTAATTTAAGACTGAAAAAGGGTTTAAGATCATTATGGTAAAAAGACTGAAAACTCCCCTACTAGAAATTATGAATTCACACACAATTTTTTTTTAAAGAAAATGAAAGCTGTATGCCATGGAAACCCAACACACCAGCAAAGAGAAAGCAATTTAGAGATTTTCTTTAAAAAGATAAAAAACATATAGGTAACTTTTTCTCTTTCAAATCACTGACACCCTTATCTTCTGGAATATTCACATCCCAAGATTTCACCACAAAAATGTTCTTGAAGTTTTAAAAATATTCCAAATGTTCAAGTAAACTTTAGATAGCACATCAGCAGCATAACACTGAAAGCATTTCTATAAGAAATATCAACAATTTTTTTCTAGCTGAATGAAAATGTTCCCACCTGTTCAAAAAGATATGTAACCAAACCAAATTGATAATTGCTATATTCCATATTAGTTTCCTCATTCCACAATCTATTTGTAGAAAATGAGAGTGATCAGGCATTAAAGCAATCCATGAAGCCCCATTTCATTTACACAGCAGTTGTAAATACATAGTTCCAAGGTACGATGACTGAGGATGAAATATGCAAACCTCTCAAAACATACAATGAGTTGCCATAGTAACGTGTAATCACAAGGATCATCTGATCTATTTCCATCATCAACTATTGCAACAACAAAAAAACAAAAAACGACAAAATATGGGAGAAAGTAATGACATAAATTTATCTCCAGCAGTCAAAAATCTGGATTCATTTTTTGCTGAATTAATTGACAAATTGAAATTTCCATGAACTTTGGATAGTTTTTGTTGCAACTCATTGGTACATATAGTTTTGAAGATAGAGAAAAATGATAATGTCTGAAGGTAATTGGATGAGATGATAGCGTGATGATACCGGTGAGAAGGGAAAAAGCTACCTGTATCGTGGGGTCCAGCTTCGTTGACTAACTTGACTAATTGTTGTTACTTGACTAACAACAGTATTCGATCTTTGACAAACATAAATATCATAAAATAAACATATTACCAAAATGTTGCAACACTGTAGTGCTCATTGTATTAATACGAAGCAAAGCAAAAATATTCCTCACTGTGAAAAAAAAATCTTAATCCTAGTTAGCTCTAGGATTTCTATAAACATTAAAAAGATAAACTAGTATATAAAAATTGAATAATCATGTAAGTTTGACATACCTTTCATATCAGTCATAAAGAAATGATCCTTATAATCAATGTAATTAAAATAAAATTAACAAATAAAAGATAATGATGTAATCACATAAATGTTCATAAGTCATGTGACTTAAAGTTCTTAAACTTATTATGCATGCAGTATGCTCACTTGCTTAGAAGTCTGTTACATGAAACATTCATGAAGATAATTCATGCCATCAATACAAGATTAAAGACTTACTTTGATTGCTATTACTCTCATTAAAGCTACTACCATCAAATCTAAAATTGGAAATTGCTTATCACATTCACAAGAGATCTCCATTCTACTAAAATGCTAATCTATCGTTATAGTTAGTAAACAAACAACTGAATGAGAAATTGCTTCACATATTCACAAAAGCTCTCAACTAAATTGTGATGCTGATCTAATGTTACGATTAGTAAACACAAATTAAAAATCTAAAAAAAAACATAACAATTGTGATCTTCAACTAAAAACTTGGACATAATTGCAAAGAATTTAATAAATCAACTCTAGACTAATTTCAATACCTTCATTCACTGCATATAGTTCATATAAAAAGTTGTCATTGTAATGTTCATAAATTGCAGTGGGTTATAGATAAATAGCCATAGACTCAATTTCTTGAGAGTGTTTGCCATTTCGTTCTTCCTGTTATTCATAGTCATATCAGAGTTGCCGTATGAAAAATACATTTCTGATTATGTCTTCAGTGCAAATACTAACCTGGCTCTGGCAAATTGCTGTTTCTCTTCCTCAAGATAAAGGGGTCTGCTGTCATCGTTTCCTGCCTCTAAATCTCGTAAAACCCTGAAGATTAAATAGATCACAAACAGAGATATTCAAGATTATATTGTATGTTGTCTCCTTGAACCTTATTACATGTGCATTTATGTGCAAGAGAAATGATTTATATATGATTTAGGAATAATGGAAAATATAAAGAGCTATTAAAATCATTGCAGCCAGGGAAAGGGAAAGAGAGAGAGAGAGAGAGAAAGCAAACGAAATAGGAAAAAGAAAAGAAGGCAAGTAAGAAGGAAAGAGAGAGGGGATAAAGAGGTGAGAAAGGGATGAGAGAAACACGGAAAAAAAACTTCTAAATTTATAAAAAGCCACATTTTAAAGGACTTAATTGATACAGTTGGAAAATTGCTTACAATTTTCTTTCACAAGCATGAGGCTTTTTTCTTGGTTTTCTCATTTGGGTTTAATCAATACTTAGAATGTTCCACAGACACTCTTTACAGAAAATAAGACCATTAAAAGATTACAAAAATATCTATGAATTTATTATAAGACTAATTGTTATTTCTGACAACCTTGTAAACCAACAACTGCCTAATATCTGCAAGCTACAAAAGTATCTTTTGAAAAACTAGCATTGGCTGGGGATTGAATCTGGAAGTAAAAAAAATTGAGGACCATTCAAAACTTCCTGTATGCTTGTGACCGCTTGTCTGAAAGATGGGTCTCTAACTTTAAGGCTTTTATTCATTGGTTTTCACACCTTAAATTGCCAATATGCATCATGGAGAGACACTCTTGGGAATACCAAACCCTGGGTGAGAGTAAACCCGACTTATCACGTCACAACATGACATGAGTAGCAGTGCAAATAGAGGCCGCCAAGCACAAGAACACAAGATGGCACAACATTGGGGTATTCATTCTCATCCTTTCGTCCACAACTCTCTCACGAGACCTCCTCACCAATCCAAAATGTCAACAACTCGAGAGCTCTCTTCCAAACTCTTTTGGGGAGGAGGCTTTCATACTTGTCATTCACAGCTCAATTCATGCCATGCCTGAATGTCATTTGAAATCTATATCTGAGAGAAATAGAGATGTTTATATCTCGGGCTATTCAATCTGATGACGAGAACAGGCAGTTAACATCATAATTCATAGCCTTCTAAAATTTGCCTACACACAGATATAACCCTTTCTCATCATTTCTTCTATTCTCCTACAATTCATGCTCCTTTTCTTCATGCTCCTCCTCCTGCTCCTCCTCCTCATTTTCTTCCATCTACCCTTCCCACCTCCTCTTCCTCATCTTCTTCCTCTCCTCCTTTCAAACTAAACCCCTTAGCAGTCAGCCTTGTTATTACTAATAGATACATCTACATATCGTATTGTCTGTTTGGAGCCAGAAGGGCATTAACTCAGTTACTGTATACACCATAAATTTCCATGAATCGGACTAGCCAGACTATTTCACGAGTGGTTGAATTCGCGATCGGGAAATTCTCAGATCTACAAACAGCAATGACGATATACTTTCGCAACATCAAGTGGCGAATTTCTGACTAGGAGACATCAAATTCAACTGACTACTCATATTGGCAATATTTTAGCGTGTTGTTTAATTTGCGACCCACTCACGATTCGCGAAAATTCATGAAAATAACCCCCCCCCCCCCCCCCCCGCAAAATATATGGTGTATACAGTTAATGCCCTTCTGGCTCTCAACGATATATGTTATTAATGCATCCCGACACATCTTAAATAATAACAGATTACATGCGCACAGCCTACTAATGTCTTAAGTAAAATGTCTTGAAGAAGTAGGTTTATTCAAAACATCCCATATATCCTCTAGACACCCAGACAGACAATACATCTAGCCACTTTATCTTATTTGCAGAATGTGTCGAGCTCCTTTGTGAGCAATTAGAGATGATGGTTGTTATGGGCTAGGGGGCAATACAACAGTCTCTCTTGAATTCGGCTGTTGCTAATTTGCCTGCTGGTTGTCTGAAGATGTTTGAGATGGGATGTAAGGAGTGGCCAGGTGTAACATGGCGACTTTAACCCACTACATACTACAAGGAAGCGCAAAGAGAGAAAAATACAAAGAAGCAGAGAGTGATCTATTTCTGGGAAACTCCTTTCTATTCTATTCAACTCCTGCTATTTCAATCACTAAAGGTGATTAATCTATGAAAGATTGAATGTTGAGTAGGACAGTCCCTTTCACATACGATCTGCTACCTCGCACTTTTATTTACGTAAGGTAATGTATTGACTTATTCCTGATGAGAATATGAAATAATCATTTACAGGAATTCTCTTTATTCTGATGAAATTATTTACTTATTATAATATCATACACATCAAAAGAAAATGTGTTTAGATTTATCATTTTATACTTCCTCTCTGGCAAAGGGAAATGCTATTTTTAACTTTCTTTTAAAATCAATATGATTACGTATGACACAATAGCACTCATATTCCACAGCACATACTTCGAACAAAATCTTAAAAAGCTTTAGAATGGATATTTGCAGGCAACAACAAAAGCACTAATTAGATTTATTTCGCACGTACAGTTTAATTGATTGTAATACTACCGTATTACAATTCTCTTTAATTCAAAGCATTATGTAGCTCAACGAGTTTACATCAATAAACCTCTCCATGCTCCCATTTTATTCCCCTCTTTCCTTTTACATTCCTTTTTCATTCTTGTCTCAGGTCTTCTCACAATAATATTTTCTCTCATTCCTTCTCCATTTTCCTCTCGATCCTTCTAACATTCCTTCTTTCTGTGTTTACATTCTATTTATCTCTTATACATCTTCAAATAATATTTCTTTCCCAAGTAATTTTTTAAAAAGTTTCCTTTCACTCCTTCCACCTCTACTTCTTTACTCTTTCATTCCTTTTACCTCTCACTTCTAATATTTCTTCTTTCCCTTCTTTCCTCTTTCTCAATTTCCCTCTAATCCTTTCACATTCATTCATTCTCATGATGTTATACAGTCATCTGATTAAATCCATTATGGTGCTAACTCAATGTTGTCATGAGTAAACATCTTTTAGTTTTCTGTTTTTCCTCTTACTTCTTCCTCTATTCCTCTCTTTCATTCCTTCTTCAATTCAGTGTCACCTCTCCCACAATTCTTTTAAATTTATTCCTTCCTTATGTAGCCCTCTCTTGACTACATAATCATCTGCTTAAAACCATAAGGCCACTAACTATGAGCTAACATCCTTTTACTTCTCAATAGAGGTAATGTAAAACTGATATTGGGCATGGCAATAACCGCTGATATCTCTATCTCCGAAGGTACCCCAGTATTTCCTGCTCTTCCCTCAGACAGGATTCATCGATCTCCCAATCCAAGAACCTGTCTCATGTTTCCACCATGAATATACAGAGTCACGTAATAACAAGCATTGTAGATTCATCGTATTGATCTATCGTGTATCTTCTAAATGCCAGCTTCGTTTGTGTCCACATTCACACCTTATACGCATCATGATCAGTAGCTTGGCATTCATATGTCTATCTTACTTGCGGCACTAGCCCCAAATGGGATCATTTCTCCTATATTTCTCAGAAAATTAATTGTATTTGATAGATTTTGTAGTTGTGTCATGTTACATAGTGGTAGATCATACCGCAGGTTCAGTTAACCACAACATCATAAAAACATTTTGTCTCTTTGGAGCCAGAAGGACGTTAACTCATATACTTTTAACACAGAGTTAAGGCCCTTCTGGCTCTCAACAGATGATTTAATCACACCAGGTGTTAAATTTTTCAATTTCACAACCGCACTTTCTGAATTTGTGCCAAGTATATCAACAGTCTTAAGTGTATTAAAGGGTCTTTTGAAATATCTAGATATACTCCACAAAGGCACAATATCAGCAAAGATTATTTTGGTAAAAGAATTGGCTAAAAAAAGACAAAACCTGAGTATAATATTTCCCCACTAATTTATAAGTTTATAGCTAATTTTAGAGTGTGTTTGTACTTGTATTTGCCCAACTAAAATAGAAAACAAGGTTCAACTACAGCGGGCCAAAAATATTACTCAAGCACAATGAATGATCATCTTTATTTGGAACATTCGTCAATCTTTCCGCAAACATTCTAAAATAGTTAAGCATAACTCAATCTGAAGAGCAGACATCCTAAAATGTTCAAGCACTTTTAAAAGCATGTACATGTATAGCTTAGAATCTTACCAGCTACGACCCTACCTGAATCATGGCTAGCACTGCCCTTCTCCTGTTTCACTCAAGTGTACTTTAAATTGGTAAGAAGAAACCCAGAATAAGGACAGGTG
The DNA here is from genome assembly GCA_025618425.1 of Heliocidaris tuberculata. Taxonomy (NCBI): domain Eukaryota; kingdom Metazoa; phylum Echinodermata; class Echinoidea; order Camarodonta; family Echinometridae; genus Heliocidaris; species Heliocidaris tuberculata. Next base: position 7,385,532 of record CM046839.1, read on the forward strand.
CATTGCATGCATTGCATAGCCGGACTGATTAGCATTACGTCTTTATGAACAAGACTTTAAGCTTTGAAATATCTGCTTCTTGAGGCTCCAACATATAATTTTCCCATTCTTGTTAATGTTCAACCCTTGTAATGTCTGCTCCTTGAGGCTCTAATATATATAGTTTTCCCATTCTTATTTATGTTCAACTCTTAAAAGATGACGTCATTTTTGTAATGTCTGCTTAGGCAGGTTAGCGAAACTGGCTGGCACAAAAAGACGCATCCAGAATGCAAACGGCAAAAATTGTTGATGATAGATGTGAATAAAAAAGTTGTATTTTGACATTTGTAATGAGTTTTTGTAATATTAAGCCTAATCCAGGTAGTAGAGGCATTTTAACCTGCTCTATGGTTTTAATCATGTTTCTAGATAAAATCATGATTTTGTACAATATGAATTTTGCACTCCAGACGCATCTTTTCGTGCCTCTGCGTTTCACTACGCTACCTTATTGAGGCTCTAAGATGTAGTTTACACCTTTCTGTCTGCATCGTACCCTTTTAAGATGATTTCATTTCATATATGCATTTCCACTGGGTTTCAATCTGACTTACCACTCGTTAAGTATTCAAAAGTTAAAAGAACAGCATAAGCCGCGTAATCCTATCCAAACTGTAACAGACATGGCTAGAATATATTCCACTGTGAATCATACAGTATAGAGTTTTACCAGACAGAGCCAACAGCATTCTTCGCAATGTGTCGCATAATTCCGATGGCTTTCTGAACTAGAAAATGTTCATCCATTGGGAGCAAGGGGGGCTGTTGACTCATATCATATAACATGTAACACACACCCTTTTGGCTCTCGACAGACAAAGTCGTGTAAAAGTTGTGTCTTGTTAGAGAATTTTTGAAAAAAAATGTAAGCAAGATCTCCAAGGTTTTATTCTCTTTTTCTGTCCTTTTCTCTCCCATATTATCCTTTTCACTATGAATATAGTCAAATAATTTTTTCACAATCTAATAGATGCTGTGTTTTGTAGCTTTATACTGATCTGTTTCAACACACTAATTCAGTTTAACAGAAAATTCCCATTGCTCAAGAAAAACCTTCATAATCGAGAAACATGAATACCACCGTAAAAACCTATAAAAAACCATAGATGCAGCACTGCTTGCTGGTGATCAATAGTTTTCATGGTGAGCTGTGCTTGTGTGCTTGTATCTGACAAATCAATAGTCTGGGTAGTCTAGTTTATATAACCAGTTCAGATGAAAGTGGAGAACTATATGTCTACATCTAGACTAGATTACCCATGCAACAATTTTACATTTGAACATTTTATGGCCGTAAGAATAGTCAATGAGTAAACTTGCATGCAGGCAAGTCATGTTGGAAATGCTTGGGGTAATATTATGATTCAAATTTTAAAAACCCAAACAAGAGAAGTTAACAGAGAAGGATTCTGAGTGTACATTCTGAGTAAATTAACCATTAAAAAAAAGTTTGAACATGTAGTGGGAGTGAGAACAGACTATGTGTTCTCTAAGAATCAAATACATGCAAGAATATTGAAGAACACACTCCAGTGAATACACTTCCAATATACATGTATTCAGTGCCCTTGCAAGGGGTAAGCTGTGTGTCTACAACTTTTGAAGATGTCCCTGACGACAACTTTTCATTTAAGAGTCTAAAGGCAGTAAGAACTGGCTCTCTGATAATATTCTACCCATATGCATGTATACATGTTGCATTTCCTTTAAATGTCTACAAGATTGTGTCTCAGATCAAAAAAACAATATGAATTGGGGGCTATATGGTACATCTTCATAAGATTAGCTGGGGAAAGACTTAAATTTTCAACATACTATGGTAAAGAGATCATCCTCTTTGTTCAGTGACTAATACTAGATAGAATACATAACACATGAATAAGTACATCCTTAAGGTATCATGTTACTGATTAAAAATGTATTTAACTTGAAAACTATATGTTTACAAACTTACATGCAGAGATGAGGCACATATTATAAAAACAAACATGAACCTATATGGGACTATGCTTTGGATCGAAACAATGCAAGTTTTGAATGGTGTGTACATCTTCTTAAGATTAATCATGCAAGAACTTAAACATATGAACATCTTGTGGCAGTGAGAACCGGCTCTGAGTTCAGAAAATAACATTATATGGTATGTATTGTACAAACTTGAGGTATTCATGTTTTAAATATTCAAACCATATTTATTCATGTTATACACAGATCACTATTTCTACATCTTCTAAAGATAAACCAATTGACAACTGTATATAATTCAAGATCCATTGGCAGTAAGAACATGCCCTTTGTTACAAGTAACTAGCTTTACAGGTATATAGAACAAACTCCGCAAATACATACACTTTAGAAGACAGTAATAAATGGAAAGGGAAAATTGTGTCTACATCTTCTTAAGATAAGCGGATGACAGTTTCACATTTCAACATTTAGTGGTAGTGAGAACAGGTTCTGTGTTCAGTAAGCATTCTAGCATACGTATTTTTCTATAGGATAAAAATTGATTTTTTTTTTCATATTGTATATTCTGTAGGAATGTGAATATGTTTGTACAGTATAACTAGTTGGGCCAATAGATGGTTTTGATTCAATATACATCACTCACACCTAATGGAACTAAAGAACTAGTTTCTTACCAAGCTTTAGGAGGAATTAATTTCATCATCCATTCTACTCTACCAACACTGTTTGCCAATAAAGTGGAAATATATCACTTGTCAAGCTTGTCAAGATATTTTTGTTTGCTTTGGATTATAAAGCAGAATGATGTGTGGAGTGTGCAATGTTGTCATTAATTCAGACATGCGATGAAGTTTTTGACACAGTGAGATTAATTTGTCTGGAAGTCTGACATAAGACTTTGATGAAACCTACATTCATGTTAGCTCACTGATGAAGGATGATGGATGGGACGAGATGTTGGCACACTCAAGAGACTGATCTGCTACATTTCCTTTCCAGCTTATACAAGCCAATTTACATCAACAGATCAATACCTCCAATTCTCTACCTCGCTACTCTATTACTCACTCCTTTGTTGAATGTATGTCTGTTGGTAATGCTTATTATCTCTAGCCAATTTTCTCTCTCTCTCTCTCTACCTTTTTTAAAAATTCTCAATGTATCTTCCACAGTCACATAATGCTGTTACAGATTTACAAATAATCCTTTGATTATCCTTCTGTATTATCATACTTTATCCCTTTCTTTTATCCTCTATATATTAATGTCACATAATCGTGCACATGATATCCCTTTCCTTCCTCTTCATTTATCCCGGTAATTGTCTCACTGCCATCTTCTGTCTGTCCGCTTCTCTTTTTTAAAACCTATATCCCTGTTTCTATGTCTTTCTTGTTATTATCCATCCCTATCTCTATCCTCTGGTACTATATCACCAATTAACTAACAAGAAGGTTGAGTTCTGGGGAAGGTGAAAATAATTTGTGAGCTTTCTCATTCATTTTATGTCAGTTTCGAAGAACATCATAGTAGAAATGGCCCCTGAGAAGGATTAGTCTTCAAATGCCCTCATCTTAGAAATATGACGAGAAATATAGGTGCAGTGTGCGGGCCGAATATTCATGCCAAATGTTTTTGCCCATTATATACCTGTCTCTGTGTACTGTGCTTTCAGCAAGATTGGGTCAATTTTTAATCATTTTGATGACTCCAAAACCTCTCAGTATACAGCAATTCTTATGTAGACATGATCAACCTTTCCCAATTGCTTTCACACAAATTCTTTCACAATGTAATAGCATTTACACCAGAACTCAACTTTATCTTTATTGTATAAATTCTACTAAAATGTAAGAATATTTGTTCTGCTACAAAGGCAGAAAAGCGTTAACTCTGAGTAAAAAAAATATATGTTTATGCTCTTCTGACTCTAAGCAGACAAGTTGGTTTGTTGTTTATATCTAAAAGAATGTGGTAACATAGAAACAACATACCACCATGTAGCCTGCTTAAGGGCCTTTGCAGGGGAATTATGAATATAATTAAACTACATTGTATATATTAGGAATGGCCTCGCTAACGTCTTTCTACAGGTCACACAATGATCATCTTCATCTTGATACATTACATTGAAACAGCACTCTTTCAATATACCTATCAACCTCTTTACTTCCTCACTTCCCTTCAGTATACATCATCATTAGGCCTAATCACTCGGCCTTATCACTCGGACACAATTCATCTTTCAATTACAGCTGTACATGTCAAACCATTGGACGGCTACTTACGCCTACCATTGTGATCTCTATGTATATTTAATTTTGCTGCAAAGTCAGCACAATCATAAAGACAAGGTTCTGTTTAATGAATTTTGCTCTGTGAAAAAAAAATTAATAATAATTACAATAATAAGATTAATTTACATAGCGCAGCTTCTATTTGAATATACTCTACTGCGCTTTCATAGAGACTCATATATGCTTACACTATATAAACAGAACTAATCTACTTAAAAACCCTCTGAAAACAGGTGGGTCTTCAATAGAGAATTAAAAATAGGGACGGATTGTGCTTTCCTTATTACATTACAAGAGGAAATTGGTTCCAGAGTTTTGGAGCAGCAAAGCTAAATGCACAATCTCCAACAGTTGCTTTTGTTTTGGTATGAGGCAATTAAAATGCATGTATATCTTGAATTACAACAGCTTATCGAAAAAAATTAACAACTAATCAGTTCAATTGTATGGTGATTGGGGATTACCACACTTCTGCTCTTATTCTTTCTAGCATTTCGGAGAACATTTCGGATGCAAATTTGGGCGCAGTCTCATTTAATTACACTAAAAGGCATGCCAGCTTACAACCAGCTCATTTACTAGCAGTACAAAAAGCTACTTGGGGAATTGCCATTCAGAACAACAGGCTTACATGAACATAGATAATCTATGCATGATTCAGTCCATTTTAATCATCACACGCCTACTCACTCCATGGTTGTTTACAAGTACAAGTAGTTACGCAACAAATCAGTATAGTCTGGCAAGAGCTAAAACGGCACTGACTCTTTGTAATAGTATGCGAGTTACTATTCTTCTGGCCCTCAGCAAATGATATGAAATTTTATGATTTCTGACATAATTTCCTTGATCTAGAAGTACAATAATAAACCAGATAATAGGGCTGGGACTAAAAACCGGGTACCCGAGTCCCGCCCGAGAGCCTCGGGACCCGGGTCAAAATATTAGATAACCAATACCCGAAAATGAGTATTTAATTATCACGTATGTATGTACACGACAAGGCGGTAGATGAACGTCGAACAGCCATTTACTATTTACATGTAAAAAAAATCCATGTAGCGCTCTAGCGCACCCTTGCAGTGATGCGCTTTTGATTCGTTCAACTCACTGTGAAACATAACCTTACACATTCGTATACACAGAGAGCAAAGCTCACTGCCGCTATTCGGAGACTGCTCATTGGTTCATTGAACCCATGACATAATTTGCATTTAGTGCCCTTCCCCCTTCTTTGCAGTGAACGATAAGTCTATGAGCGCGAGCGATTAACGGGCGTAAAGTTTACAAACTCATGCATATTCAACAGTCGCTCCACACTCGCACATGGCATCTCACAACTCGTACACTATTAAACAGGTGTTTTTAACATCGACGATCACGATCTGATACTGTCACAATATCCTGAAACTTTAGCAAAGAAGTTACCAATTACTGAAATCAGATTAAGAGTACATGAACGATATATCCAAAATAATATCCTTCATTGTTCATGCGAAAGTGAAAAGCAAGGCTGTGAGAAGCAAAGGATGTCTACAGTGCGCGCGATTAACATTTTCATTCATAAAATTGGGCTTGTGACGTCATTTAATGAGCGGTCCGTTAATAACAAGTCATGACAAGTCATATGCCAGCCAGCCAATGAAGGTATGCGCCTTTTTTTTTTTTTTTTTCTTCTTTTTTCCTTTCATATACCGCGGCGGCATTGGGCGGAAAGGCGCTTTGTATAAACAGATCGAATTTCAGAAGGGAACCGCATGTGTGTGTTAAAGGATGAAGTTGCAGTCGGACAGAGAAGAAAATGTTGGCTTGATGATTTTTTTTGATGAATGATGAGTTTGATGAATGATGATATTTGATGTCTGATGAAGATAATTGTTTTGATGATGTTATTATCTTGATAATGATGATATGATGATGATGTCTTTGATGATTATGATGATCGATGATGATATCAATGGTGCTACTGGGGAAGAGAGAGGACCCGGCATGTATTGATGATTTTATGTGTACTAGTAGTGGTACGTGTGTGTGAATTTCAATAATTGGCGGGTTGATCACACGTTGAGAATGAAACTGTCGGTGAGACGATGACCGCGTGCGTGAGGACTCGCAATGTGTATAATTAGAGTATGAGGAGTGTAGATACTACAGAAAGCTCGCCATTTTCGCCAGGCAAATCAATACTCCGTGTGAACAGTGAAGTTTGTGTACAAAGTGAGTAAGTGACTCGATCTCTACGATCACGATGTCAAAATTCCCAAGAGCTGCCCGTACAAAATTATTAAGAATCATCATGATCATCGTCTCAAACGAGTTTTTCTTCATCAGATTTCTTTGTATTCCCCTTCCTTTTTTATAAGTACATGTACATTCATGTATTTTGGATAAACATGTGCGAGGGACTGTTGACCGCGCGAGACTACCTAAGGCGCTGGCGCGCTGGCATGATTAGACGGTAGACAATTTCTACAGATTAGATTTAGGCGGCTTATGCCTATCCTGTCTTGCGCCCACGCGATTTCCTCCGCCTGTTTTGTTGTTGTTTTTGTTTTTGTTTTTTCCTCGAATGGTTTATTTCAGTTGCCAAACACAAAGGAGTTTTCCCACAGTGTTTGTAGCTTCTTAGGGGTAAATATTGGCTTGTAATTCGTGTTATATCATTTTCGGGTAACCGGGAACCCGCCCGAAAAATAGTCGGGTTCCCGAATTGAAAAAATACCCGAAACTCCCACCCCTACCAGATAAGTTGTCCCAGATTTGACTGACATAGCAGTATATGCTATGAATGGGAATTTCATCTTTTGGGGATAAAATTGTTTTAAAAGTATATAACTTGAAAATAAAATGAAGTCATCAGCAGGTGATCTGTGATAGGAATATAATTTACCTTTGAAAAAATACAATCATATACAAGTACATAATGCATATAACATGATTGATTGGTTGAATTATGTTTTGGACAATTCAATATCACAATGAATCGTTATGCAAATAATCAATATTTTAGACAAAAATTATTACTGTTTGGAGAGATTTTCAGACCATAACTTGTGATGGATGGAATGCAAGAAAAGGTATTCTAACATTAAATACAAAATAAAAATGAGATTACAATCATATGAATGCACGGGCCTATGCAATGTTACTATTGATATTTTCACTAGTTCAGACTATAACTTGCAAAAATAAGAAAATATGAACCAGAGCAATAGCTTGCTTTAAATCCTTCATCCACAACAGCAAAACATTTGCTCAAAAAGTACAGCAGTGCATCGTTCAACAAGACGTTCAATCACAAAATTGTAATTTCCTGGTCACTTCCATGGAGAATGGTGATCAAGAAACCAGATTCTGGCTTTCCATACCCCATTCACACTCCAGAAGTTACAATATGGAGAAATAAGTTCAGTCTCAAATGATTAAGTGTAAAACCTGCAATTTTTTACTGCATGATACTTTAGCAACACTAGTGGTCCGGTTTCATGCTATAAAATCAGAACACTGAATTGTGCAATTCACAAGATTCTTGCTGCATTGTTAATAATTTTTGTTAAAAAATATTTATAGTTAATACACTACATTTTCATGGCAATTATAATTTGTTGCCAACAACTTGTACTTCAAACAAGATGAGCTGTAGAACACGAAATATAGATGCTTACATAATTCAGTGTTTCTAAACTGTACGATCTTGAATATCAGAACTAAAATTTCAATACAAACTGAACCAGCTAGCAAAGTGCATTCACATTGACATATGGTAACAAGAATTGCCAAGAAAGATGACACAGAACCAGCTACCCACATACACAAGTTGTACAAAAGGTCTTACCCTTATTTCCTGTAAACAAGATTTTTCTAAGAAGCAAAGTTCACATTTTGTATGTGTATACTGTATATATGGTTTTTTTTTCCTATACAATGCAAATACATGTACCAAAGGGAAGCAATTCATCTCTGGGAAACAGAATAAGAACTTAAGACAAAAACTCCTAAAACTGTCTCTTTAAAAATCTCACTTTCTACAAAAATTGTAAACATAACTCCCTGGAAAGAAAGAGTAGTTTTTGGACTGCTTCATACCAGATGTACACTGTACATCACAACATCTACAATGTATAGACATTGAGCAAGATGGTGTTTGTATGAACGCAGTTAAGTTGCAAGCATTGAATGATCTGAAAGAGAACTACTCCAGATGAAAAATCAATAGAGAAATGCCTTTTCGTGCAGCAAGAAAGAGAATAGAAGAAAAACATAAGCAGAATTTGAGATACAGGTCAAGGTAAAAACAATCCATACCTGATGAATCCTTAGTAATCCATCCCTTAATCTCTTAGCCCTTTTTTAGATGCAAAATTCTGGTATCCTTGCATCCTCATACTTTCTTCTCATTAACAGACCAAACACTCATTTACTGACTAAACATTAAAACAAGAGGATATGCCAATATACAGAATATAGAAGCTATTTCTTAGATGCTCAAATCAGAGACGATAACAAATTCCTATATTTACAGAATCATGTTTAACTTTAGATCTGAATGCCTGTGTGCGATTTAGGGTAAACCATAGCTGCTTTTCAAAAGTTTAAACACAGTGGTACATTACCATAAGCAAGTTCGTAATTAGTACATGGTACAAATGACCCTGAAATTACCCAAATTTGTACGCGCACACGCATCTGTTTTGGTGGATGTGCTACTCGTTAACACATAAAATCATACCGGTGCTTACATCATGGTGCAAGCACTGTGAAAACGTATAGAGGTCAATTGTACTCGGTACAAATGACCTTTATCTGCACATGCGGAAATTGTAGTTACGAACTGGTTTAATGGGTCTGTAACTTGTATCTCCTTTAAAAAATCAATTGGAATACAAAATATATAGGCCTGTGGCCTGCCTCAGCTAAAATGAATGCAATTTCAGAAACAATATTTGAGTACCTCCAAATAAATCAAATGATTCTTACATCACAGTTTGTTTTAATTCTAGTGTATGTAGGATTTTGAAAGCAACGTGTAAGGGAAAAAATAGTCTTTGGAGAGGACTTGTAATGTCTGTGTTGTGGATAAACAAATATACAACATACATTATTTATCAGTAAGAAAAATCAATTAGATGAGAGATACTCTAAGACAAAATATCACGTAATTTCTTAACATTTTGAAGTAAGAAAATGCTATTGATATCAAACCTTGGTTTAAAATCCTCAGTCTTGCCTAATTTTGGCCCTCTTCACTATTCTTGTAATAATGATCTAACAGATTTAATTGGTAATAATTATGCTGAAATTTGACTTGGTTTTACATCAACAGAATGATGCCTTTAATAGTGATATAACATCATTCCCTGTTAATCTTGTTAATAAACAACGGAATGTTGAACAGGGAAATACGCCAAGGGCAAAGTATGCATGGCAGAAATTCATTAGATCCTCAGATCCTCTTTGGCAAAACCTCATTAATCAGAAAATAATGACAGATGAAAAATGACAGCCAAATTGTACAAGTCTAAACCATTAATTTTGTATGGTTCTACAGTGTGTTTCTTTAAAAAAGGAATCCCAACTTGTCCCATCAATTACTAGAAAAATTATTATGTCCTGATTAATTCTATTATTCATGTCAAAATTCAGTTCATCCTCTTTTGCATGATACTAAATATGTAACGATATTGTCTTGGATTTGAAAGGTTTTAAGTGAGTGATGTCAAAAGTAGTTTGCACACTGAGGTCATGCAAAGTGTAATCCCATTAACCCTTACCATGCCGTGGGCGGCAAATCCCGCCCCCCAAATTTAAGTGTTGAACATTTCATTTAGGCTCAGGATGGCTTGAAATTATTCCTCATACAGAAATCTGCTCCTTCAATATAATGTTTATTCCTATGCAATATATCTTTGCCCAGTTTACTCAAGAAAAAACCCCATTGAAAGTTAATATTTCAACTCTTGAAAATTAATTTTTGACAATTGTTCAAAAATCTGGTGGCATGGAAGGGGTTAAGTACAATGCAAGAAACGAAACTAATGATAAAGAAACAAGGTAAAGATATGTGATATTTCATGTTGTTTTCTTATTCATCTTTCAACATGTATGCAACTCTGAATGAGATATGAGTCCAAATTTAGCCACAATGTCCTTCCAAATGACCGCCTTGTCTGTCAAATCGAGTGTGTGCTGAGTCAAGACAAAATGGATATGAATGCAGAGTGAGGTTCAATGAATGGCCATTCATTGAATAGATCCCACTCTCATGCGCAAATTAATTTTCTCATTGCTGGTTTAAAATTGTTTTAGTTCAGTCATCCAAGGCTCTATCAACACAAATGTGCTATCATATGAAAGGAGAAGAAATTCTCTTTTTTATGATGCATCACAATAAATCAAGTCAACCCCTTAAATGCCACCAGATTTTTGAGCAATTGTCGAAAATTAACTTTCAATGATTTTTTCTTTAGCATACTGGGCAAAGATTTATTGCATAGGAATAAACATTATATTAAAGGCACCGGTTTCTGTATGAGGAAGAATTTTCAAGCTATTCTGAGTCCAAACAAAATGCTCAACACTCAAATTTTGGGGCAGGATTTGCCGCCCACGGCATGGTAGGGGTTTAGTTTCTTTGAAGAGATGTTGGTGGAGAAATTTGGGTTTCCTTGTTTAAGAAACATACCATATATATGAACTTTGGCCCGTATTCTCGAAAGGTGCCTAACTTTAAGCCCCTGCTTAAGCATGTAGATTTAGGCCAAGGAATTATGGAGAGCCAAATGTCACCCACTTTTAATGCTACAAAATCACCATAAACTCTCTCTAGTTCTGGAAGTAAATACAAATACAAAAACCTCACGACAGAATTGATTTCTTATGCGCATTTCATGCCAGAAAATAAATTTGTTTCTTTATATCGTTATATAAATATAGTAATTTATATGGGGCTTAGGGGTTGACGAATAGCCTTCCATAAATCAGTGGCCTGCGTTAAGCCTGGCTTAACTTATGGTGGTGTCACACCTTGGCGTTTTAGCCAGCGTATGCCCGACGTATGAGGAATTTGGCGAATGCGCTGGCGTACGTCGAATACGTTACGGGTAAGTTTTGCATACGTTAAGAGCACGCTAAAACACGCTGGTATACGTCGTCATACGGCGAGGTCGTCGAAAAATTTTGTGCAAGCACAAAATTTTTCGACGTATGCCAGCGTATGGCTCATACGTCCCGCATACGCGGGCCATAAGTTGTAGGTAAGTTACGCGATCGTTGACACACGTTCACACACGTTACTCGTAAGTTACTCATAAGTCGAAATACGTCGAGATATAGTCTAGCGTACCCCAAAACTTACTTCTAACCTATGAGTAACGTGCTTTGAACGTATGTGTAACTTAACTCCAACGTATATTGACGTATGAAGACGTATTTGACGTGCTCCGGACGATCACAAAACTTACTGAACGTGTATCTAACTTACAGCTACCGTATAATGGCGTATTGACAACGTTTAGAGGAATTGGTATATAAAAATGGGGTTCACAGGAGGAACCCATCAGAACTCATGAAGAACACGTCCACGCCCCCGCCCACGGCCAGGGGACTTCTTGGCAGCGTTCTTCGAAGTGTTCTTCGGCATGGCGGTGGTGTTGATACGGTGATGGATAGTGCGGTTATGATTTGAATAGTCGAGCGGCAGCATTTTTATAGGCTACGACACGTGATCGTCAGCGATACGCTGCCGCGCGCTATGCGTAAGTTAGGCTATCGTTGGGCATAAGTTGTGTACGCCGGCAATACGCTAAGCATTCGTTGGAATACGTTACTTATAAGTTAACGAAGCGTTCTGTAGAAGTTACTAATACGTTATGTATACGTCCAACTCGTTATGAATACGCTAAGTATACGCCCAGAGTTGAAAAAAAAAAATCAAAGTTCAGCGTATGCCGACGTTTTAGAGAAATTTTGATACGTCGGGCATACGCTGGCTAAAACGCCAAGGTGTGACACCACCATTAGACCACTTTCAAGAATATGGGCCTTAGTTTTTAACAGGCGCACCACAGAATAGTTGTATATACATTAATGTCCATGTCTACAATAGTGGCAAGGACAAGAAGATTATGCTTGCAATTAGATTTTTTTCTGGAATTGGTAATGCACACATTGATAGAATGTGGCAATGTTTAAGCACCATATATATAGTAGCTAATGCATTTTTTATATTGATTCAGCTTTAGAAGGGATGTATAGAAAGCACAGTCGTATATTTTAGTGGTGCATATGAGAGAAAACTCAGTAAGAAGATGCAACTCTTTCTTTAAACTAAAATATGATGAGAACTCTATTCAAGAATATATCTTCTTTACAAAAGCCAAAGATACATGTAACCAAGCTCTTGATAATAAAGATGCATGCATATTTGCATAGTGCAGAGGCAATATTGGCAATAAAAATTTTTATTGGACCTCTGAAGAGTTCGCCATATGAATCACAAATGCTTCCTAGTCTATCTTCAAACCCTACATACATCATTATGTTTTTAGATGTACTTCAGATCAAACTGGGAGGAGAATAGTGGATTATCTAATTCCATCCTCATTGAATATATACCCCAAAATAATTCACTAATTGCAACGTAAAATTATTCAACAGTCATTTAGTCAACCATGATGTCTGAAAGCCACAATCTTCAATGTGCCTTCCAAAACTCCTCAATCATGACAACAGCCAATAAGGATACTACAAAAAAGACTGAAGAGCAAGACTTCTCCTAATAATGACCAATTTTGTGCCAAATTGATCCCTGATATTGGAAGAATAAAAGGAATCTGCAAAATCGATAAAAATCAGTTATTTTTCTTTTGTGTGTGCTGCTTCCCATTCTTTATCTTGCTCTTTTAACTCTTTTCATATCTGAAGCACATACATTGCAGAAAATGAATTTCAGCTGGCATGCAGTTCTTGTGCATGTCAGTTTTGAGCCTTTCAAAAATGCTATATTTAATCAAACATGGATCATAAAGCCACAATTTCTGACTGTTGAAGACTTTGAGAAATAATACCTGCAAGAGCTTATATCATACAACCTTCTACTAAATGAATTCCTCAAATGCTTGGCATTTTTCATTTTTTAAAAGTCAATGATGTTAACAGTTCAAATACACAAGAGAAATTTTAGTTCTTTTCCATACAAAACAAATATATTCATATAAGAATATGAATATAAATGTAAACATATACATGTGCATTTGTGTGTTTCATGAACAGACAAATTAATTCTATGCAAAGAATAAGCGCTCTCATTTCACATTTTGTTTCCTCTTACAATTCTATGGATTTAACAGGAAACAGAAGAAGCATTAAAATGACTTGATTCTGGCACCCTGTTTTTCACAATAATCTAACATATGGATTTTCTGTAACTTACACAAAACCCATCTGTATTCCTGAAGCTGAACTCCTCACAAAATATCAGAGCATATTTCTAAGAACCAAGTGCAACATTGCGGCACCATGGTGGCCTTGAATTTGAAAGCTGTCCATTATCTTAAATTTGATTGTGAAATTGATGATTAGATTTAGTCTACTTCTATTTTGTAGCTCCTTGCATACCAGCTGATCCTAGCATTTCTTTCAAGACTGAAGGCTCACAGTTTGTACAATCTTGCAACAAGAACTTCCCTGCATTCCAAAAATGGGCACAAGCCCTCTTACTGACAGAATTTTGCTTTTAACCTGAATTTAATTGACTTAATTCAACAATACAGAAACTCGTCTTATTTACAATTTTTCCTCTCTTTCATGCACAATTTGAGAATGATCAATACGAACGTAAACTACAAATACAGTGTACATAACCAATGACAGCCCTAAAAGATTACATTAGAATATAAATTGCAAGCAGCGCAATATTTTTATTGAAGAGAAGATTACATTGAAATTCATGTTTTCAATCATCAAGGTCAGAAAATAATTATATCTGATGAAAAACTTTCAAAAACTAATCAAACGTTTTAAAAAATCTAAGTAGAAATTGCATACAGTGGGGTCACAGAGATATAGCACAAATGTTACCATTCAAGTTATGTAGAAAATAACTATGGAAAGATGCATCTACACCTTCTAGCTAATATGACTTGACAGTCTGACGCAACAAGTGCACTTACAGGTTTTAATATGTCGATATTAATGGATTGCACTTGAGAATAGAAAGGTGAAGGACTTCAAGTTATATATTGTACAAAGAGAGCAGGTGTATTCTAAATGATATTAAAAATATTCAGTATTTGCATCTCATTATGATATCAAGTCCGTATCCGCTTCTAAAGTGGTTTGGACATTGAGTGCGTTTATGCTCACATTTTTCAGGCCAGAATGAGCGTCCTTACTCATTTTCATATAATCGCCGATTTAAAACGCTGACCATAAACTCACAAAAAGATACGTTTAGAATGGGCATTTCTCCAAAAAGACAGTTTCTGGGGAAGCATAAACACGCAATCATTTGTAAACGCCTTTATAGTGACGTCATTATAAATGTGTTTCTGGCTCACGCGAAAATCCATGCGCCGCTTGTGCATGCATATCGCATGTGTGCGCAAGCAATGTTTGTAACTAGTAGTATAGCATAGTATAGCGGGGTGACTCAAAACTTTTGAAAAAGCACGCCCCCCAACTTGACCTGCCCTCCTGGGGTCAAGATAGCTCGCGCAATACAGGTTTGTGAATCCAGCTGCAGAGCCCGATTTCACCTGGAGAAAACAAGCATAAACAGTACCCCGTGAAAATGAGTTTTAGATGAGCGTATCAAAACACTCATTCTGCCTTCCCAAAGTAAGGGAAAATGCAGCCTTTATTACACACCTTATTAAATGACCTTTTAAGTTAAGTGTTTAATCAAATGAAGTGTATATAGTAGATAAATCCAGAGTCTATATCCACCAGAGAACATTACATTTCAATATAGGTCTTATTCCACTAATGTAACAAAATAATAATGTTAAAGTGGCTTTTATGTAATAATTCATTTGATGGTTTCCACTTGTGTGAGCAAGTCACTCACAACCTCTTTACTAATTAATTGCAAGGAAGCAAGTATTACATCTACATCTTCTATATTGAGTTCCTGCAGTTTCTAATACTATCTTATACCACTGTCATTCTGCCTTCCATGGAAATGTTTCGCATCGCTTTGCTTTCACATCAAGGAAAAGATACCGCCATTTCAAGTAAGCGGAATAAAGCGCGAAGTTCAGAGCCTCAGCGCAAGTACGTCATCTGCACGATGCATTGTATTTTGGCCCTTCCTTCAGCTTTATTCGGTGCAACTGTTCCCATAAAAAAAACAAAGCATTATCAATTCCGCTTTTGCTAGATAGCACTTTCAAAACCACCTCTCAAGGTAGTCACAGACCTTCCACGTCAATAGCGTAATATCCGACTTACTACCCCTTCACATCAAAGCGTTATCTGGCGAAAGCGCTTTGGATTCCGCTATGTTGGCTCAATATGAAAGGGGTATTAATCACCATATTCATTGAAATTTATCCTCATTTCATTCAAAAAGCCAAAAATATAAATAAGCTTCAATTCAAATTTGTCTCATAACATTCAATGGAAACATGGTACAACTGTGGCTATTCTAAAAAAAAAAATAATAAATGCAATCAGCAATAACTAATAAAGCTATTGGAGAAATAAAGTGGAATTTCCTTCAACATCTTGTGACTACAAACTGAATAAAATATTGAAATTGCCTCTAACAAGTTCAGTATTCTCATGGTAGATGTCTGACAGCCTTTACACTTAGCTGTGTATCTCTGTATAAATAAATGGCTTTTAATAATCGGTATTGGTTCTTCAACCAATATCAGTGTGTGCATTTAATTTTTCTGTCACAGGAAGCATTAACAATGTGCATTATATGCATTGCAGTCCACCCTGCAAGCTTTTCCCCCGTAAATCAGTTCTAAATGACCTTTAGTAAAGGAAAGAGTTATCCTATTTCAACATCCAGTTCATACTACCTTAATAAAGGTACTGTAGGTATTCTCAGAAGGGGTCAATTTTAATTTCTTGCTTCTGTCAAGCAATGCAAAGTCACAGAATATACTTTGCCCATTAGGGTTTCCCAATTTTATATATTGTTTCATTAAATAATCTTGTTTAGATGTGAAATGTAATTCTTTTTATGTCTTCCGAGGGTGTGGTTTTTTTTCCTGAAAGCCACGATTTCATTTTTTCTTCTCTATATACCACTTCTTTACATTAGAACACAATCTTAACAGCACTCAACAACAAAGAGTCATTCAACAAAAAACAAGATCTCATTTTAAAAAAGACCTAACATTTCAGGGATCAGGTTACATCTAAGTGTCCTTCCATGAATATTTCAACCCAATTCTGACAGAAGAACCACAAGTGCTAGGCAGTTCTTATCTATCTCAACATGTCATATATCAAATGACATCAGTGGTAAAGGCATTTTAGAAAGCCCATCAAGTCAGTATTCAGCATGAACACTCTCCTCCATCTAATTAATGCATATCTGAAGATTGATTCTATCTTCACTAGTCGGTGAAGCATTCGTACGAAAAAAATTGTTGACAAAATCCTTGGCATGCTCAAAGTAGACCAGACTGCCCTGATTCTCTTGGGGTTGTTAACATGTCCTCACATTAACTTTATACAAACCTATTGTCTAGCTGCTCTAATCAAATCAACCCTCCTGGATGTTCCATTCCCTTAACAGAATGCTCTTTCGTAATCAAATCATCAATTGTTCTGTCTGTGTGATTGCTTATTTTGTCCTCTCAAACCAAAATAAAGTATACAACAGAGTGTGTACCCATCTGGGTAGCTGACCGATGAAAATTGGGATGGTGGAAATGCTTTGACTTTGCGTGATACCCAATCTCATCTTTGTTTGCTCATGTTTTTTTTTAAATGTTTTCATGATAGCTTTAATGACATCTATAAAAAGATGCCATCGATTAAAGCTAATTTTGAATTTTCATGGTGGCACCTAATTTCAAGAGAAAGTGCTAATAATATCTTTTTCCAAGTTAACATTCACTGACTGCATAAGTGTCTGCATGGTTTGCTGCTCTACATAATGCATGATGTGCACACAAAAAAAAGGAGATATGTACATGACCATACAGTGGTTTTAAGGCATTAGCATTCCAGCCAGACACTCAGATTCGATTTCTCCTGGTCACATTTCAATCTGCACAGCTTCTTTTTTTCCACAGAGGCAGCATAAAAAGGCTTGATTAAGCTACCCACTGTTATTCTCTCATTCCTTCATTATGATATTATATTACATCTAAAAAGCTGTTGGCTAAACCCAATACCTCAGCACACAGTTCTCACATATATTTCAAGTACATCAAAACACAATGAGCAGAGCATTCGACTTTTCAAAATGCTAAAAAAAAATCAAAAAAAAAAAAATCAATCTAACTGAGATATGAAAGTATTCCAGTGAAAGAGAAGGTTTAGTTCTGGTAATGATGCAAAACAATCAGTGAGATTTCTCATTCTGTCTATGCCAGTTTGGGGGATATCACAGAAAAATATCCCTTAAAAAATATTGTTTTTCTTTCCTCTTTCAGTAAGACTGCAGTCCATTTTGTGACATTTTGAAGATTAAAAAGCCTTACAGCATACACTAGTTCTATACTACATAATCAACCTTTCCCAATTGCTCTGAGACAGTTTCTTTCACATTGTAATCATATAACCAGAACTCAACTTTATCTGTAAATGTCCTCTGTCTCCACAGAATATTATCATAATCACATACAGAACACTAAGGAGGATGTTATAAATTATCAAATCACTTACATGTCATTTCCATTGGCTTTCTCTTCAGATGCATTCTTCAGATTCAGCTGACTGTAACAGACAAAATTTGAAATATCATTCATCATCATCATTTCGGGTCATCACACTACTGTTTCCCATTGTCTAGCACATGAAAGAGCCACATCGTGATAATGTTATATTAAATTGCATTATTCCAATATATTTAGAAAGCCTAATGATTGCTATCAGAATAATTCTCCTCCTCTGATTAAAGAGGTTGTAAAACATCTTATTTCCTCAAAATTTAATTTGCAGTAATTCATTGAGCATTTTTTCTGAAATATCAGCATCCACTCCCCCACCCCCCCCCCCAAAAAAAGCATGTATTTTTAAAAGAATCTCAACTCCTATTTAGTTGGTTGTTTTTCACAGAAACCAACTGACTATATTGCCCAGACTGACATTCAAATCGGGAAAACTTTACTTACTCAGAAATAGGATCTTGAGCTTAAGACTTTCTTTACAGGAAAGAGTACGGATTATGCAAGAAGAGGGAATTTCAGAATTAAAAGGATTCTTACTCCTCTTTTTCTCTCCTCTTGGGGGAAAAATAGAAACCCTAGCTATAAAGGCATTTATGAATAATGTTAAGAGGATTTGCTTAGACTGAGGGTAAAAGTCCATAATAGGTTCAGGAGTGCAACACATTCAGATATAGGTAACACTTACTTAGGTTGACAGAGATCAGCCAATTTTCTGATGGAATTATAGGATATTTTCATAAAACCAAAGGTTATCCCAAAATAAGATTACTCTAAGCTTATTTCTTTAAAATGATTATCCACATCAAAATATTTTCACTGAAAAGTTGTGAAGAATAATCTCTGCAAAGAGATATGCTACAATATTTCCTCATAGAATATAACTATACTTATGTTTACAATGAAACAACCATTATCTAAAGCCGGGGTAATAATATCCAAACCCTTTGGAAGCGAATAGGGACGTTATATCACAACATGATATGCGCTATACAAGAACAGTTTATTATTATTATTATTATTATTATTATTATTATTATTATTATTATTATTATTATTATTATTATTATTATTATTATTATTATTATTATTATTATTATTATTATTATTATTATTATTATTATTATTATTATTATTATTATTATTATTATTATTATTATTATTATTATTATTATTATTATTATTATTATTATTATTATTATTGTTATTATTATTATTATTATTATTATTATTATCATTATTATTATTATCATCTCATATATTGAACTCTGATGACTATTTGTGCAAGAAATATATGTTAATGTCTTATATCGGTGGGGAAGAGTTTTCTTGCTGTAGAGTTTTGAAGATTTGAAAAATTTGAATCCACTGATCAAGAATCAGCACAGAAGTTTATAAATTCTCTACAAAAATAACTGACTAGTTGAAAACAATGAAAAAAGAAATTTCATAATATCTATGGGACAATATATGGACTGACTGTGGCTTTTTTCCCCCGTTTCTCTAATTGCAAGCAAATTGAACGCATGAACCAACCAAGTTCACACAATTCTCCCACCGCTTGACATTTCCAAACGATTACCGCCCTGTCGCATCTTACAAGAAATGCTCCCACCTCAGGCAAGGGACATATGAACATTTCAAATATGCCGCTAACCGTGAAAGTATTAGATACTCCAAATGTCAGATGGAAGAAGGTTGTTTTGATTTTTTAGCGCATCCTGTGAAGGGGTATCATGTTAGGGGATACGCACCTCTGCGTCTTTTCCGCTTCTAGAGTTGCTAGTTGACGGGAAGGCCCATGGAAAACACTGTTCTTCTTTACTCCTCCATTTATTACTCTCACATTCTGTAATGATCAAAGGAAAAAGAAATGAAAAAATGGAATATAGAATTCAATAAACACTGAGAAATGATGTTAAGTTAAACATACAAAATTGAAAAGTATCATAAAACATGGAATTATTATACCATTTATATTCATATTACTTTCATTAAAATCAAACACAGATTTATACTATTTAACATTTTAATGAAATGTTAAGATCATACTTAATCATCCTGTTCTTCACACAGCAGCTTAATAAATTATCTATAATATTAACATCTTTAATATGCAAGCTATTAAACATTCAATCACACACTGCATTTATAAATATTGATGATTACACATAGCTGACATTTCTACAAGAAACATTCAAGAAACGTTTTCATTCCTTGAATGATAAAAATGATGATAAAATAATGATAAATGGATGTTACTATGCAACAAAATGAAAATATATCTATACACATCTGGTAGTACTACCTTAAACCTCTATGTATCTTCATATTTCATCTTTTCTTTTTTTTAATGAAAATGCTGGTGTCACCAGAGAAATGCACCGACAAACTCTCAACATCCTAAGCTGCTTAAAGAGTATTGGAAGACATTCTAAATGCTATGGTCTTGACCTTCCTGATAATATAAATACTCCAGGGAAAAATCAGACTTTCACTGCAAAGACTGTCTAAAGGTGCCCAATCCTTCATGAAATAGGCATTCCTCTGGGAAAGGGGTACAGAAAATGTAAGATGTACAAACAACAAACATGTAGATATTATACATTCAGGAACTTTCCCATCATGAAATAATCTACCAACAAAATTAACAAACTAATATTTACAACAATGTGGTTAAATGTCAAAATAATTTTCGAGAATATGAACATGTCGTCTTTTTTAAAACTTGTCTTTTGTTCCCACAGATGTACGGTGTTGCTTCCGAAAGAAACAAGTACAACAGCAGAGGTTGCATTTATCTAGAAGCATGCAATACGATGTAATACTACTTCCAAGACCTTGCCCCTTTGCCACAACCGTTACCTTAAATTAATTTTCATATCATCGGGAGAATACAGATGCTACCTCTCAGTAAATTACATTAGTAAAGGAAGCTACCTCCTAGGAATGTCTTGGAAGATGTAAATCAGATTAGTGATTGATCGGTATGTCTTGGCCTCAGGTTTCATCCTGATAATGAGCTTCAGATGTATCTTGGCAAAACAAAAAAAAATGATATGACCTTCAACTGTATCATCTCATCTGGAAATTATCTGACGTATAGATGCTCAACTGGTTCCCTTCCATTTTGGGTCTCTTTTACGAGTTGTGGAGTATTTCTAAATGTCATTCTGATGTCATATCGAGACTGTATCTTGCTCTCTCTCTCTCTCTCTCTCATTCCCATATTTCATTCACTTGCCTTTCATACTTTCCTCTTGTATCTCTATCTCTCTCTCTCTCTCTCTGTCCATCTCTCCCTCTTTCCTTTTCTGTCTCTCTATTTCTCTTTTCCCTTCTCTTTCTTGATTTCTCTCCCTCCTCTCTCTCTATCTCTCTCTTATATTTCCTATATTTATCTATATGCACTTTTCTCATTCCCCACTCCACAATATTTCCATGCATTTCCACATATTTGCCTCTCTCATTCTGACAATTTTCTTTTTGTTTAGTACCCTAGATTTTCATTATGATATGTTACTTCTCCCTCCCCCCCCCCACCCACACCTCCCAAACCCACTTCATCCTCACCAAATCTCCAAAAGTCTGATAATATCCTGGTTGCATTTCAAATCACTTGCTGAAATTCCTCCAAGATCAAAATACTTCTATAAATATCAATTGAGATTCATGAACAACAGGATTTAGAAGGATAGCACTTATCCATCAGATCATGTTGCAATTTTTTTGTTTTCTGAAATTGGATCTTATATTGTAAATGTATATTTCACTCTTTATTCACATTAGGTAATATATATATATATATATATATATATATATATATATATATATACATTCCATTTTTCCTTTTTCTTTTTAGCAAAAAAAAAGAAGGAAAACCATACAGGAAAAGTGCAATATCAAATCAATGTTTACAACCTGCCTAGACACTTTTACAAAAAGTATTTTGCTTAGTAAAAGTGAATCCAAAGCTTTTTTTTTTTCAAGCAGGGAGGAGGAGGCCCCATGTCATTTTCTAATTGACATTTTTTCCTACATGCACAAATCTGATCATGTCAATTTGAACAAAAAGTGTCTAAAATAATCTGTCTGGAGACTAAAGAGTATTACAAATAGCTGTTATTATAAAGAAAAAAATCAGAACAGAATACAAAACAAGAACATTTGTATTCAAGAGAAGCATGAAATGAAAAAAAATATAGCAAAGCCAATCAGGAATAAGTAATGACCTAGAACTATAAATGTCATGTTCAACTTTCAACACAATTTTGCTATTTTCTCATAACAGGTTGCTGGAAACCACATGAACTTGTTATCTCATAAATTGCCTCCACCAATCAATAAGGCAGGATCAGAAAAAAGGGGAGAGAAGGAGGACGCTGATAGCTGGTCAATGGTTACAGAATATTTAATGGAATGTCCAACACTTCTACAAACCACTTACGCATTGTTCAACAAGAAATTGATTGAATTCACAAGTGATTATAAGTGACAGAAGCAGAGAAGTAAATATCACCTAGAATAATAGGGCATACACAAAGGACATCCTTTCTAACTCTATATTTTTTCCCCTCCTTTTTCTTCTCTCTCTCTCTCTCTCTCTTTCTTTCTTTATCTCTCTCTGCCTACCTACATGTAGCTGTATATCTCTCTATGTAACTCTCTCACTCTCTACCTGTCTCTGTATATCTTTCTTTTTATCTATCTATCTATATCTGTAAGTATCCCTCTCTCTCTCTCTCTCTCTCTCTCTCTCTCCCCCCCCCCCCCTCTCTCTCTCTCTCTCTCTCTCTCTCCTCCTTCTCCTTTTCTCTCTCCTTGCCCTTTTCAGTTTCATAATCCTATTAGCTGACTGTTGCCTAGGGAATACTAAGCATGTACTTTAGAAAGCATTTGTCATCTCAGAGGTAGGGATAGCACGATAAAAAATCAGATTAATTCCACTTAACAGTAAATGGCCAATGAATCTCTTTGGTAATTTAGATTTCTTCACAGATGAGGTAATTTCATGAAGATATATCACTACTGTATGGAATAGCATGAAACATGCAAGGTCACAACAGAATAAATAGTCTCTTCGTGGCTTTCAAACTCTTTGACAATTATCAGTTAATTCTGTCCTAACCAAAACTTATTTCATTTTCTTTAATATGAGTATGTGCCCTTTAGCTGTAATTTTAAATAGTTTGAGAGAAAATATTAATTATATGTTTTAACAATCCCACATATCAGAATCACAGAATAGCGAAATGCAATAATGCAGATTGCATTGATTGAAATTTATCATGACGCTTCCTCTGACACCTGCTAAAGTGTGCCATTTCACTGAATATCACACAAGGATGTTTATCCTACTTCATGATAGGCAAAATGAAAAGAGAATACAACTATGGCAACCAAATAATCAATGTATAATCAACATCATAAAGAAAGGGTTAATATCATTGAACTAAAGGTTTTTCTAGTATTTGGTGATAATTTTTGTTTATTGTTATTGTAGTTCTTGTTGTTGTTGATGGTTATTTTTCTTTTTCCATTCAAAGTGCTGATTCACACATCAGTTCATCCCAACAACACAGATTTTTTAAATATTTTTTTTTCATTTTGGCATGGAAGCTTAACACCGGGATGAACTTAATGCACACAGAAGAAAATTAGTCGAAAATCCAATGCATTGGCAATACGTTTTTAGTATAATGAGACAAAAACTATCCTTAAATGATCCTTTAGATATAGTTTTTATAAAAACAGGTTTCTACATAAGTCATTAGAAAAAAAGCAAAAACAGAGGAAACATACATAGAACTACAAACATTCACAAGCAAAAAGAAGACTGGACATGAATTAATATTCTTCCATCTCAATACTGCGATGGCAATAAATTTCACTAGTGCCGATTCATGTTGTGACATCTTTTTAATTTGTCTGGCATTCAGGCAGTCTGCGGCCCATAAATGGGCCGTAATTTATGAGGTGTTGAATCTTACGCTGTTTACCATCAATTTAACATTGACTAAATGCTGTCACCTTTCTCAATCTGCGGGGGTTTCAAGCACGTTTGGCAGATAAATGTGGCGAAACGTGAATGTGCAATCATGGATCACATGAACCAAACTCCTGCACATGCTATTGCTGAAATCCTTGCCAAAATACAATTCAGAATTCAGATAAAGTATTTTGCATGCAAATTAATAACTTTGGGTTAACAAATCATGTAACAAAATCAATTAATATTCATTTGTCTTTCTTTAAAAATTCATATTTTTCTTGAAGTCAAACAGATTAACCCACATTCATAGGTTAAAACTTGAGTTAATTTCATCAGTATTGTTTTGTAAAATACACTTGAATACAGCCATTATGGCAAATTTTACTTAATTTACTTTAATAAGATTTTGGGCAGTATATCAATAAAAAAGAACAGGGATTCTCAGTTGACAAGTTCAAGAAACAAAAGATTCATGAATCAAATGTAAATAAAATCAGAGGTGTCTGTCATGAATATAAATCCATGTGGATGTGAACCAGACCAAAGATTGCAATCACTCGACCAACTTTCTCGGTTCGTGGTCAATCAGTCTCGATGGACTTTTTACCTCAAACTCTGTGAATCTGCAAGGACTACATGTATGGTCTGTTCAAACTGTAGGAATGCACACTGCTGAAATTAAATGAATGGCTTTTAATGAATATACAGAAATGGGCATCTCAGCCTGCAAAAAAATGGAAGACACTGAAGAGGGTTTTCAGATACATACATGTATGGACATCACCCTGTCATAAAGTAAATCACTATGATATTGGGTTTGCAGTCGTAAGAGACAATTGACCACATTTTATGGTTTGGCTCAATTAATAACCTTTGATTGAGTGCTCTAAACAATATACCAGATGCATAAGTAGAGAAAAACAAAATTTCTGTACACACTATGTCCATTTTGGTTGCATGACCATATTGCGTCTGATGCCAGGAATTTTCAAAAAGAGAATAAGCTATAAAATCCATAAATTGGCAACATGTTGAGAGGTTCGAAATCATTGTTTTTATCAAAATTGGCAATTTTTTCAAATTTTTGACAAAATTCCTAACAATGTATGTTGTTTTCAAAGACATTACACCTTATTAGAACCATGTAGCACTAAAAGAAAAATATTATTGTTGCCAATTTGAAGAACAAAATGTGATCAATTCAGCCCATAAATAATCTGTGTCCAGAAAGGGCTAATAAGTTTGCAGAGTTTTGCCTAGGAGGAGGTATCAACAGCAGGTTTATGTACACACATCTTCACCTTCTCTAAAACACTATACACCAAAGGAATCAATTTAGCACTATAGATTGCACTATAAAATTTCTGCATTCACTGATCTCTGTGCAAAGCATTATTGCCACACAAATCAAGGACAGTTGGTGACAGTGATAAATGGAGAAGAAATCCTGACATTTAATTACAGTCAGCCAGTGATAAATGAAAGTGCATTGTAGTGCTACATGAACATTTAATTGGCCAATTCTGAAATTGGTTTCTGTAGGTTGACAGCAGAGACAAAAGAAAACTTATTTTAGAAAGGGGGTTTCAGGAGGTTAGATGAATGATGATCGTACCAACAGACAGTTTTTAGGTTATCAAAGTGGATGTAATTCATCATTTAAAATCTAATCAGGAATTGTCATAAAACACTGCAAGGTTTTCTGAATCTGTTTTATAAATTGGTCATTAGTTTGAATATTGTTGTGAATTCAAGGAGGTGTTAAAATAGTGTCTTACCAATGCCCTAAATGTGCAGCACATATTTTTTTTCTTCAAAATATTAACATTCCTTTATTTCTGTACCAAATTCCTTTATACAAATTTGATATCATATCAAAAGATTCCATGTTTGAATCATGAAAACTGAAGGAAAAAAAGTTTAAATGTATTTTTTTTAAATGGTAAAAGTGAATACAATTTTTTTTCTTAAGTATTCCTATTCAAGTAATATTTTTTGTGCACAAAGGAGCTAATGTGCATCAGCCATTTACATTATAATATACATTCTTGCAGTCCTGCAGATCCCCAAATATACAAACTACCTCTCTGTCACTTGAAATGTGAGCTCTGCATGTTCAGAGCTTTGGCTCCATTTTGAGCTTTTAGATTCTCAACGTCTCAATCAGCAGACACTAATCATTTTTTAGAAAATGAAAGTTACTGTACGTCATCCTCAAAATAAGGAGCTAATGTGCATCAGCCGTTTACATTATATTATACATTCTTGCAGTCCTGCAGATCCCAAAATATACAAACTACGATCAAACATTTGAGTTTCAAAAGTACTTGTACGTGTTTATGTAAGCATCCATTTATCAGAATTTCCTAATGCTAGTAGAAACTGCTTATAACATCGGCCATCAACAAACAAACATTGCATCGATCAACTCGATCCTGCAGAAGCAAACAAAGCAACACCTAATTGCCTTTGACAAATTTTGACGCCTTCAGCTAGGATGAGCATCCTTTTGTCCCCCCACCAGAGCCCCTTCCTTTTCTCTACATCAATAGGGCATTGTTTGGAGGGTTGTTGTATAAAGGAGTGTAACTATTGCCCCTCGGCATCCTTTAAATGTCATTTGAATATAACTGTAGCTCAATGGCTTCTCTCCCCAGAGCTGGATTTAGATTTGTTCAATGCATCCATTGCAGCCAAATATAGTTCAAGTGTCTTTGCCATGGCGACTATAGATTCCTTGGCTTGGTGGAAAAAGGGCTTAAGGCATCAGAGAGGCGCCAAAACAGTTCTCAAGATACATATAATCGACTTCTAAGGTTTCAGCCAACAGAAAATTGTCCACAAGATCTTGTTTACTACCTAGACTAGTTTGGAAGTTTTGACTTTTTATTAAGAATAATAGAATAAAATTCTCATAGAATATTTTTAAGTAACTTTGATATAACTACAACTTTTTATGTTTTTATTTACAGCATGAGGCTTCTTTCTATTCCATGGAATGAATTCAGAAAAAGGCTACTGTTATTCATTGTGTGTCAAATTATCAGTGGATGCACATTTGTTGATCATTGTGTACATGCATAGAGACAAGTGCACACATTACAGATAAATACTCTTTTTACAAAATAATTAATCAAATTTGATTATTCTAAAAAAGCATCATATGTAGGTCCTGAATAATTAACAACTTCATTTTTGTAAATGCAAAATTCTTCAATTTAACCAGCTGATTTGATAAGCCCTTTCTACATAAGGGTGACTAGTTATTTGTATCCATTTTTTCTATTTAAAAGATTATAAATGATATGATACTCATAGTGCTGGAAATAATACTTCGATAAGAGTCATGATGGTTTCACACAGAGATTTAAAATATGTTACAAAGGAGAGTGATTGAGAAGTATACCAAAAACAAATGGAATATTAAATGGGGATAAACAAATTGTTTACAGTTAGAATGCTGAATAGGGGATAAATAAATTTGTATACAAAAAGAAAGTGAGAGGACAATTATAAGAAGGTATACTACTAGCTAGTGAAGAGGAGGCTAAAGGAGTTCTAGTAAGTGGAGGTGTCATAGTATAGTGGTTCATTCACTTGACTCTCAATCCAAGGGTTGAGGGTTCGAATCTCAGCCCGGCACTAACGTCTTTTGGCAAGACATTAATCCACATTTGCCACTCTCCACCCAGGTGTTAAATGGGTACCTGGCAGGATTTATCCTTGAAATGCACTGTGCGCTGATTACGGTTGCCGGAGCTAAAGCCAGGGTAATAATATCCAAACCCTTTGGAAGCGCATAGGGACATTATATCATAATGTGATATGCGCTATACAAGAACGGTTTATTATTACTATTAATTAAAAAAATAATAAAAGAGGACAAGATATGCAGAATGTAAGTGGACGAGGCAGAGAGAACACTAAAAACAAATTCCTTGTTAAAGGCTGAGGTCATGTCAACATATTTTTAAAAGGGGTCCGCTCGCTATTCATACAGACCGCTGTTCATAGAAAACCGCTATTCATTTAACACACATTATGATTAGCGGTCCTTATGAATAGTTATGAACAGTGGTCCTTATGAATGGAGGTCCTTATGAATAGCAAGGTAATTTGTTTATGGTTTGCTCGCTATTTAGAAGGACTGCTATTCATACAAAACCACTATTCATTAATAGTCATGCGTTATGGATAGCGGTACTTATGAATAGCGGTCCTTATGACTAGCGAGGTTACCCCATTTAAAATATGAAAGATGCCATAATGAATGATAAACGACTCCAGCAAATTTATATATGTACTACTACTACTGTCATGTTAATCAGCTAGCATCATTTCTAGACAACAAAATGACAACAAAATATTGGAGATTCCGCACAGAGGTAGTTAACCTCTTTGCTTGGACCTCCGACTATCCATCACATTTCAATCCTCGCTGGACTGCCGACACACTCAACAAATCAGCTCTTGATCCACGCACCTAAATCTTTCGGACTGCCAAATGGACTCTCATGGAGGAAGAGCTTTTGGGGGGTTTTTTAGGGAAAAAAGTTGGCTAAATGTCAGTTGGAGTAGAAGATAAACAAGGCCAGAGACTTAAACAGATTTAGTACAGACTCCAAGCTCATCAGTCACCATAAACTGTCATTATTAATACCTCATCTTAAGTCCCCCCTCACTTCAAGCAAGATATAAAAAACGAGGTATATAGAAATTCTCCTCACATGCAATGCAGGTGAAAAGTTCAAACAGGGAAATGGAACACTCTGGTTTTTCTGCCCCATTATGAAACTTGCTCATTATTTGATTTTGAAAATTTTTGGTTATAAACCCAATAATTCATTTTATCTAATTTTCTTTTAATTAGGCATGTATTGGCAAATTAAAAAAGGTAACCAATATACATGTATATTCAAATATCACATGATAATTTCACTATGTACATATATTCTTCAATCTTATTTCAATATTCAATCCTGCTGAATTGAGACTGAAGCAACAACCTCATCACGAGTAAAAAATCAAGAAATTTAATTTTAAATATCATTCCTAATCAATGGCCTAATTTCACTCTCCACATCATAAACGTGTGAGGGGGGGGGGGTAAAGATTACCATGCCAACTTGGGTCGGTCTCACAAGCATTTAGCGTGTGTACACAGCTAGCTGGTTGATCCTAAATGGGCGGTCCAGGGGTGCCCTAAATTTAGGCCAGAGTTTAGCTGGGGTACTAGTTATTAATTCACTAAATAATGTAGCCTACTTTGTGAAATTGCAAGCAATCATAATTGTATTTTTTTCCAGTTTTTAATGACCTACAGTTCTTAATTCTTTTTTCCTCATTAGTCAAAGTGTTATTCGACAAAAAAAAAAAAAAAAAACATGAAAGAGGTCTCCTAAAGCTAGTAAGAGTTCCCATTTAAAGATCAACCTGTTTTGTACAGCCAAATCATGGCCAGTTCTATATTTGGCAAACACTCTTTTTAGTTTCCTAGTAACATGGTATAGGGGTACTAATTGTGACTGACACACTCTATGTAAGCCGATTATTACTAGTAGTTTCTCTCATCCCCCCCCCCCCTGCTCTCTCTCTCTCTCTCTCCCTCTTTACCTCTACCTCCTTTATCTTTTTTTATATGTCTTACTTTCTAAAATCCATCTCTTTTTTCAATCTCTTTTTTTCTCTCTCTCTTTCTCTTGATTTTATATTCTTCTCTTTCTCTTTCTCTTTCTCTTTCTCTCTCTCTCTCTCTCTTCCTTTTTATCTTTCTTTTTTGCTGAAAGGGGACCAATTATGGCTGACACCTTCACAATGAACAATGTACAAAGTACATGCTCACCTATTTTTTTTTCAAGTAATTGCCTATATAAATTATGATAATGAGATTTTTCAATACACGACTGAGAGCAAGGTTTTAATTACGCTACAATATTTCCTTGCTTTAAAAATGTTATCTGATATCTACTTTTAAAAAATGGGTGAAAAAGCTTTCAAAATGCAAATACTTTGCCCTTTCAATAAATAAATATGCCCACACATGATTATTTATAGCAAAAATGCATACTGATGTTGAAGAATTGAAAATTCAATAGTGCATTTTTCAAGCTATTGTAAAAACTGACATTCATAGTTATGGGGGAAAATGTTATTTTGCCCACTAGGCTCTTTTGTGAGAGATAAATTCTAGAATACCGAGGATTACATGTAGCTGACACAGATCATATATTTGCTCATACACTTGTACAAGCAGGCCGGCCTACTTTTTTTTAATGGGAAATATATGATTTGAATGAACTGCAAATCTACAGGTAGAAGATGTAAACTTTAGTTCTTCAGTTACAAGTACTGACCTACATCTTGTCTTGACCTTAACCAAACTTGACAGAGTTTCTAATGAAATAGGCACCATGTGATTGGTTTACACCAAGTCTCTCAAGGGCTGTACCCATGGACAAAGATTTCATGGTCCTGTTTGACTGGCTGATTAACATCAGCATTTTTAAATCTTGTACTGTCCTAACATTAGGAAGTAGTGACTTTCATTGGAGTGTGACAATGCAAGAAGGCCTATGTATTTATGAAGGCAATGTTTGAGGTAATGTACAGTAGTAGATGCAAGCATTTGATCATATATGTAGACACTACCCCTCAATGAGTGACCCAGTTTACACATACACAGTAGAAGATTCCTTCCCAAATATTGAAAGTTGAATAAATTTACCATAAATTTACACTGTAGGAGCAAGCATCTAGTCCCAAGCAAAGTTGCATCAAGGAGCTTCAAATATACTCCTCTGCGTACATGCAATATCTCAAGGACACTGCATACATGTACACGTACATTCAAACTTATGCCTACAGGAGAATTCACAGTTGGGTGAGAAACAAGGGCCTCAATCTTGTTCAATTCATGTAACCTCAATTTCATGCTTGCACATAATTCATGTTGGGGAGCCATCAACTCTCAAGCCCTGTTCCCTTTCCCTGACCACAATGTTACAGCGGTGGCAGATCTAGGAGGCACACCAAGCCTTTGCCTCCCCCCCCCCCCCCCTCCTTTCAAACCCTATTGGCATACCTAACAGTATCCAACACAAAACGTCTCCTTTAAACGTGTATTTTTTTTTGGAATGGTGCCCCTAACCTTTTACGAAATCCTAGCTCTATCCGTCTCACACTTATAGGACAAATTTTGGTAGGCAGTGTGGAAAGGGCCACTGGGGGAGTGTTTCATCTCATGATACTCTATTGATATTCCTAAATTGGAGTCCTCTCACTCCTCACTGGCCTCCCATAGGTAGTCATACATCAAGATACAACCTGGAACTGGAAATAGAGCTAGATTACACAAAAGTGGTTCAGAAGTTCTTCTTTCTTTCCCGTTCACATCGGACACTTGAAGTTGTATCTATATGTGAACTAGGTTATGTGCCCAAACAGAGCACATCATGAATGAATAATTACTTTGTGAATTGGATGTGAATGTGAATTTGTAGGAGGCCTAAATTTATCACAAAACCTTACTTTTTCTTTTTTCTAGAGCAGCTTTCATGCAATAGTATTCCATGGTAAATGGGGCACAGGGGACAGGTACCCCCTCCCCCCAAAAAACACCAGCCGAAATTTGAGAGCATTTCTGTATGCCTCTGAAAATTGTGAGCACCTTCTTTGAGGAGGGGGCTTGTTGGAATTTTTTTAGAACTGTAGGCCTACCCCCTCTCCAGACAGAGAATCTTGGATACGCCACTGGTACAGGTACACTTTGTATGTATACATCCTATATTAGGCCGTCCAAAAGCGCATGCAAGCAGACCTACATGTAATGTGAACTGTGTGTCACAAATCTCATTCAGGATGGCTTTTATTACGTGACATCTGGCTGGCAGTGAGAAGGATGAGTTTCTATCCATATATGATCCTCGTAATGATTGATATCAATGGCTCTCAGCTGTAAATCACACAATCCTTCATCTATTATCCCTTCATGCCAGTCTCTCACTTCAGACAAAGCATGTTCACACTATAAAGCCTCATTCACACTAGTAAAGTCTATTTGCAAATGGTGCCATAAAATGCCTCTAAAAACTGCTGCACAGCAAGATGGAAACCTACATATCAATGAATAGCAAGTGGGATGAAAAATAAGTAGTTACAGTGTACTGGCAACAGAGGCCCCAAAGCATGAGTATACTCACTTAAATCTGTACATTATAAGACCTACATGTATGCCACTTCGTTTTGCCACACCGTTTTTGTTTTTGTGCAGTTAATCACATCATGTGTGAATGCAGCTTAATGTGGGTGAAGCATTACTGACATCTTCTTTGGTCTTTGTGAAAGGCGAATTACAACTGAATCACCTTGACACTTCAGAGACCAATCTTAAAGGGATATCCAACATTTACAATTGATTTGCTTGAGAGCAAACAAATAAGAGAAACAGGATATTGAAAGTTTGAAAGAAATCTGACAAGTAACAAGAGTTATGAATGTTCAAAAGATGACATCGCTAAATCGATGCGAAACTCAAATTGGCGATTTGGTCAGTGCATTGTGACATATACATGTACAGTGGACACTCTGGTTTGATGTACGGTATACATTAAAATATTATTCATTTCAAGTTTTCTCCTATGCACCTTTCTCTCGGGGCGTTACATGTACTTAAACTGCTTTACTAATTTTTCTGCTCTTTCAGAGTGACTTGCTATGAGGTTGGATTTCTCTTTATGTCAAGTTTATTTTCATCAGAATATTACATTCTCTATGATTTGGATACGTAGGTCTTATTCTACATATGATTCCTTAATTTCACACAAGAATTATATATTGCTCTGAAGAGTGTCTCCACAAAAGATATGACGATAAATAAGGAAAGTAAAATGAAAGTCCTAGATAAATCAATCCATTTTATTTAGATAGTGAAAATAGTACTGCTGAATTGTCATATAATTTCAATGAAAGTTCAAACATAAATTCTGAAATATGATTCTTAGCCACAGTATGGAAAGCCATCAGTCTCTAACAAGAACAAACATACCAAAATATCAATCACTTTTCTAGTAAGCATTTGGGTAGACATGTAATCTGATTCTCTTTCAGTTACTTTGGAGTACATGCATGCTCTGACTAAGTGACAGAATAGTTGTTTAAATGTCACTGGTATATAATATCTTGACATTTCAATCACAATAAGAAGAGCACAACTGATGTTGACAGGACTGATATTAAAATCTGAAACAGTGCAGTTTCATGTACCTTTGAATGAATCAACAACTCATAACCCTCCTTTCTTCCATCCCTATCATCGGACTTCATGTCTGTCCTTTAATTTTCCTCTTATAGTTTCTTCTTCATTTCTGAAGCACATACTCTCAGTACTGATACTAATTCAAAACAACAGAGAGTCACATATTTCACCTCCAGACAGGCTAACTTAATTTGGTTGGAAGAATTGGGGGAAAGTACCTGAACATGGCCCTTTGGAAAAATAAAATGGCACTCGGGTATGACTCTAGGAGAAGACTTCGAGAAGAGTCTGAAGAACATATGGCCTCCTGGTATTACTAGACATGTGAATCCACAGGTGGGTCATAATTTAAAAATTTGACAGATCAGCACATCTCAAGAAAAGAGTCCCAAGATAGGAATTTCCCAGTTTTCACTAGAAAGAGTAGCTCCAACTACAGAGCATAAGCATCCCAGTCATAGTACAAGAGCATCTTTAAATGCAAATTAGCCCACTAATTGGTCAAATCGAAAGCTACTTGTATTTCACTAACCTACATGTATCTATCATGAGAAACATCTAACAGCCTAACCATATTTCCGAAGCACAACAATGAAATAGCAAACTATTTACATCTCCAATGTGAATTAGCTTGGGCTATTTCGTGATCAGACTCATTTCCCTGAATGAGAATTAGAGAGCTATTTTGAAAACTTTGGCTGATGAAAACGCCTCTCATGTGTTGTTCCTGTAAAAGGAGGCAAACACCCATTGATGCATAGATGCAGACAATCTATTGATGGGAGAGAGATGATGTACAAGGAGAGGAAGAGCAATGTGATGAAAGATGAGAGAGTGATCCCAGGATACACAAAGAATCTAGAATGACACCCTTGAGGATGCAACAAGCTAGCCCAATTCATCTTGATTTAGAATTCTATTCATCAAAATTCAATAATGTGGTATATTTTGTACTTGCACAAATTACATATACAAAAGAAATGGGGAAATATATACTTATGGGAAGCATCAGCTTTCATTGAGAAGTAAACATGAGACTGAGATTGGACGACTTTCAAATTGCTTTTTTTTTGTAGTAGCCTTTCTATGAACAGTGATTTACAACTGCAACAATCACAAAGAAATTTTGTTAAAGTGATGAAACATGAAATTTTAGTAATACTGAGAAAACATGAAAATGATTGTTCTGAGAATACTGCATCAGAGCAACGAGTTATCACAGAACATAACTCCTTGATCAGAGGACTTCAAATGGCAAACTCAACAGGTGTCTCCAGAACCTCCCCCTCCCTCTCTCTCTCCCTCTGATCTCTCTTTCTCTTTCTATCTCTCTCCCTCTCTTCCCCTCTCTCTTTTTCTCTTTATCTTTCTCATTCTCATTCTCTTAACTGCCAGTTGGTTAGATCTCTCAACAACTTCGGATCTACTCTCCAGAATTTCTGTAATGGCCATGTTGTGATTTCAAGGATCTTCGTCAAATTATTTGTCTAGCAAGGATGTCAGCTGCATCAATGTCTTACAAAAGCATTTCATTTTTTGAAATGGACAAAGCATAGGAAAACAATTTCCCCCCATTTTTCTATTTTTAAAACTCTACTTGTGTATGTTTACTTGGTTCTGACTACTGAATGACAGACAGATGAGTGAACTATGTACAGGTAAATGTCATTCTAGAACTTGACATTCTTGACATCTGGCTTCTTCAAGTTGTTTATTCAAACCAAAAGTCAAGTCAGGCTCTTGGTGTAAAATACCACAGGTGATAACTTTTTATGCATCTTACATCACAAATCCTGGAAATAAATTTTGATTAGGAGATAATTTTTTGTAAAATGTAATTCCTTTTGTTCAAAATATCATATTACAAATCTACAATTTCCTTTTTCAAAAATTTGAACATGTGGCTGACTCGAATATAAAGTTTTGCTTAAAAAGATTAAGCTCTGTTGACTAATGGCTGTACATATGTGTGCACGTAGGTTCAACTTTCAGGGAATAATACCTGCAAAAAAATGGCTTCAAGAAAATTTAAGAAATTCCTAATATTGATCAATAGAATTTTTTTTAATGGATACCTACCAAATGACTTCCACAATTAGGGTCATTGCCCACAGATGGCGTTCTCTTACACCACCATCCAGAGTCTTGAGCATATGCTGTAAGAACGAGTAAGGGTAGGAATCCAAGAGTCACCCATGCTTCCCAGATTTCCACTATTCCTCTTGAGCTCCATAAGACCACAATAAGAATCCAAACATAGGCAAATAATGACCATACAGTTGTTACCAAAAACACTCCAAATTCTTTTATTTTTTTCGCGTCCGGAGAGGGAACACTAACGACACAAACTGCAGTGATTATTAGAAGATTAAATGCAGCACTCCCGATGATGGTGAAGGTTCCTAAGCTATCCTTCCCATCGGGTAACTCTGTAATGTTTTGTAGGGTCTCAACTGTGTTGAGAAGGATCTCTGGCGCACTGCTCCCTAGAGCCATCAGAGTCAAATTGGCAACGGTCTCGTTCCAGACGAGCACCTCCTTCTTGACGTGAACCTTTCGGTCCGCATCATACTTGATGATAGTCTTCTGTTTGCTGGTGATGACCTCGATACTGCACATGAAGACATCGCTGATGATAGCAATGCCGATGAACAGATAGAACATGGCAATGAGGTAGAGGATACATCGTAGCCACACTGGCCACAGGTTCTCTGCAGGTAGGAGAAGCCAGCTGGAGCACCTGGTCTGGTTCGTTGCCACAAACTCCACCACATAGCCCCTGGAGTAGTTGTCATAGTAAGGTTCACCCATGTACGTCATGATGAGAAGGACGCTCCACTCTGCAGGCCACTCAGCTTAGCTAAACATGATTCCCAGATAGTGGCTTGAAATCTGTAGAATATTTTTAAAAAAGAAATTGGTAAAGATCACAATCTAATTCAATTCTAATAAAAAATACATATCTTTACATTAAAGTTCACTCATGAAAATAAGTATATATATGACACAACCTAGCCATTGGACAAAATATCAGAATGGGCAAGTACATGTCAATGCAAAGAAAATATACTTTTCTGTACACCTTCTTCAAAGTAGACAAAAATAAGCTGTAACAGTTCCACGAAGATGACTGAATAAGAGCAAACTTAAAAATATGACAAGTAACAAGATTCAACAATCCTGGAGAGGGAGAGAGTATTCCTTGCATGTACATGTGTACAAAAGTATCGTCTTTCTGGCCAAGCGAGGAACTCAAGAAAATGACGCACATAACATGACATCATGAGTGATGGAGGATTGACCTGTTGCTCATGACGTTAGAGAGCTATCTCATGTTATTCATCATCTTGCAATATATATGTACATTAATGTTTGTCCCCCGCCAAGTTTCCAGGGAGAAATCAGATTAATCTCAGCATTTTGAACACATGATGTTTTGGGGTAATAAATAGAGAAAAATGTTCTTTTAATATAAATCATATTAATGCGATCTGATAGCAAAAAATCTCTTTATACCTTAAATTCCTTTCGATAATAACTGTTTCCTTTAAAAAATGTAGGTCTACATGTATATTCTTAAAACTACATTTGTCAGTTGTTTTCTCAAGTATATTTACCAGTAAATAATTTGATTCCCAAAATAGATCAAATGAGAAAAAATATTGCACAGACTTTCAATTACAAGGTCAGGATAATCGTAACAACATTGCATTTTCATTTCATTTCATCACAAATCTATTCGATTTCTTTGCTCGTATGATGAGCAACAGCAACATTTTTTATGTCATTGCTTGATTCAAGCACTCAACCATTATCAGAGCATCCAAATGGCATTGCCGAGAATAACCAAAAAGCCTTGCTCACATATGATGCAGGAAAGAGCCTCAAAAAATGCTGCAGCAAAATAAAAACCATTTCATGTGTGAAGAAAAGGAGTGAAATAACTATATACAAAGGCACCTAAATGTGCTTACTTATCTCATATCTGTGTGTTAGGAGATACAGAACATGAAGCGCATTAAGTCATTGCATATTTGCGTCGGCTGTCTTTTGAGGCGGTTTATGCAGCAGAGATGTTGTGGTCTAGTGGATAAGTCAACGGACTGTGGATCACAAGGTACAGGGTTGGATTCCCAGCCCAGCACTAACATCCTTTAGCAAGACACTAATCTACAATCGCCACTATCTACCCCGGTAAAGTAAATGGGTACCTGTAGGAATTCATTCCTTGAAGCTTCAGCGCCTTCATTAGGGCAGCTGGGCTGTGGCAGGGTAATAATCCAAAGCTCTTTGGACATGCACAGCCATTGATAAATATGTGATAAGTGCTATACTGAGGATTATAATTATTATTATTATCATCATGTGTGAACATGGCTTCACTTCTCTCCTTTCTGTATGCATAACAGCTCTTGGGAGATGCTTGTGCCTCTCCTTGGAGTACTTAACAAAATGATCATCATGTTCATTAGTAGTTCCATAATGAAGTAAAATTCTTTGCAAAAAAAAGCTCTGAGGCTAATCACTAACCAAAACCCAGCACAAAGGCTCCTCACTATTTTTTATTTTTCCACTAGGGGTCCAGATTGAAAATTTTAAGATCTGTGTGTATGGGGGCCCTGTTTAAATTTAAAAATTTTAGGGGTCCGGAGTTAAAATATTTGGGGGTCACATGCATCAGGGACCTGTTGGTGTCAAACCCTATCAACACTCTACTCCTAACCCTAATGCTACCCTAAAAACCAGTCATAACTCTAACACTGGAGCATGTATCATATCGTCTGTTGGGAGCCAGAAGGGTGTTAATTCTGTACAAATGATGGGACTTAACGCCCTTCTGCCTCTAAACAGACAGTAGCATGAATGTTGGCAGGGATGCATAATATGTATACTGCTCCAACATACAATGACATGTACATTCCAACCGTGGTGAACCTACAGATAGGCCTCTATAACCCTCACTTCATGTCTTAATCAGATCACTTCATCACTGCACCGCTCTCCACTTTCAAAGTAATCCTCTATTCCAAGGCACTGTCCTACACTTGATTTGATTGGACGGAATGATTAAAACTTCTCCTAATTCGGTTTGGTAATTGCGAAATGTCAGCCACCAGCAAACGGCCTCCACACCCGGAGCTTGACATTTCACAGGCGAAGAATTTGATGCCTAAATAGAATATCGCATCATGGAGGATGAACTAATTTCTAAATGGAATATATCGGATCGTGGTGGAGGAACTCATTGACATGAAATGGTGAATGCTATGAGTCATAGCAGACAGCATCACATCACATTTACTTTCTCCTGAAGATGAATGATTTATGGTGAAATTCATGAACTCATTTATAAATTCATGTTTCATACTTGTATCAAAATTTGTATATCTATGGGGCTACAAGTTCTGCAACAGGTGTGACAGACTGACAGGATTGATAAGACTGCACTGATCTGATGTACATGTTGATTAAGTATTACCAAACTATATACCTGTAGATATGATATAACTGGACATTATTTTGTACTGTCAAAATACATGTAGACCTGTGACATGATGATAAACTACATGTACATTGGACTCTGGTAGTAAACGTGAATCATATGACAGGTAAAATCCTGATAACAGTTTGCCCAAAATTGCAAGAGAAGGCTTTTCCACAATCTAGCGATCTTTCTCTGAAGATTATCACCCAAATTGTGTTTGACTTGTGTACAAGGAACTGTCCACGGATCAGACATTGTTTACTATTGTTATGGAGATGTAGGAATGTAGTGTCTTAATCATCTCCATACATCAAACATTAGAATCGGTCATCGGGTGTACTTTGGTAAGAATAAATTGGAAAGAATATGCAAGGTTTCCTTAAGGCTAATGAACTATTGTCATAGACATATCCTTCTCTTAACAATACAGCTTAGATACATTATCACACCTTTGAGTATTGGGGGGGGGGGGTAAACAAAAATCAAAATTCTTCTTCAGTTCTGGCAATGGAAAGAATTTAAAGAAAAATAACATGTAGCTAAAATGTCATTCCAATTGTTATCATACAGGAACATAAATAGGTGGCACTGTGAAAAGCAAACAGACCTAAGAAAAACTTGCTGAAAATCAATTATAGACCTATATGAATTATTATGAGTATCTAAGTAACAAATTTTTTTTCCGCCCCGATTAGGCCGTGATAAATGAAAAGTAACTGTATACCTGTCAGCCTATTCGATCCAAACACCATCTGTAATAACAACAGAGGGTCAAAGACCCAAGAAAACTCAAAGGTCCATGAACTGACAATGAGGCCTAAAAATAGAAATCATTAATAAATAAATTGAACCTGACTGTGACACCAGATTTTAAGTTTTACCCCAATTTCCACTCAGTGTGTCAATTACATTTGAACGTGAAACCAGACACTGAACTAACAATAGTTTAATCAAAGAGTCATCATAAATCAAACACAAGAAAACACTTTTGTCATTCTTTCACTTTTTCTTTCTTTCTATTTCTCTCTTTCTATCTCTTTCTATCTCTTTCTCTCTCTCTCTCCCTCTCTCACTCTCATTCTTTCTTTATATCTTCTCATGATTATTTCTCTTTCTCCTTTCCTCTATGATCCCTCTCTAAATTTCAGTTTTATTTAAATGTACATGTACTCTAGTAGCTTCTCAGTTCCAGTTGTTCTTCTCCAAACTTTGTCACCTTTTCTCTTCACAGATACAAGTGCTCATAATGCAAAAAGCTGCCACATACATGTACATCCATGTGTATATATATATATATATATATATATATATAATGTGAGAAATCAATTGAATTGAATGAGAGAAATAATTTGCGTAGCTAAATCCATTGTTCCTCCTTACTGACTTCCTTTTTGTGGAAATAACTGCAGGGTTTGCAAAAACTGTCTCCGCCGGGTTTGCAAACCCTGCAGTTATTTCCACAAAAAGGAAGTCAGTAAGGAGGAACAATGGATTTAGCTACGCAAATTATTTCTCTCATTCAATTCAATTGATTTCTCACATTATGTAAATTTACCTACGAGAGTTGCCAATGCTATAGTATTAGAACAAATTTCTCACACATTATATATATATATATATATATATATATATATATATATATATATATATATATATATATATATATATATATATATATATATATATATATCATATAATATCAAATCCTATTACGGCATAAGGACCCCATTTAGTGCGCGAGTGCGTGCAGGACACGCATGGGC
The DNA here is from genome assembly GCA_025618425.1 of Heliocidaris tuberculata. Taxonomy (NCBI): domain Eukaryota; kingdom Metazoa; phylum Echinodermata; class Echinoidea; order Camarodonta; family Echinometridae; genus Heliocidaris; species Heliocidaris tuberculata. The sequence continues at coordinate 7,426,185 of CM046839.1, forward strand.
ACACAAGTACATAAATGCTTATACTGTACATATCGCATGCAGAGTGAACAAATAAGCCAGGTTTTGCCATTGGCTTGTGGTCCTTTTGAAAGATATATATGAAAGATACAACACGAATGCAATATTTGACTAATAAACATCATTCTTATATCATGGGAAAGCTAAGAAAAAACTTAGAAATATCGAGTTGAAGTTGTCCGTGTGTACAAAAAAAATGGGAATTTACGTACAGTTTCATTCTTTTTGAGGTCAAAAAGGGCTCTGTTTGACCCCAAAACGTGAATGCAATTGACATCTTTGCATTAATTTCAAATATAAAATGTAAATAACATGATATCATCCGCATCATATCAGTGGAACTAAGGATGAAAGTGGGAACTTTTTTCACAAATGACAAAATTGTTTACAAAATGTAATATTTCCAGTGATATTTCCATAGACACTGCATGCGCGGGAAGCACCCGCGGACTTATATAGTTTCACAAAGGATTTGATATGATATATACATATATATATATATATATATATACATATATATATATCTCATCTGTTTGGAGCCAGAAGGGCATTAAGTCCCATTTGTACAGAATTAAGGATCTTCTGGCTCCAAACCAATGATATTCTCATTGCTAATTGGGCTTTGAGGTTGTATTCAAAGAGACAAGTCGTCCGTTGAGAGCCCTTCTGTCTCTGAGCAGACGATGTAAAACCCTTAGGAGAGGTTATAATTTGATGTTCTTGGTGAATTTGCATTAGTGAAACAATGAATCTTGATCAACCTGTACATCTCTAACCATTACTATGTCTAAGTAGACATACTACATGTACATTGTAGGCTACAACATGCAATTCTGGAAACCATATTTCTTTCAAGTCTACATGTAGGAGTACTTTAGACCATCAGTTTGTGCATTTCATTTCAAGAAATTTGCAGTAGGAGGAGAATGTTGGGCAAAACTGTAGTTCAAGTGTATGCCTCTTAGCTTTCAGCGGTTTATTCAAAGCATCAAAGTCTGCAGCTTTACATGTCCTATCAAGAACTAGGGCAGACACAAAAGCAAAATGAAAAATGAAAGACTTTCCATATGCCATCAAGGCAGTCACAAATATTCTCAGATTTAATCAATGATATAAAAGGTATAAGTATAACTACCCTGAGCAAAGATACAATTGTCAAAATGAATATGGTACTGTGCGACAAAACTACCCAAAATACAGGGACTGTAATTTCACTCAGCTACAAATGGAGGCATGTATAATGATCTGAATCAACTTATCAAAGTGAGAAGCTGAATTTTCAGCATGTATTTGTACTATTGCGCTGGTGATTCTCTGTGCATTTTAGTTTTTTTCAATCTGAAAATTTAAGAGGCCACGAACAAAGGTTACTGCACAGACTCTCAGCCTATACTGCATGTACATTTCTACAATTAAAAAAGAGACAAGTAATAGGACAAATGAGTAGTAGTTTTAAAAATTGAAATTTAGTTAAGTGTACCAATCACCTGAAAAAAATAATTTGTGTACAGCTAGAAAGTATAAAATCAACCTCAAATAACTTTGTCTGGTATTATATAGGTCAACAGTTAATGAGTATGAAGGAAATAAAGGATAACATGAAAATGCTCGCGCGGAACCGAACTCAGAGTTTGGTTCCGCGCGAGCCTTTACCTTGACGAGCGCATACGGGTGCGTCGAGTAGTCTACTCACGAGTCGCTTTTATGCTTATAGAGAGTGTAATTAAAATTGCAATATCTCTTTACAGAATTAATATTTGAAGCCCATATTTTGAATATAGTATAACAACATGCAACCTCTAACATACAGAGCAAAATTATTTTTGGTGATTGGTACCCTATAAAAGATTTCACATGCATGTATATTTTCATGTCAGCAATTTTAACAGTATCAGTAAATTTCATCAGGGGTAACCAAATTGAAATCAACAAAAAAAGGATAAATTTTAAGTGTTCATTCTGAAATTTTGAGTAACCACTTGCCCAAATGGTGCCAGGGCCTGTAATATATTGTATGTACTACACAATTACAATGTATGGCCTGGCACAATGTACAATACACTGCGGAAACTGCTGTGCAGAAAGCTGAACAACACAAAAAGACTTTGGATCTACGGGCCTGGACACAATGACGTAAAGTGTCACAGATCTTTTCAATGTCCCTACCAACAGGACGCTCTTTCAACACACATGGTACCACAATAGTCTTGTCCTTAGACCTTATTACTATTAGGCCTTAAATGTGTCACATTGCATGCACATGTACATGTACGAATTAGACCTACCGTCTTAGGGTAGGCCGTTTACTAATTGAGGTAACAAACTTGCAATACAAGTCTACCAACATGGGCTACATAATGGGCATGTACATTAATGTACAAATAATGACTCAACTTTTAGTTGAGGGAGGGATCCAATCTCAGCAAGGTGTGTATAAGCTATAAAGTTCTAAGACAAGGCATTAATAATTGTCTCTCTCAACCCAGGTGTATTAAATGGCTACATAAGGATTTATTCCTTGATATGTACATGTGTCCTGATAATGGCTGCCTAGGTCAAAGCCAGGGTAATAACTCCCAAATTACACCACACTAATTGTTTCAAAACAGAATATCACTAGACGCATTCTGCATTCGTATCACTTGTGGCCTACATTGTAAATTATACATCACTGATCACGAACAAAAATTTACGATCCACTTTGCAAACTAATATTTTTGATAACATGCAGAAAATTAAAGGCAAACTAGTTGCATTTTGACAGAAACAAAATGCTAATACATCATAAATAATCACAAACATGTCTGTTTTCGAAGACTATTCACAAAACTAGATCCCAATCAATACAGATATCCTAGCTCTAGACAACAATACAATGTACATACATTATTCACAATTTGCGGCACTCTAGATTATGCAGAATTTTACAAATAAAATGAAAAGCTATCAAGATTAGAATAAGCCTTCAAAAAGACTAGAAATGGGTATCAAATTCAGAACTATTTGATGACTTGTCACGATGTGTGATTTAGATAAAGATTGATGTCCATGTCATTAATGTGGACAGATTTTATGTTTTTCGCACACAAAGTTGGTCACTCCATTCAAAAGTGTTGGAATTTGTACCCTAGCAATATATCATATCTATTATGTTGTACAACTGTGATCAACAAACTGCAATTGCTTAACGTTCATGCCTAATAGCTCAACCACCAATGACTGAAGCAGGTTTATTTGTGATCAAAGTATGAAAAATTGTATCACAGTCAAGGGTAGTTACACTTATAAATCCATCAACTCTATTTCTTTTAGATGTATGCACTGGGTATACAAGGAAAAGCAATATGCAATTGTAAATTCACCTGTTCCCAAAACCCATTAAAGACTTCATCCATGTTCCTAGAATGGAAAGTCCACCCTGATATCAACTCAGTTTTAAAAGAAGCAGAAAAATCAAAGAAACATATCAATGAAAGTGAGTAAAATAATAAGAAGATAAGAAATAAGAAAGTTATGAATTTTAGAAGTTTTAATCAATGAAATACAAATTGGCATCTTGCAAGCTCCTCTCCATTTGCCCTGCACTGGAAAAATCATAAATTTCCATTTTCTCTAAGGAAAATATTTTATCATACATGCACCAAAGATAAAATCATTCACATATGCTTTTACACAAAACCTGTATGATACAAATCTATTCCCTCATCAAAAACAAAGAAAATGAAAGCATATGCATTTTTGTGTATGGAGCAAATGGGAGAGGAGCTCACAAGATACATCACAGAGTTGCCAATTTGTGTTTCATTGATTACAATTCTAAAAATTCATAACTTTCTTATTTCTTTCACTGACCTGTTTCTTTCTTTAATTTTTCTGCTTCTTTTAAAACCAACTTAATATCAGGGTGGACTTTCCCTTTAAAGCTACACTCTGAGTGATATGTTTGGTCCACTTCAACATCATACTTCATTCTTACATGTATACATTCTTCAAATTGCACAAGTTGCTCCATATTACCCCCCCCCCCCCCTCTTCATTTCATTCTCTCCTTCTATCTTAAAAATTACTAATTTACTTTTCTTCCTGGTAAAGCCACTGCAATGAATTGTTATAAATGCTGATTGTTATGTCACTATTATGTGCATAGTTTTATCTATTGATTTCCGGGAAACATTTTTTTTTTTAACGCTATAATTTGGCTTTTTTAATCTTCTCTTTCTGACTGCCCTTTTAAAAGAATGATATTACATTTTATACATGGTATTAGTGTGAAAAGTGTTGCAATTGCTTGCTGGTATACATGTACTGTTCTAGTTTACATCTCTTCCCTCTCATCTTTCTCCCTTCCATCTCCTTTTCTTACTCCCCCCAAAAAATTAATTTTGTTTAATCCTTGCCCTTTAAGAATTTGTCTGCTAAGAGCCAGAAGGGCATTAATTTTAAAGTAAAGAGTTAATGCCCTTCTGTCTCTTCTGTCAGTTTAACATGTAGACCTACATATGTAATTCATTCAAGAAAAAATCATTCATTATGCTAAATGACCCCCTTCCTTAATCCATTAAAAAGGGGGGATTCAATCAGTCAGTTTCATTTCATATGTTTATTTCAAACAGATTTTATTGCTATTCAGTCTCTATCAGTTATCTAAAACTATTGTTTAGTGATGTTAATTTCACCTGATATTGCTTGCTGTGGTTGCACCTTGAGGAGAATAAATACTTTTTTAATTTTGTTACAATTATTCCATTTGCAGGGAACTGTATCTTTTTTTTTTGTATTACAAATTATACAAATGTTGATAATATAACAAAACAAAAACATAATCACTCTAGGCCTATATGCCTACTTGTACAGGCTAAGCTATATTCCAATGATTCAAATAATAAACTATAGGCCTATAGTTTATTTCAATCATAATTTAATGGGTAAAATATAAATAATATATGCCTATTCAGTATACATGAACTTATGGTAAATTCTTGTTGACTTTTTAAAGTAAAAAATATATAGGCCTATATTTAGAGTGAAAAAGATTTGTAGAGAAAATGCATTTAGGCCAGTTTTCAATTTTAAAGAGAACAGAGACTTCATAATTCAGAACTGTATGGGTGTAGAACAAAAAGGTTCTGCTAAAAGAAGTTTGGGTATCGGATCTGCCGATAACCTGATAATATACAGTTTACAAACACTATTCGCACTATAAATAACAGGTGGAAATCATCTAACTCACTTGGTATTGGCAATGGTCTCAATCTGGTGCAAGATTATAATCCAAATTATTTTCTCCTTCCACGGTGTACTGTCATGTTGACGCGATAGAAACTTTTAAGCAACATCTTGTCTAATATTATGCGGGGGTTTTTTTTAGAGAGAGGCGACAAGGCCTAAAGCTTTAGTCGAATACACCGCAACTACCGGCGGCAACCTCCAGCGGGATTCCGTGGATCAAAGATCCTCACCAAATTGGGACGTGTAACTTGAATCAGTCACTTCCATTAACTAACAAAAATACTTGGAAGTGCGATGTGGCGACCCTTTTTCTTTGCCATCCTCACATTAGTATGCCAGTATATCATCCATGATTTCAGCTAACAATCCAGAAAAACAGATTATATTTCCTTTCCTAGATTTCCCTAAACTCGCGAAAACAGTGATGGTCGACTATAAATTATGCTGCGATCGCTCTGATTTTCCAATCGTCGGCCTCATATCAGCGAAAAAGACATCTCGTTTCACTAGTAGCGTGCAATACGTACGGACATGCGAGGCCAATGAGCGAGCGAAAGTTTAATCCTGGACTAAGATCATACATTTGCATACCAATACCACATAGAGAAGCCCTCACTCTCGAGTACAAAGGGACCAATTAGAAGGAGTTAGTGCTATAGTAACCGCGCTTGTATTCGCCAAGGTGTATGGTGTATACCGAGTAAATAGTGGACGTGCTCGGCCCGTCAAATTTTACGTAATCGCGGTTTGTTTTGCGGCGTTTTATTTTTTTTGTTAGAAGTGAACGATTTATTTGGTGGGGTTGAGAAGGGGGGGGGGGGCAAGTTTTTAGGGAATGGAGGGAGTTCCCCTGCAGTTGAAAGAACATCATTATATGCCAAGTCATAAGGTTATAGTTTGTTCAGGGAGGTGGAAGAGCCACCTCCCTGGTTTGTTTGACACCGTCACGGTCACCACTGGTAAACCAGCACTAATTTTTTTATTGTCCTTCCGTTTTGTTCTTGAACAAAATACACAGCTGCGGCATTGAAAATAATATTACTAAGCATATAGGCCTATAGTTTATAAAATGAACAATTTTTTACTTTCTATTTGCTTTGGGTAAGTTTTGATTCTTAAATCATTTGGGTGGAAGATTGGGTTGGCTTTCCTTTTCTTTCATTTTATTGTTAGTGGTCGGTGCGAGAAAAATAAGAGATAAGGCATATATCAATATTTTTAAAATCAAAGTTTTTAATCATTTGAAAAGCACATGGTGAGCGGGAGGTAGGAGGCCTATCAACATTTTTTTAAGTGCTGTCCATATTATAGGCCTATTCAGGCTTAATCGATATAATATTTCAATAAGAAATTAATAGTACGGCGCGTCGGTATACTCTGAAACAGAAATGGTCAATTATCACAAATAATTGTCCTATCAACAAGATCTTGGTTAAAATAAGGCGTATTCAGCCCCTGGGAATGATTTTTTTTACTGGGGTGCTGTGAGCAGATTTGTTTGTATTCAGTTGCCTATCTAGGAATTATGGCGCCCGGGGCAAACAATGCAGTTACGCCCTCCCCCCCCCCCCCCCCCCCAAGTTATCGACATCATTCTACAAGTGAGAGAGCAAAGCGACCGAGCGGTAGATTTTTTGGTTATATTTTTTAACCCCAAAAACGCAATTTCTTATGAGATTTACCCAGGAAAATTTGCAATTGAGTACTGTGATCGAGGGGTAGAGATCCAAATTTTGAACATTTCTGTTCATTTCCTTCTCAATTGGGGCGCAATATTAAAGGAAACCATTTGAGAAATAGTCGAATAATTTAGCAAGGCAACCGAAAGTTGAGATTTCTTTTGAGTGTTGAACCTCTTTCAATGCGATTTTATACACTTAATCCTATATTGAGGTGCAATATTAACAAGAGGATAATCAAAATTACATGATGGTGAGCAAAGCAATGAGATTTATTTATCAATAGTGAGCCCTTCAAAAACACTATATCCTATACTGGCGAATGAAATTACGAGATCCTGAAGCAACATTATGCGAGGAAGCAAAGCCACCGAGCTTCAGAAAATTTTTGCATTTCAAACCCTCCAAAAAAGTATTTCTAATGTATCTAGTTACCCTGATTGGGGGCACACAATCTAGAATGATCGCAATATTCTTTCATCTTCTCCTCTTTTTCTTTCTCTATTTTGTATTTTAGCGCCTTCAAGAATCGGTCGGGGGCTCGGGGCAGTGCGTCTCTGTCCCACGTAGATACACCACTGATATTATTACACATTGTTTCGCTAAGTCCTTGGCGAATCCAAAATTTCGGCAGGGGGGGGGGGGGGTGCAGACCCTGAAATCAACGTTGCCTGCAAAGATATAACATTTATTGTAGGTCATTCTGCAAACCAATGCACCAGGGTTGGCAAGATTGAAATCAACTTTAAATCGCTGTGCCAGAAAACCACCAATTTGAGTAAAAAACAAAGAAATACATTGAAAAAATAATTGTTGATTTTGCTGATGCAACATTTAAAAAAAATCACTCAAAAATCATTGCTTTTTTTTATTTTTTTTTTTTTTGGGGGGGGGGGACTTTTCCAAGTGAGAGTTGATGTATTTATTTTGTATAGGAACAACATTAAGGGCTATAAATCGATTCAATTTTTTTTTTTAATCTGATTTTTTTTTCAACCCTGCAGTACACACTTTTGCGTTTTTGCGCGCCTGCTTGTATACCGCCTGGGGCAAGTTCACCCATTTAAATTTGGGGGTGCTGCAGCACCCCCAGCAACCTCAGCCTTCTAGGGTGTGCTGCACATAGGCGCCGGAAGTGGGGGGGGGGGGGTGGCGGAGGCAGGGGGGCGGTTGCCCCACCCCCTAACGAAAAATTTGGGGGTTCCAAAATGCATTTTCGCCCCCCCCAAAAAAAGCCCCCCCCCCCCCCATCAAAAAAAAAAATCAGTAGTAAAGGAGTAAAATTGGAGGGGGAACCAAAAAGAAAATAAACAAAAATAAAACCTGAATTGAATCACATCGCAAATGTTATTCCATTCAAATAAAAGAAGAGTATGAACCCTTGAAAGGTGAGCCCCCTTGAATGTTCCCCCCCCCCCCCCCCAATCCCAAACTGCTTCCGGCGCGCCTGGTGCTGCATCATCCCAAGCACCCCCGGCTCCAAGGGGCCTGGGCTGCGTATTCAGCATCGGGTAAAACCCGTATTCGTCAACCCACCCTGTCACTTTGAAGGCTTTAAAAAATTAATAAAAAGGGATACGCCATTAATTTTCATGACTGTCTTATTCTGATCAACACGGACTTGACACAATACTGTCCTAGTTCAAAACGCTCACTGTAACGCTTCTGAATTTCCTGAAGAGGGATTTTATTTTCTGTTCGTTTACTCTTTTTTGAACACAGAACACTGTCATACTCAGAAAGAGGGCGTTGACTTTATATCAATGGTGAATCCGTGACTAACTTATTGGATAGAATTACATGGAATACTTGAAGAGCAACCAAAAAAAAAACAATAAAACAATTTTTGTTGGGGAGTTGACTTTGTAGCTAACCTCTGATATGCTGAGATTGTTTCTCCAAATGTCTTAAATACATTTCCCTGGTTTCTCTTTCTTCTTTTCTTTTTCCTTTTTTTTCCATTATTTATCATTTGGTCAAAGTAGGAATGAAAACAAATTTACCCAACCGTATGTTAAAACGAAAACTCACTTATATATATCAAATCAGGGATCTGGAAGCGAATAAGTGGGCGTGGGGGGGGGGGGGCTTATATTATCTGCGCATAATCATGCGACAGCTCATGTTGGCTAAAATAGATCATCCACCGCCTCCCCCCCCCCCCCCCCGATCAACCATAGCACAGTTGTCCGACTTGGCAGAGTATAATGTGGACTTTAAATTTTGAAGAAGAAAAATTAGATTTCACCTATTCACTCATTTTTTACCAAGTTTCTTATGGTATCACGTTGTTACTGAGGATATCTTATCTTGACTTAAATTCGGTATGTACTTTTACTTTGTTAATCAACATGATTAAAACCATTCACATGCACCTAAATGAAGGCTTTCAGTTTAAATTATTATTATTAATTTTTTTTTTACCAAGTTTGTTACGGTATTCATGCAGTGGCTAATGATGATTTATTATCTCGACTTAATTTACATTTCCTTAGTCAATCAACATGTTTAAAACCATTCTGGGTAGAATGATAGCGGGTGAAAACCCTGTTTGCATGTTCTGGGACTCTGAACACCAAACCACTAGAAATAAACTGACGTATCTGACTGCCCAATAATTTATTTGATTTCTCCTCCTTAATGTCCTGTCCAGCCTCGTGATTGTAATACAAAATCATGTACGTCACATCATGCATATGGTCAAATGATTGACGGCGTAGCTACGGGGTGGGGCAGGGGGCACGTCTCAATAGAAAATGGCGCAAGGGGGGGGGGTAAGGAAAATAAGAGAAAGAAAAGGACAGGGGAGGCCACATGAAAAGAAGATGCTACGCCGCCCACACCCCCCCTAACCATCCTTCCCTCACTCGATGACATTGTTTTCTTGCATTTCATCCAATTAATGCCCCCCCCCCCCCTCCATGGCTGAAACCACGGTATACGCCACTGGAGATGATCAAAAACAAGCGATTTATATTCAGGTCATTGGATATACCGCTAGTTCTTTTCAAAACACCATATTCAATAACAGAATCTCATATTGGAAGCTTTTTTTAAATAACAAAGAAGATCTAAAATTGAATTTTTTTAAAATCTGGTTTATCTACTTTTAATGTGTTTTTTCCAATTTGGGGGGTACATTTTTTTTAATTTCTTTTTTATGATAAAGAATATTTCCATCATAGGCAAGATATTAAACATAATTATATAATGTGAAGAAATGTTTGTCATACAAAAAAAAATGGGGAAAACCCCATTTGTAAAATGACATTTGATAACATACGACAGGATGTCAGTTGCGTATTCAAAATTCATAAGGGCCTTCAAGGTTTGGGCATGAAGGCATCCGCCATTTCCACCCTATACTGGTTACGCTACTGTACTGTATTTTACAATTACTTCGTCTTTCTCCGATGCAACGAAAACAGTCTGATTTCAAGATTTCCTCAATCTAATCATTTTCCTCCTTGCAATATTTGAATAATCAGATATAATGAAAGATGGCATTTACAACTGAACTAATAATATACATATTTTATATAAAATCATTATAATGGCATGGTCAAAATGAAATATATACACTGGAATGTATATCTTTTCACATTTTGAGGTTATGAATCCACAGTTTTATTGGCAGCAAGACAAAGTAGAACAAAAAAATAGGGTACGATATTTCTTAATTGAATGAAATTATTTGTAGATGATTTTGACAATTCTTCTTTTTTTTTTTTTTTTTGCCTAATGTGTTTGCAAATCCGAAATGCAGATCGAAAATAAAGAAATGCAAAATTGATATAAAATATTTAACTCACTGTTTATTCTAAAATACAATGAACCATTTTTACTTCGACTTGAAAATGTCAGTGTTAAGTCTTTGAGATCGATTTTCACTTAAATTCTTTAATTCCCCGTTTTCAATTCGTTCCTATGCGTTACCAGGGCAACAAGATGCGCTCCTGTAACTTGAATAATGATCATGATGATGAAAGCACAGCCGCGACCAATAGAATTTCAATTTAACTCATCATTTCAAGGATGCACATAATTAACAATGATGCCTGGATCATCGATAAAAAACAAAGATGAAGAAAAAAAAAGATAAAAAGGTATAGAATTTATGATGATAGACAAGAAAAAATTTATGATATTACTTTCGTCTTTCACCGATAATCAGTAAGAATATTTTGAGTTTTCCCTACCATGATTGAAGAAGATAAAGGTGAATGAATATTTTGGGTCTATTCACGAGGGGGGGGGGGGGGGGGAATACTGGTCTTGCTCAGCGGATGAAAATGTAAGAGAGAAGGAGAGGATCTAGGGGGGGGGGGTCGAGTCATCACGTTCTTTTTTTATCCTCCCCCCTCTCTGTCTCTCTTTTGGTGGGGGCATAAGATTTTATGAGACCAAATTCTCCCCATCCCCGTATAAGCTACACGACTGGATGAAGTTATTGTTCCGTGACAGCTATGAGATGAAGTCTGGAAAATGAAACCATGTCTAATACAGCTCGAGTTTTGCAATATTTCATACAATATAAAAAAGGCACACTTTTTCGATAATTGCTTTTTCTTTGTCTACCCCCACCCTCTTTCTTTCTCTCTCTCTCTCTCTGTGCCTCTTTTCCCTGTCTCCTCCTCTGTCTGTCTCTCTGTCTGTCTCTCTCTATGTTCGTCCCTCTTTCTGCCTCTGTCAATCAATCTCTTTCCTTATATTATTTCTCCCCCCCTCCTTCCTTCTGACTTTCTTTCTCATTTTCTCCCCCTTTCTCTCTGTCTCTCTCCCTCTCACCCGTTTACCTTCTTTCTCATCACTTCTCTTCTCTGACTCTCCTCTTCAATTTCCTTCTCTCTCTCTCTCTCTTTCTCTCTCTCTCCCTCTCACCCGTTTACCTTCTTTCTCATCAGTTCTCTTCTCTGACTCTCCTCTTCAATTTCTTTCTCTCTGTGTCCTCTGCCTGTCTGTATCTCTTTCTCTCTCTGTTTTGAACTTTTGCAGTTTTCCATGGTAGCCATTCAGTTTTAGAAATGTCTACTGATTATTCGGTTTAATATCTTCGATATCTTGCTCGTCTCAAATCGATTCTCGATTTATACAAAGCTACCTGCTCTACTGTTTTCCTCTCCTATATCCAGTCACCCTTTTGAAAAATAAAAGGTACGCGCCCCCTTTTCATTAGCGAGTAAAATTGAGTTGAAATCTGGCACTAGGCCTTCAGTGACGAGATGTAAACATATTTTTAGCCGTGAAGCGTAAATGTCATGTGCACTGGAATAATAAAATATAGACAATCGAGCGTTGAAGCGCGAATGAAAATGACAGTGGCATAGAAACTGTGGATAACATGATAAATGTTGAGGCCACATGCAGACAAAACGTGATAGACATATTAAAGTGTATATGTGACTATTATTTCATTTCATTTGATTGATTTCTGTCTTGATATTTCGATCGTATTTAGTTGGAAACTATAGCATATATAAGGTATATCCAAATTACTGAATGGACGTATTTTCATAATGATTGTTCTCTTGACAGCCTTGGAAGCTATATCATCAATCTATGCATAATGCTGCTTGAAAAGTTTAAACATTTGAATAAGTTTTCTAATTAATGTGCTAAAAGAAGCATTATATCCCCTGTATAGCTTATGAGCGGAGGGGGGGGGGGGCAAGGGGAACAATTTTCCGCCTCCCCCCCCCCCCCCTCGAAAAACTTCCAACCAAAATAAAAATGAAAACTGATTTTTTAGTCAAATTTGAAAATTATTTCAAGGTAAATAATCATCAAATTGCTCTTAAAATCCTCTCTTGATCATGGGTATTTTCTCAGAAGTTTTCTGCTCGGTCACAATGCAACCTCGTAAAAGCCACACTTCAAAAATCAAGAGAAATGGGTATTGCAGCAAATAATCTTCTAATCAATGAAGCCCAACAGAGCAAATTGAATGTCATTCTATCAAACTGAAATCGATTCCAAATATCTGTAAACATTTTAATCAATGGATGATGCATGAAGTACATAAAGTGCACCTGTCCCAAACTGTCATGCAAAAGGATATAATTTTGTATTTTAAAAGAGAAATAATACTAGCTCGCTGCGCTTGAATATGAATTCATAACTGCTGCTAACGACACTGAACATTTGATAATAAATGAAAACAAGTAAATAAATTGCCCCTCACCCTCGATGCAAATTAGGGCCCGCGAGAGTGATTTATCCGTTGGCTCAGATGTTTTGCCCCTCCCGCCTGAAGCAAGTGACAAGATACGCCCCATACAAAACAATATTGAGGCAATTCCACAAGTTGGTGGACATGGACCTTAAGATTTAAATTTTGTATTTCACTTAGCTATATGAATCATTTTGTGTGTGTGTGTGTGTGTGTGCTACATAATTGCATAAACTTGCACAAACGTTTGTAAACTTATATAATCAGTGGTTTACTTTAAGAAAACATTATCAAAATTTAGAGAATGGTAAATTCGTCTATTTTTACACTTTTTAGTGATATTTTGCCTATATTGTGCATTTTTAGATTGCTTATCTAGAAGTAAAATATCCAGTTTTTTCCAGGATTTATATAAAAAATTAAGGTTCATCGATTATTTTCGTTGAAAAAAAACACAGAGAAGAAGCTAAGTCCTGCAAGTTAGAATAAAACCAAAGCTGCTGCTATCTCGATTTGATTTGATTTTGATTTTGATTTGATTTATTGACTGTTTCAATCATTCATATTAACATAATACTGCAGTGCATAACATAAAATGAATACAATAACAATAATATATCACAATGATGTTTTTCCATACATAGGGGCACATAATCAAATATAAATAAGTAAAAAATATGATGCACAGATATTGACCTATTAAGTGATATTGAAAACAGTTGGACATATTTAAAAGCAAAGCTTGTATATTATATGTCCAGAAACTTATATCTCATAGACAAAATGTAACGTGAGTAACCGTAACGTGAGTAACCATTATTCCTGTGAAATCTTCAAAAATGATGGGTCCAGTTATTTTCAGTTGTCACCCAGTGGAGGTCTTCCCACCATGGTTCTTTGAAAAAGGTTAAATTCATTTTTCAAGAAAGCATCATGTTGTTAGCACGCTTTGCATGCATTGAACTGTTGAAGTCCTCTTTGCAATTTATGCATGTCCAAATTTAACGTGACTGAGTAAATTACGCATTAGTTGGGCTAGCAGTAATTACTGTTCCTCTTCTGAGGTTTTGGTTCTATATAGGCACTCAAATATGTGCATTGTGTTAACTAAAAACTGATTCAGCTGATACCTGTAAGAGCCGAAGATGTAACTAAATACCTCTTCAAATGTAATGTGAGTAACCGTGGAATTGCACACCTGACAATTATATTTGTGGCTGCATATCAAAATACAAGATCAAACGAAGTATTATATCAAAGTAAACGATATACACGAAGGCTTTAATTCTTGCATTCATCGGAGTGAAGCGCAAGAATGAAGAGAAAGTCATCAGTGAGTAATTCACACGATTCTTTGTATGCTTTTTGTGAACCTAGCGTCCAGGAATTTATCAACAAATATTAACGACGATTTACGTGATTTATATACATATGTGAGAAATACTGCAAAACCCCGCTGAAACAAACCATACATAGAAGAAATACATGGCATTACAGTTAACAATAATTCTGGAACTATGTCAAAGACAACAAGATTAAAAAAAGATTGAGATTACACGACCTGCTTTTGAAAATCAATATTGAAAAAAGGTTGAAGAGAATAAAACTGATTTTTTTATCTGACGTACAGGCTTAGTCTAAGCAAATCGATTTTTCGCACAAACCAGAAATCAAATATTATCCCGTTTTTCTACAAAGATTATTATCTTTATAAAGTATGAAACTTGTTTATGATTGCGAAAAATTAATTTTAGTGCATTTTGCTAATATAAACGGAGAAAGAAATAAAGACAAAATTTACCTATCCTTTTTTGGCTTAAAATTGTTGCTTTGTAAAAGTTTTCTTGTTGCAAAGCAATAAGCATGAAGCAATCTATACTCGAATATTGTTCTTATAGTTATAGGAGCACTGTAAGTTAGAATAATTGACAATCGAAATCGTTCATTTTCCTTTGAAAATGATAAATTATAAATGACTTACCTTTTAGAAAAGCACGAGATTTCCAGGTTTAGAAGACCAAGATTCCATATCTAGGGACTATCTATGAAGGGATCGACATCAAAGAGAAGATGAATATTATATCTCACTGTATGTCTTGTGAAATTACCGAAAACCTCTCATCATCGTAAATAATTTTCCTTTCGAATAAAGTTAATTCGTCGGCCAACAGTTTTATAAGAATGCTGCATGAGATTACAGATATACTTTTCGAACGACACTCCGACAAACTGGAAAATTATAATCATCTGCAGTTATCTGATATGAATACAAAATAAAACTGCGGATTAGTTAAGTAATGATTTTATAGTTATAACGACATTTACATCTATATCGGGTTTTATGGCAGTGCACTGTCAAATGGTGGCACTTGGATATGCACGTGTTTAAACAGGAGAAACACATCCTCATGATAATATTATTTTTTTTTAATTGGATAAACTATCTTAGTTCTTGCATCTTGCCGTATTATGTACTTTATGTACTTCGGTAGCGGGTGAGATAAAAGAAAACATGATTGTAAAATGACCCTTAATTATAATTTATTATTCTACATCAATTTCCTAGTGAAGTACTTTCGTTTTTATTTTGTCTTACAATTTCCCATAACACTCTTCAGATAGTGAAGATGGTGCACTCTAAAATGCAAGTGCTAGATAAATACTTTACCATACTTTACAGGTCATAAGAGTGACCACTTTCTCACACTTTATTTGTTAAAAACAACGGTTTCAGTGTCATGCTCATAAGCGTACAGACACAATTCCTCCTGAGGTGCTGATGTCTCTTACCAAGACAAAAACTTTCCAATTTCTCCTGTATCTTTAAGAGTAAGGTTGATTGGTACATGGTTTTAAAAAATTAGAATTTGCGTTTCGTTGAAAATTCACTACGAAACTGCAAAAGAGTGGTAGTGAGACGATAACTAAATCACCATGTTAATCAGAGGACTGGTGTCAACCCTGGTGATCATTAATGGGCTGTCGTTCGGTCCCATGGACCGTCGCGACGCGTCGGTCTAACGAACCCTCAAAAAGTTACCAGAAGGGCCTCAAGATGGACATTGCCGATCTCGTGGGCTGACGGCTCGTGGGTTGTAGCCCAGCCCCTATCCCTCCATATATCATGCAACATTATGTTCTGCTCTTGATTGAGACGTTTAACTCCCCTTCCCCTCCCACCATCCAATATTCCCAGAGGTAGGCCTGTATGTCGTTTAAGCAACGTTTAGTGTGAGGGCTTTTTGTTATCAAGATACCCCTCCCCGACCTCTCAGGCGTAAGTTTAGATTTTATTCAATAAAACTGTAATTTTATTCCGACCAGCGGTCCAGTACTATATATATATAAAAGCACTTCATCCTTTTACCAAATGTGTATACATGCACTACGATGTCAGTGCGGTTGGCTTGACGACGGCAGTCCATCTCCGAATAATGGAGATGCTTTTTATTTTCTTTCACCCTTTCAAGTCCTCTCCTTTAACCTGTGTACGCCTTTGTGAACCGTCCTTGCTTACACTCCCAGTCTGTCGGGAGCACACACAAACGAATAAACATTTTTTAATTATTCATTCCCGCACTATTTAGCGCGGCCATCTTTTTTCAGTCTTCATAATCGAATGCGATCGATACTTATTTTCGGCACTTCAACAAAAGGCGCGTTAATCCAATAGAAATGCAGTCAAGTCGTTGATCGGAAACCAAGATCGATGGTGGACCGCCTTCCCTCCTTCTCAACATTTCTCACATGACACACAATGTGGAGTTCTGCCCAATATCATTATGGGTTTGGTTAATAGTTACAAAGGTGAAATACAAGCTATTACATAAGACATGTCCAAGGGCGTATGGAATTTTGCTTTTAAGAAAAGCACCAATGCTGCATGTCATGCGCCCCTGTCCCATGTTATGATAACCATCTTTTAGATAACTGCAATAATACCAGCTTTAATTTGACGTGTAATACGGACACAATTTCGATGGGATGGGGAGGGTGACGTCTCTTGTCATAATACGGCCTAATATTAGCTTCCGATATTTATTTACTTTTCAAGCGAGCGAGGAAAAAAAAAATTCTTGAAACTGTGAAAATGTAATTTTGTCATAAAAATATAGCTCTAGTAAAAAGATATAAAAAATAATACAAATGAACAACCCCTCTACGGGCTCTGCCCGAATATGCGGTGACGAATGCCCGAAAATTTGTATTTTCACATTCTGGGTGGGGTTGGGTACAGCTTCTAGCCCCTCCTCGTACGCCAATGGCTTAAAGTTGTACTTAATCACTGACGAAGCTACGTCTGTTCTGTAGCATTAACATCCCAGTTTGAGGCACAAATTAAACGCGCTTACTGAAATATCAGAACCGTATTACGTCATAGATGTATATTTTGTTAGAACCCTCTTATCATAGAAGGTTATCAAATCATTTTATCGAGCTGCGGGGAACATAACTGTGATCTCAATGTTCATCGATCCGTCCTTTTTACTTCGATTTTTTGACAGCCTTGAACTTAAAAAGAAAACAGACGTAGACTTTTAAGAGCCATTTATATCGGGGTTGTGGGGAGTAGTCGTTCATTAACCCTTTTTGGGGAGGGGGGGGGGGGAGGTCAAGGAGGTCTTTCCAATTAATGAAATACAAGGGATTTATTAATTTCTTCATATGCATTTTTAATTCAACGTATATAATATATGTGAATTCCAATCTAATTGAAATAGAGAGAGAGAGAGAGAGAGAGAGAGATGAAATAATTTTTCTAAGTATACACCATTTCTATTTACGAGCATGCATCAGCACATGAGCTGGCAAATCGATCGCACCCGCCTCCCCTCTCACCATTCCATACCCCTTTTTGTCTTTTGTATGTACAGAAGTTAATAAATCGTTATAATAGCTGCAGAAATGAAGCCTAAATTGCATCGCACAATATGTAGACAACCATTTTGCTCTCGTTGCGAGCGATTATGATTATAAGTGCGTATCGCTCAGCCTCGTTGAGATAATAATTATTATAAGCTGATGAAATGACCATCATTTAAAATGAGACCGGTAATTATGTATTTTTGTTTTATGTCCGTGTGTTCCCCGATGCATCAATACGGCAGTAGGTTCACATCAGTGTTAGATAATGTTGGTTTCGTGCACTCGTACTTTTTATGACGTCTCTTCTCACGTTTGTTGCCTCGATGCGAAATATTTTCCTCATCTTGTCTAATCGTGTGTGGGTTGATGGATAGCTCATTCTTGTAGACTTTATTCATTTGCTGACTCCTTGTCACACCGTTGGCTGTACTGATCCTACCCTTTGGTATCCAATACTTTCGTTGTCTTTTCGTTTCGTTTTATTCTCTCTTAATATTGCATGTATATTTGTTATGTTCAAGATATTAATTGAATTATAAGGGTAGAGATGGATGTGATTGTGTGCTGTATAAACATCGCTATTTGTATATAATCATACCAATTTGATGGATACGTATTTATTAATCATTTCATTTCCAGGAATTGTGAAAAATAATACATGAAGTTTGAGGAAAGGTTATGGCAGGGTACGAGGGAGAAATTCCCCTCACTGTATTCCCCTAAATAGAGATGATAATATTCAGATGGTGGATGCATGGTGGGTGCATGGTGGTGATTGGTGACTGATGGATATACATTGTTTGGTGATGATGAAGGTGATTGTGAGAGTGGTGGTGCTGTTGGCGCTAATAATGGCGTTGATGGTAGCGAGGTTGTGCTATGGTAGTGGCGGTGACGGTAGTAGCACTAATGGTGCTAGTGCTGGCGAGTGGGTGGTATTAATGTGATGGGGCGGTGGTGTTGATGGTGTTGATGGTGGTGATGGTGATAGTCGCGGTGGTGGTGATGCATGGGTTTCAAGGTAGTAGTTGTGATGCTGCTGCTGCTGCTACTGGTGGGGATGGTGGTGGTAATGGTGGCGGGGTGGTGGTGTTGATGGTGTTGGTGGTGTTGGTGTTGGTGATGGTGGTGTTGGGCTTGAAGGTAGCAGCTGTGATTATGCTGCTGGTGCTGATGGTATAGGGTGGTGGTGGTAATAGTGGTGATGTTGATGGTTTTGATGGTAGTGGTGGTGGTGCCCCGTGGTGATGGTGGTGTTAGTATATGGCAGCAAATAGAACCCGTGACACCGCTTTCCTGTATGT
Source organism: Heliocidaris tuberculata (assembly GCA_025618425.1). Lineage (NCBI taxonomy): Eukaryota > Metazoa > Echinodermata > Echinoidea > Camarodonta > Echinometridae > Heliocidaris > Heliocidaris tuberculata. The sequence continues at coordinate 7,445,450 of CM046839.1, forward strand.
AACCTACAGTGGCAGTACTTGTGCTGTCGACTTTGAAATGCATTTAAGGAAGTGAACCCCTTCCCTTTCGAGAAAAAAAAAATACAATATCAGCTGCCCGATTAACCTCCCCCTCCTTGAAGACAAATCAGTGACCTTGTTCATGTTTTTCTTCTCCTTTTCTCCTGCTTTATCTTCTTCTTAATCTTCTTCATCTTCTTCTTCTTCTTCTTCTTCTTCTTCTTCTTCTTCTTCTTCTTCTTCTTCTTCTTCTTCTTCTTCTTCTTCATCATCATCATCATCATCATCATCATCATCATCATTACTGTCATAGTACATGTAACAATGATTAATTACAATACTGATAATAATGATGACGACGACTATGACGATGATGATGATGATAATAATTATAATAATAATAATAATAATAATAATAATAATAATAATAATAATAATAATAATAATAATAACAATAATAATAATAATAATAGTAATAATAATAATGATAATAATAATGATAATGATAGTGATGATAATTGAAAATATAAATTGACTTTAAATGAATTGAATTGAACCACTAATATTATGTTGCAAATTTGAGGGCGAAATAGTATCGATCTGATTTTATACACGCTGATGACGTCAGTAAAGGGAGAGAAACCGCTTATAGATCGCTATTAATGGTTTGTTATTATGAGAGGAAGTTACATTAATAGAATGATCAATAATCATTGCTGGTTGGACGACTTATTATGATGTTTATGCCCTGTTTATTAGTTTCAAATGCTGCATAAATATTTCCATATTTACGGTAGTCAGGACTGGTGTGGATCCAGAATTGTCAGAAGGGGGTCATTTTTCCAGAAATAATTACTCAACATTGCTATTATCATCAATAATATCATCATGCATAACCATCATCATTACCATCACCACCACCACCACCATCATAATCTTCAATAAAATACCATCATTATCATCATCAACATCTTCATTATCATCATCGTCATCATCATCATTATCAACATCATCTTCATGCATCATCATCATCATCACCATCATCATCATCATTATCATCATCTTCTTCGTCGAATATTCTTATGTGAAGTTAAGATAACTGATAATGTTTATGCTGCGCTGTTTTTGTTTTTGTTTTTTGGTGGGCGTTCCCCCCCCCCCCTACAGGGATATACGCATTTTTAACTCGAAATCAGACATGAACATAGCACCAACTCATTTCACTCATATTACTTCCAATATTTTAGTTGTAAGATAATATTGGATGTGCATTGATACCATATTAAAAATAATTAAATATTGCTACCGGTATAATGCAGATACAGATCGGTCTTGTTTTATAAAGGAATGTATTGTATACTACAGTAAATATCGTGGTTTTGATAAAAAAAAAATTCGTGTGTTTGATTTCATATAAACCCATAAACCTATATGTAGCAAACCACTTTCGACCATACGTCATAACTGGTCCATTTCTTCCAGAACCAATGTTCAAATTGTCATGTTTAACTGTAAAAATGCATGCAGAAGCCAACCTTGCTAGAGAAAATTCGATTTCGATTTCGTTTCTCATATTGCCCTCCATTAGTAAGGCGGTGCTGCGTGATCGCAGTTAATTGCTCCCTGTATCTGCCTCCGTGCCAGCCTTCTGGCTGCTTCCTGCTCGCTGCTTAGCAACTGTATACACAATGATGTTCTCCAGTCTGTACTTCACATGGGTGATGCAAGAGTTTGTCATACATGGGGGGAAAATGGTAGAAAACCAAAAACAATGATGGTTGACGGGGAGATGGGGGAGGGGGCTGATTTACGAGATAATCAGGGTTATTGTGGCGAAATCTGTCATGAGTTTGACTTCGTTTGCACGCATTTTAGCCCTAAACTGTTTATGATATTAAAATTGAAATGATTCTATTTCTCCTTGATCATGTATATGTACTGATCAATATCAAGTTGAAATTCTATTAGTGTGATTGCAATGAGGATGGGCACACCAATTCCTTGCTGATTTGACTTGAATTTAATTTCTTTTTTCGTTATTCAAAACAACATCCAGCATGTTCAGCAGATAATAACAGAAATGATAACATAGCCATATTTTTGTTATGGTAAGATGCATGGTCATATTCAGCTGCAGTCATCTCGGTGCACCTCGTCTACCGAGCAGTGCATGTAGCGTTGGGTCAGCCATTTAGAGGTACAGGGGAGCTTTTCATCAAGCGTTTTGTCAGTGATTTTTACCGACAAATTTGCTCTCAGCCAATCAGATGCAAGGATTTCAGTAGCTTATAACAGTTGTCGGTAAACATCACTGACAAAACGCTTGATGAAACGCTCCCCTGGTGTCGAGGTGGGGGGGGGGGGGGGGGGGGGGTTCAGTCATGCCAGATAGTTGAAATGCGAATGAACAATAGCATCAAGTGAGGGGAGGGCTTAGAATGGGTCGTATCCTCCTCTTTCCAATTTGCCTCCCCCCTCCTCCACTTTTCACTTCTTCCTTCTGCCTAATTTTTCTCTAATATCTCTTCTACACAGTTTACCCTTCAACTTACCATCCTTTCCTATTTATATTTTTTCTTCATACATCTCACCCCCATCCTTTATTGACTTCTATTACTTTGAATAAAACGATTTTTTTTTTTTGTTGGGGGGTTAATATCCCCCTTTCTTTAGTATTTCCTATCTTTTGAAAAAGATTGTCACGCCATCAAGCTTTGCTTATGTGACAATCCTTCTTTATGATTCATTTACGTTAACTATGCAATGTAATTACTTTACTTGGTAATGTATTAATATTTATTTATCAATTATTATTTTGTAATCAGTTTGTAAAATATGTTTGAAGAAAAAAAAAGATCATAAAGAGAAATAAATAAATAAAATAAAATCAAAGCACCTTTTTTTTCTCTCTCCCTCTTTCTCTCGAAAAATTGATAAATGGCGGAATATTCATAATAATTTGGGGAGGGGCGTGATGTATCAGGGCAGCCTGGCGTGATGAACTCCCATAGCAAATATATTTCCTGGACCTTCAAATGGACCCCGGCTTCACCCTATGCTAGGTACGCCACAATATTAGGCCTACAACATTCAACTTCGGAATTGATCGAAAATCATGATGGATATTCTCGTCGATTAATGTTTGATCATACATCAGTAGCTATACACTGGATAATGTATGGCTATCAGCCACTGACATCAAATTCGTCCACCCCTCCCCTCTCCCCCTCAATCAACATGCAGTTTTAAGAATTATACATTTGGCGCGATATAGATTAAATATTGTACTGTTGAAAAACTGAAATAATGACACAATAAACATTCATCTATACCACGGTCCTGGCATGCACAACCGCAGGTTGATTGGTAAATTGCTTTCCTTTTAAGATCAGTGAAATAAAGAGCAATAAAACACAGATATCTGTGTATCGAAAAAGATCAAATTAATGTATAAGCGTCATGCACAAAGCAGAAGACCAGGTGATTGCCATGGCAACAGTCTCCATGCAACATGCAGAAAACATAACACGATAAGATATATTATCAGAATGACCCCCTCCCCCAACTTCCTTCGATTTTGATGGTGCATTGTTTTGAATTATGTCAGTCTTTACAAGTCTGCACTTTTTTATTTCATTGTCACTTTACTGAAGGGGAGTTCATGACGCAATGCCTAAAGGTAAAGGGTTCATCCTTTGTTCTGACGAACAGATAGGACCAGGGGCGGCGCTACAGGGGGGCAGAGGGGGCGACCGCCCTCCTATCATTTTTCAAGTAGTAAAAAAAGAAGAAAAAAAGAAGAAAAAGGAAGAAAAGGATGAAGAAAAGGGAAGAAAAGGGAAGAAAAGGGAAGAAAGAAGAAAGAGGAGTATTAAAAAGAGAGGTCTTAAACATATAACTCTATATTACCCCTGTTATTTAATGGAGGAAAAAATATGACGTGATCTTTAGGTCGTCTTGCCCCTCCTATCAAAATACCCTGGCGCCGCCCCTGGATAGGACTAAGCCAAAGGATCAGCAGTGATGTCAAGTCGAGATACACGCTATTGTCGTTACCTCACAGTAGCAGATCCGAAAGAGAGCTAGATGAAGAATAAATTTGACAAAGCTTTCTCTAGCATAATCTATAAAAATCTCTATGAAGCGAATTTATAGATTCCGTATTCGAGTTTTTTTTTCAAAGATAGCCAAGATTGCAAGCGTTTTTAAGGTAACATCTACAAGATTTGATCATGTTTCCATTGTTCTGTTTTCTACTTGCTGTTTTCCCTTTTTTCTATCTTCAGTTGGTTGTACATTATTGGGTTGGTTTATTATCACTTTTATCAGTTTTAAGACATACTTTAACCATTTTCTCACATTCTAATGTCCTAAGTTTGCTTGAGCGCCTTATCTCTTACCTTCATCATATATTACCCCGGCTAAAGCAGGCGTTATAGTATGATTGTAGGGCCCTCGGGTAGAACAGTATACTAATACGTACCTTGGGTAAAGAAGATATATTATTATTATTGTTAATAATGTTATTATTATCATTACTATCAATATTTATTATCGATTTGTCTACAACCTAATGTTCATTTGGTAAATTAAGATGTAACCGAATTTCCCCCAGAAATCTAGGATTACTCTTCTTTTTCTTTTTCTTTTTTTTTTTTTTTTTTTTTTTTTTTGGGGGGGGGGTTCAACAAGACTCCATCTTATTTTATTCTTTCTTCTCACCAGCTTCAAAATATTACCCTATTCTTACTATTCGTATATATTCCGTTTAACATTTTAAAGAAATCGTTTCCTCTTCTTTTTTTCTGTGTCATTAATTAATGTCTTATTTCTTCTTCCTTTTTTATATAGCAATATCTCCTCAGTCGATCTCCCTCTTTCTTACGTTTTTGTCCCTTCCAAGTTCTTGTACATCCTGCAAAAATTATTTAGTATGATCATTATTTCTCAGACATTGTGCAAGCCCTGTAATATGTCACCAGGTTATCCAACAAGGTCATCAAAGACATTGGTGTAGCGTCGGACCAGCCACTGAGTGGAGGGGGGGGGGGGCAATGGTGTTATGATGAAATGTGCAGAGAACATGGCCATCGAGATGAGGAAGAGGGCGGACTGGAACTGGAATTCGGTTAGGGAAACTCGATGTAGCCCGCCGACTCAGCCTATACCAACCGGCCCTCAGACAACAAATCGACCGACCAGCCCTCAAGCCAAAATATCGGGCGGTCCGTGGGGAAAACTCCCTCAACTCTCCATGGATAATCCGCCCCTGATGCGGGGAGAGTCTGTGAGAGGGGTCGTCGCTTTTTCTTTTCACGTTACCCTTCCCCTCTCCATATTTCCCTGCGTTTTGCCATATACGATAGGGGCATCGTGCCCCACGGTTTCCAGGCTTAGCTACCACTGACTGAAGCAGCCTTGCCCTTCCTTTCATACCGTGATGTGATATGATGAGTCATGTGTGGCTATTGGAACCAGTAATGTGTGATATCATTATGAAAGGTGGCGGATTCACGTTCATCAAACAAGTCCTATGCCATGACATGTTTATCGATAGAAATGTAATACCAAAGTGTGAGGGGGGGGGGGGGGGGGGCGGTGTGACCGTTATTACAAGGTCCAATTTTGTTTCGAAGATAAAAAATTTAAATATAAAGAGGAATATATAAGACATGATCGGAGAAACAATCAGTCAGTGTAGGAACAATCAAGACAGCAAACACCATTTTCCTCAAAAATAATGAAAATATTTTTTGGTATGTGTGGATTTTCTTGAAATCAAATTTCTCTTTGACACGAAATCTTAAATCTATAGTCTTTGAAACTTGCCAATGTTGTTTTTTTTTCTTCTACATGCATACAGACCCCCCCCCCCAAAAAAAAAAAAACTGTGCCTTTTATTATATTGTGCCAAATGAGTAAAATTACATTGCTGTAAAGACAATAAATAAGACTAGTGTGAGCAGTGGCGGATCTACATAGGGGAAAACCGGCCCGTGCCCCCTCTTTTGAAACCCAACTGGCTACAAAATCCTGGATCCGCCCCTGGGTGTGAGACAGTGCATTAAACACACGGAATGAATCATTGAAAGTGCAAATAAAAGTTAAAGTTTTGTTGTTTACATAATTTTCATAATTATTTCTATTTTGGATTTACCCTGCATGCATGTGCCAATGTAACTAATGTGCGGGGCGCCATCAAATCACATGATTGATTAGCCAGTATGACGCAAATTTCCATAAAGACAGTACAAACATTTAACAAGATTGAAATGAATATCGTATATAATCAGTCAGAATCCATTATCAATCCGACATTTATGAGACAGCGAGGAGAGCACTATTACCCTTTTGTGTGTGTGTGAATGTCATGAAAAACCCTTTCGCAATTAGCAGTTCGCCAATATGTCTTTTTCCAATCAAAATGTCATTTTCAGAAAGTTAATACCTTCCGTTCAATGGTGCACAGTGTTGATCATGTTGCCATGGTGATAAATCAGGGCAGAGGGGAGAGAGATATTGATATGATAAATGGTAAATGGACCAAATATTGAGTTAGGGAAATGATGGGCGAAAACTAACATAAACAGCTTTGACAAAGTTCCCTCTGTCTCATTTTTTTTTTTTTTTTTTTTTTTTTGCACGACGCACGACTTATTTCTCTTAATAATTCACGAAGAGCCCTCCATTTACACGGGGTTGCTAGGGTAGCTTGAATTGTTCTCGGATGGCTGGACATCGACGACTCATATCAATAATGACAGAGATGACAGACGGTTGGTGACGTATATATACAGGTACATATCGAGGGTGAACTTTAGATTCGTAGATTCGTAGGTGGTGAAAAAAACGACAAAAAAACTCGGGATGGGACTGAAAACGGTTGAACCTGTCCACATTTTGAGAGAGAGAGAGAGAGAGGGGGGGGGGGGAGAGCAAGAAAACGAGAGAACGAGGAAAATAGAGACAAACTGGCAGAGAGAGAGAGAAAGAGATATACATGCAGACAGACATATATATATATATATATGTATATATATAAGCATTTTGTATATATATTTTGGGGTGTATTCTAAAGGGCTATAAATAGAAAGGTTCATATTTGACAGTGATTCGAGAGTGCAAAAACGAATAAACATGTGAAGCAGTTTAGGAATCATTGTTGAACTATTACAATACTATCATTAGAGGGAACCTACTGCCCCCACACGACACAGCCCCTCCACAAATTTTGATATGATTGACCCTTTCGTGACAAGAATTATTTAAGTACTACACGGTTCTAATAAGATGTAATGTCTTTGAAAACAACTTATATGATTATGAACTTTGTCAACAAGTTGAAAAAATGGTTAACTTTCATTAAACAACAATGATTTTTAAACCTCTCAATGTCTTGCCAATTTAAGGATTTGAAAGCTTATTCTCCTTTTAAAAATTCCTGGCATCTAACGCAATATGGTCATGCAACAAAATGGACACAGTGTGTGCAGAAATTTTTGCTCTTTCTACTCATGTATCTGGTATATTTTTTAGAGCTCTGAATAAGAAATTATTTAGCCAACAAGAAAATGTGGTCAATTGTCTCGAAAGGGTTAATATAATTCATTATGGGCCATGAAAATCCATCGATTCTCACTCGTCACAATAACTAGCCTTGAACAAGATGCACCATGATAATTAGTAACGGGATGCGTTGTGAAATTAACATCATTAATTTCTGCCGATACTCAGACAGATATACGGCGACTGCAGATTATCACATCAGTGAATAATGATGATGATAGTTTTCAATACGGTTTTGACGCGTGTTGAAAAAATGCAAGGGATGTCGAAACAAGTGATATCAAACAGTGAAAATGCTTTAAAAAACTCGTTTACTAATAAAATCATTGACATGTTATCATGTTTATTCTCTGCAAATTATATTAAATTTTACAAATGGTAATGAATCCTTCGTGTTCACGCAGAGTAATGCTCTGAAAGTTGCGATGAAATGCATGATGATGATGATTCATATAGCATCACTGAGCCATATATATCTGTTGACACCATTCAAAGGAATAGATATTTAAACGGGTGAAACCAACTTTTATAATGAATTGAGAAGAATTTTCCAATGTGAAATTACCCAACGGTTGCAGTTTCTTGCCCCCCCCCTTCTCCCGATTGACAATGCCGCTTTTGCACGAATATATGAAATGTAAAAGCAGTTCAGTGTATTTGCCTGAACGAGACTGAACGATAGAGGGTAGCATTTTAGTTAATGCAGAACAGATGGAAAGAGTCCATATTTCCCTATTATGATCTCCAGGGTCCATTGTTTTATGGAAGCAAACAAAACGGGTATATGGTGAATAAAAGTTTTTAAAAAATTAACTCATTAATCTCATTAAAGAAAGTAATTATTGTCGACCATTGTTATGTACATGTATTTGTATTCATTTTTCGACCCTTGTTATGTATTTGTGCATATTTTTATCTGCTTTGTGTATGGTTGTAATAAATATATAAATAATAACAAGATATACCCTCTTCACAACTTTGAGCAAAACAGCATTGATTAGGAGTAGTTTAACAAGACGTAATGGAGTGTAAAGACGTGGGAAAGGCAGGGAAACAAGCAAAATTACTAGCTTTGTCTGTGCATCTAAAATTATAATCAGACTTATCTGAATTTTAAAAATTCATATTATTTTGCTTAAAAGTTAAATACTATTACTGCATTCTAGTATTATAGTTCTGCTTAAATAGAATAAAATTATGATTTTCAATAATTTTGTCATATGCATCTTTCCTGCATTTTTACACGCCATTATGTTTTTCTAAGCTACCTTACATTGTCCATAAAATGTTAAGTGCCTTTAAAAAGTAAATTATCATTGTTACATGTGATTGATGTGAAAAAAGAAAAGATAATTAATTTGGTTTTTCTTCCTCAAAATTATCAATGAATTCCATAATTAAAAAAAAAAAAAATTCTTGATGACTGTTTTTTATTGTTAACTTTGCCATTCATAACATTGGATTTGTTTTGCATCATAGCCAATAATACTGATAGTACATTTGAAAAAAATTTAAATTCTGGTATTCTTAATCTACATAGGAATTATTAATCGATATAGAAATTAAAAGAATAAAAAGGTGACAAATAACTATGTAACGAATAAATCTTTTAATTATGGCTATCAACAAGAGGTCATGACAACATTTTTCACCGTGTAAACATGTCATACATCAGAACTGTTTACTAACACTGAATTCAAACCAGATTTTGTGAAAATCTTAAAGTTTAGAAGCAAAAGGAGAAAGACAAAAACATTTCTAACCTTGATAAGATAATAAAAATACACTCATTTTTTAAACAAGTATTCAAGATGGTACAGTCAACATTTTTGTTCATGTCTGTTTCAATTTAAGCTTAACTGAAGTAAAGAATGGGAAATATTATTTTTAGAAAGTAAAATATGAGCTTGCTGAGATAGAATTTAAATCTGAAAATTTCTGAGAGATGTACTTACACAGCATCAAAGGGGAAATATTTTTGCCCTTTCTTTGTAAGGGTTATGGTTTCGTATGGACTTAGTACCAAATAAACTTTTCAGCACTGAATATATTTCTGTAATATTGAAAAGCATAAATAAATACAGTAAAAGTAAGATGAATGAAATAAACAAATGAAACTAAAATATCCATACAAACTGAATTCAACTAAAATTCCATTTGAATATCTTAAAAATTGCAATAAGAATACTGCAATTTCCTTCCTATACCAAAATGAAGTGTACTGTCTTTCCAAATTGGATTAATATAAAAAACGTTTCCAAATAAACTGGCAAGTTATGGGACGTGATTTGATTTTAAAAATATTGATTCTAAGACTATCACAGGATTATGGTTATTACAACTTCTGGTCATAAGTGGGGACAAAATGTTGAAAACAATGAGAAGCTATTTTCATACCTACTCCATTACCTCTGCTTTTCTTGGGAGACAAAATTGCAAAACCAACTATAAAGAACACATAAATTGTGTCTATGCTCACAAATCACAAATAAGGCTCCAGTCATGTTGATAAATTCTTCAAGTGATGAATAAATTGTTAATTCATTAAGGACACAGTATTTTAAAGTTAAAATTAAGATTTTTGAGGCCAGACACAAATCAAAATTTTGTTGTCCTCTAAAAACTTTCTTGGCTATTAAGGAAGACTTTGGTCTGCATTAAAAAAAAAGATCACAGACGGACCAACTAGCTTAACCACAAACCAACAACGTTTTCACCAAATCCATGATCCTGCCCAAAATGGTGCAAACATGCACGACATGATAGATAATTCCAACAGGAGCATCGCCAAGATTTGATATTTATGACATTTGATAATGATGGATTACTCCATGCAGATTTTGCATTTAGTACCCTTGTACAAACAATATTTAGCACAGCAGAATTTCTAGATCTTTAGATTTAGAAGAGCTAACACACAATGTTCTCCTTTCTACCAGATAACCTGGCCATGTAAAAGGCTTCGTATTACCCAGGGACCAACAAAGGATTTTGCTGTGACATCCTGTTCACAGGACACAATACATCTCTGAGTATGACATAAAGCTTAAAGGGGCAGTCTAATGAGAACTCATGGGGAAATGAAATCGTGCGGAATTTGCAAAAGGCTCGTTTACTTGTACACATAGCACGCCCGTTGTGCGAGGCCGTCGGACTAAGGTCATAAATGATCGGACGGCACGAAGTTGACCGAACTGGAGCTCGGCGAATACTTCGGGTTTAACCAGTCCCGGGCTCTTAGTCTTGTAACTGGTTGTAACCTCGTTCCCCCAAACAAGTTTAGTGTAATGCTGAAATATTTCCAAATACAAAACACGGTTAACTTCTGGTTGATTAGTCTAGCCATCGCTTCTGCACTGCCCTGCCGCGACTCGTTGTCGCCACGATTACGTAACTAATCCCAGGCTCTACCAGAGAGCTGGCTCTGTAATTACTTTTCCATATGTTTGATTACTTTCCCACCGCGCGAAATTTAAAACACAAGCCAGTCTTATCTCAGAGGTGGTCCAATATGAATCACATGTTTTAGCACGTGCGATGGAAGTCCTTGTATCGAAGTGACACGAAGCTCCGAGTATATTTTCCTCTCTCATCGGAAATCGCCCATGCAGGCCTACCAAAGTATCCCTTTAAAGGGGAAGTCCACTATTGCCTTAAATAGCATAAATAAGAGAAAAACAAGTCCATGAACATTTGAGGAAAATCTGATAAAAGATAAGGAAGTTATGAAAGTTGAAACTTGCAGCTGATCAAACACAAATTGGCAGTTTATTTACCTTGAGAGCACCTCCCCTATTTGCTATGCACTAAAGAGTTCATAAATATTTATTTTCTCTTAAGAAAATTGTTAATCATACTTCTGCCGAGAAGTATCATTATACAATGTACATATGTTTTAACACATCCCCTCTATGAAATAGACATATTCCAAGGAAATGGAATTAATGGAATTTTCAAGACAATACAAATGGGAGAGGTGCTTGCAAGCTATGACACTGAGTTGACAAAGCACATTTGATTGATTGCAACTATAAAATTTCATGACTTTATTATCCTTTATCAGATTTTTTCTCAACCTTTCACTAACCTGCTTGTCAAGCTTGTTTCTGCTTTCATTAAAACCAAGTTAATATCAGAATGGACTTTTCACTTTATCTACACCCTTTTGCTATCATGCGATTTGACTGGGCTGCTGTACCCCTCGCTGGCCATGGTGGCCTGCCTCTTAACACTGATGACATTGAAGGCCTGATTTCAACCACTCTTCATGTCAACACCACTAAGGAACACAATAATAACTTGTGCAGAGGATCTTACGAAAAGAGTTCTTCTGCTAATACTGGCGTTCTCAAGCAGTCGGCCATTGGTTCCTGAAGCCTGGTTACCAGCTGATGACTTCCATCCAGTTTGATGTATCACACCTTCATACATCACAATCCTCATCCCCATCCTCCTCCTCATCTTCATCTTCATCATCTGTTTCATCTTCTTCCTCTTGATTTTCCTGTCCTAAGTCATCCTCTTGTGCACCATCTCCACGTGGGCTGACTGATGGACCAAGCAAGATAAAATCCAACCCCTGAGATAAAGGAACACAAATAGATACAGAATTACAAATGCAAAAGAGTGCAAAATAATTGAGGTGTTACATACATGTATCTCTGATAATTTGACTCCTGAACATTTAATTTCTAACTCATTTTAGCTACCTATAAAGAGAAGGAATATATTTGTTTTGTTGAAATCCCTTCCCCATTTAAAAAAAAAAATAATGCTATATGAATTTTGACCTATTGATCCTGAATTCAGGTTTGACTTTCCACGGTTCTTGCCAATCATGACTGAATACTTCCAGTGGTTCTAAAGTGATTACAAATAAATAATTTTTAATTCTTCTATTGATCACCGAGTTCACTCTTCATCATGACAAATTTCCCTAATTTGTAAGTACATGTATACTAAATTTCTATGAGTACCACTTTAATACATTTCAGCCAAGCCAGATTTATAGCCCATATGACCTATGATCTTGAACTCACAAGTCAAAAAAGATATACAAATATGATGCTATCTTAGATGACAACAGTATGACAAGGGCCTCTTTAGGATGGCATTTAAAAAAAAATTTCTATCAGCCTGAATTGGTTCAAAGATTTCTGAAAGGTGTCTTCAAGGATTGTCATCTAAATTGACAAAATTTATTTCCTGATAGAAGTTACTACCTTCCAATGCTCTGGTCTGTCAATGAATGGGTTATCCCTCAGATCTAACTTTGTGAGTTGTGTTAAACCAATAAGTCTATCATCAGGAAGAGCACAGATTTGGTTCTTGGCCATGGCCAGTGATACCAACTTGGGCACCTCTGTCAGTCTCTCAGGGACGTCACTGAAGTTATTCTCACTCAAGTCTATGTACATCAGCTCTCCAAGACGCCCAAAGCGATCTGGCAACTGGCTTAGGAGATTCTTAGCAAGGTTCATCCATTGTAAGCTACAGAGTCTTGTGATCTCACTAGGTAGCTCTGCAATCATATTGTCTCTTGCACCAAGCTTCAGCAAGGACTGAAGAAGACCAATCTCCACAGGGAGAGATGCAAGTTGGGTGTTGACAACCCATAGTTGCTTCAAGTTCCTAAGATCACCTATGTCCTTCGGCAAAGAACAGAGTGGGTTATGACTGAGGCTCAGGTAGGTCAAGTTCTTGAGACGGCCAAAGCCTGTAGGTAGGAGGGTCAACTGATTGTGATCCAAAGTCAGTTCCTGCAAGCCCTCCAGGGAGACCAACTCTGAAGGAGGCATGATGATCTTGTTGTTATTGAGCAGCAATCGCTTCACTTGATGGAGCTTCTGCAGAGTGTCTGGAAGGATTGCCAAGTTGCGGTTACTAAGGTTAAGGACAGGCTGGCCACTTTTCACCGCCAGTAAGATGGCCTCATTCAAGTCCTCTAGACTGGTTTCCATGACTGCATTACTCTTACTCCAGCTATTTATTGAAAGAAAGAAAGAAAATGCACAAAAGAAATGATTCAATGACAAAACAATATACATACTAATAAATTCCTAATAATCTACTAAAATACATGTATGTCTTGTTTTGTCTTTCCGTTGATGCCCACAATCAAAGGAGTTGATTATTAAGGCACTTTTAGGTGTAGACTACTTTCATGTTCTACATTGTCTTTTCATGAAATACTAAATATTACTTTAAAAAAAAAAATCTTCTCTTAAAAATACAACTGGAGAGTTATGCTTGTTATGTCTCAGAGTTGAAAGTGAAATTTTAAATAATTATTTTCCTCTCATGTATGGATGATCTAGACTGGAAAAAGGCCCACTGATACACACAAAAGCTATTGAAGCCTATTCACCTGTAAAAGCTAGTCTAGAGCACTCATAGCGACTTTACTATACTTCGTGTGTAGACTCTAGGCAGTCATCCACCTCAACACTTTCAAAACACCACTGCACAAAAGTTACCAGCATTCACTCATAATCGGCATTTAATTTACAAAAAACGACACCAACATATACATGAAATACAATAAATTCAACTCACCGATGTTGGAAAAGATAATTTCAAAAATGAAATCCGTAATTTACTGTCACTTCTGGCGAAACGGGGTATCGCAAGTCACGGTGTATATTTCCTGATCGCCGCGAGCGCTGACATCTCGCGCTAAAAAATTCGGTCGTTAAAAGTTCGGTTCCTATCGCGCACACGTAAGTCCCGATTTTCCGTGTGTAGAGATCGATGTGCACGCAATACCGAGTTTCGTTGTGGACAAAATTTTATTGGCCGATTTAGTCTAAAAACATCGGAAGCTGGAAAACAACATGCGATCGCGAAAAAAATTGGCGGGGATTTCTTAGGTTTTGGACATGATTTTGACTTTGGATATTGCTGGAAATATCAGAAGTTCTTCCTAACGGCCATTTAAGGTACGAAAGAGATTTTAAAGCGCTGAATTTGAAAGAAAGTATTTTAAACATTTATCTTACTTTTCCCCCCATACCTTAAGTACATGCGATAGAAAATGACTAGTATTTTTGCATTCGTCCCGCGTAGTGGTCAATATGACCACTATAGTTACGTGGTGTGGTCTAGAGTACAAGGTTATCTTCAGATAAGCTTGTACATGTGTAAGTGGTTGTCTGTTTTTGACTGCTGCAACAGTGAATGTTGGACACAGTCCCACATGGTGTGACTGAGCAACGAGATTATCAATATCATTTATGTTCACCAAAAAGAATGAATAATATTCCTTTATTTTTTTGTAATATTATCACTAGAACTTGGAAATCAGGGTGAAATTCACATCAGTCAGCTTCAAAATCAAGATTTGCATTCATTTATTATGTGTACGTAGCTTTAGGACCCTTTCATCAGGTGTTCATTTTGTCGAACGAAATTTGGCACTCATGGGTCCTTGCCTATGTGGGACTGTGTCCAACATTCACTTTTGCAGCAGTCAAAAACAGACAACAACATTGCTCTAAGCAAGATTTAATTTTCTTAAATTTGCTAGATTACCTGATTCATGGACTCTTCCACTCTAACTGTGCCACAAATTAGGGGATTCAGAATTGAAAGTGAAATTTTAAAAAATTATTTTCCTCTCCTGTATGAATGATCTAGCCTGGAAAAGGGCCTGCTGATACACACAATAGCTATTGCAGCCTATTCACCCATAAAAGAGCTAGTCTGAGTACAACTACAAGGTTATCTTCAGATAAGCTTGTACATGTATAAAAAGAAGTGGCATGGGCATAAACATAGACTTGAAAATGAGTGTCATTGACATCCTTCCGTCGTAGTTTTCTCAGCAATTTAACTTCCAAATATGAAGAACCAAGATATTTAAAGATATCTGCATAAACCCCTAAATAAAATGACTTTTTAGGGCTGGAAACAAAGTGCGTAGCTTTAAGTCCCCCCATCATTAAAAGAGATTGCATGATAACGCCACATCACCAACACAAAAACCAGCACACGGGACAACTATTAACTTTCGAACTTGTTTTTTAGACCTCTTTACCTGTCTGAAAATAAAACTCAGGCCCACTAATCGATCAAAAGCAACAAAACATCATTAAAAAAAATTATCTGATAATAATGGCATCAATACTCATACCCTTTGTTCAAAATTGGAGATCTTTCCGGCGCGACATGAAAGCCGAAGTGAGCGGAAGTGAGCGAGCGTCTTTGACAACGAGTTGCGAAGTAAGTCAAAAGTTCGAATTCAGCGAGCAATTAGGGTGTCGCCGAAACATCCGATCGAAAACGGATTTTTTTTTTTCTGAAAAAGAAAAACTAGCCACAAACCGCTCGTAGCCAGGTTGGTCACCCCCCCCCCCCCCAAAATGGCAACTTAAAAAAAAAATGAATAAAAAGCAAGAGCAAAAAAGCGGGGGGGGGGGGGGAGGGAGAGAAAAAAACCTGAAAGGTGCTCAGAGCAGAGCCATTATTTTTCTCTAAAAAATTTGCTAAAACGTCAAAGTTTTTTGTTTGTTTGGAGAAACTCCCCCCTCCCTGACCCCAACCCTGTTACATAAAGTGCAGTATTGCGTCCAAATAACTGAAAAGTAGTCAGGGCGTCGAATTATCTTTCTGTCTAAAAAAAGGTGCTACGAGCCGTTATCTTTCACTCAAATTTGCTAAAACGTCAGAGCTTTCGCGCTTCGCGCAGGAAGGATAAAATTCTCCCCTCCCTGGGCCCACCCCTATTACATACAGTGCAGTAGGCCTATCGCAGTCCGGGCGTCAAACTAACTTTCAGCCTTAAAAAAAGAGTTGCGAGCCGTTATATTTCCCTCAAATTTGCTCAAACGTCATAGGGGGAACTCCCCCCTGGGGAGCACGCTTTGCGTGCTCAGCACCAATTTTGCATGCTTCGCGTGCTCACAACTTCTAAATCCTAGCTAGCTACTCGATTATCCACAAAAGCGTTTATTTTTAATCTGGATGGATAAATTAGTCATGCACGCATTTGACATTTGACAACGAAAGGTTATCAGCATTTTGGGGGTCTCTTCTTCATGTTTTTATTCCAACAAAATTCTATGACAAGCAAAAAAAAAAAGAAGAAGAAAAAAAAAAGAAGTTTAACAGCATTTTAGGGTTAAAAACAAGCTTTTGTTTCATTTCCCATTTCTAAACACCTAAAACACTGCTAAAGGAGGGTGTTTGAACACCTAAAACACCCCCTTATTTTGCCAAAGGGAGGTGTTTGACATAGAGTACCTCTATTAGAGAGTACAGTGACAACTCATGATTTGAACGCCATTTTGTTTCCACTGCTATGCAACATTTCTATTCAATTCCGATGAGCACCTGGGTGTTCTCAATAGAAAGAATTCGAACGCCATTTTGTTTCCAGAAAAGTCAGACGTCCATGTAGCTACTCTCTATATAAAAGTACTCTAGTTTGACACCTAAAACACCCCCTTGGGCCAAGCAATTGTGACGTAAATTGTTACCGCACGTATCACTGCGCTTATCACTTTGATATAAATAATATGGCAAAATATTGCCCTCTTTTTTAGTAGTGGTCTATGGGGAAAACCTGGAAGAGGGCAATATGGAAAATATTGCCCCCTCCGGTAACGGATACGGAGTAGCATGCAAAATACAGTTTTTATTTTGCAGCTAAAATGCCTTGCATAGGTAATAAATGCTATATATATATATACATAGCTATACATACATTGGTATTTATATAGCGCCTTTCCATAAAACCATGCTCAAGGCGCTTTAATTACTATAAGAAAAAAATGAAACAAAGTAATTATTTTGCTCTCCAAGTGCACGCAACCAAATCCAATCATAGAGAAAACAATTAAGTCTTAATATTTCTTTTGAAAGATTCAATGCTCATACACAGAGGCGTATATAGAAGTCGGGCTCGGACAAAGGATTGGGGGGGGGGGGCATGTTTTGTCTGGTGGACAAAAGATGCCCCCAATGCATTGTCCGAGCCCGACGTTCCGACGCCTCTGCTCATAAAATCTATCTCCGGATTAAACAAAAATCAGCAAACAAAAAACTTTGATGAGCCAAGTTTAAGGCAAGCAGACATAGTTCCACATCGGCAACGCCACCACCTCGATCGGGATCGCAGAGGGGTAGACCCTATCCATGCAGCTAGGGCTAGACACCTTGTCGGTCACTATTCAGCTCAGCTATTCTGCTTGCATGATCTAACATCAGTCATTTGGCTAGGCGTAATTCGGTGATAGAACATTGATTATATGACTTTATAAATTTTACACATTGAATTTTTCCTTCGGTCCGTTAGAAATATAATACTGAACTGGAATAATATAGTTAGAGTTTCTCTTGCCGGCTGGGCTTGCCTGATTGGGCGGACGTATGTCGTCTGCTAGCGCAAGATCTCATTGGATGTGTGATCGACTACACGCCTATGTACACGCCCACCTTAATAACAACATACCGTTGAACGTGTGTAATACGACAATTTTTTTTTTGGTCAAAAGCATGCATATTCCCGTTTATTTATACGTATAGTCTATTGGACTTATCGAGCCTTAAATATACCTTTCATAGATTTAAATTTCATGCAAATCACATTTTTCATAATTTGAAATAAATACTAGGGGAATTAAAATCATTTCAAAATCCGTGTTTTCATGTGTTAACCTATGGCAGCTGGAAGGCCAAAAGCATGCATATTCCCGTTTATTCATGCGGGGTCTATTAGACTCATCGAGCCTTAATCATACCTTTCCAGAGCTTTAAATTTCATGTAAATCACATTTCTTATATTTTCAAATAAAAACAAAGGGAATTATAATCATCCTAATATTCCTTGTTTCCGCGTGTAAACCTATGGCAGCCGAGACTTTTTTGGTCAAAAGCATGCATATTCCCGTTTATATATGCGGGGTCTATTGGACTCATCGAACCTCAATTATACCTCTTCAGAGCTTTAAATTTCATGTAAATCACATTTTTTGTATTTTCAAATAAAAACGATGGGAATTATAATCATCCTAAAATTCCTTGTTTTCGCGTGTAAACCTATGGCAGGCGAGACCTTTTTTTGGGTAAAAAGCATGCATATTCCCGTTTATTTATGCGGGGTCTATTGGACCCATCGAGCCTTAATTATACCTTTTCAGAGATTTGAATTTCATGTAAATCACATTTTTCATAATTTCAAATGAATATTATGGGAATTTAAATCATTTCAAAATGCCCGTTTCCTGTGGCAACTGGAAGGCCAAAAGCATGCATATTCCCGTTTATTTATGCTGGGTCTCTTCCACTTTTTAAGCCTCTATTAAGCTTTTTCAGAGTCTCAAATTACATGTAAACCAAATTTACAATAAATTCAAGGTAATACTAGGTGAACTATAATCATTCTTAAAATCCATGTTTTCACGTGTTAACCCTATGGGAGATGACTCTGTCAAAAAGCAGGCATGATCCCGGGGATTCATAATGGCATTTACTGACAATAAAGGTTCAAGAAATGTTTTTTTTAACTATCCATCCTTTCTCTCGTGCAAAAATCAGACTTGAAAAAGATAGAGTAAGATATGAAATATCAAGAAAAAATGTGACATCTTTTCACGTGTATATACCTATGGCGAACGTATTTTCCCCCGAGTCTTTTTAACACAGCAATTTACGCCTGCCAAATGTACGAAGCCCCGTTAGGGCCAAATTGACAACGTAAAAAAAAAAATATTACGTACGTACGTAATAATATACTACGTACGTACGTAATAATTACTACGTACGTACGTAATAATTACTACGTACGTACGTAATAATACTACGTACGTACGTAGTATTTATTACGTACGTACGTAGTATTTATTACGTACGTACGTAGTATTTATTACGTACGCACGTAGTATTTATTACGTACGCACGTAGTATTTATTACGTACGCACGTAGTATTTATTACGTACGTACGTAGTATTTATTACGTACGTACGTAGTATTATTACGTACGTACGTAGTATTGATGACGATCAATATGGCGGCGGCAGAGAGGGACAGACTCGTGCGTTTACATTTTGAAATTGGATTTACTCAGAGGGAAATACTGTATTATTTAATTTCCAAGCATAGAATAGTAATAAGCAACAGAACCCTAAAGTGCGTCTTAAAAAGCCTTGCATTATTTCGAAGAAAACCTTCAAATATCCTTGACGTTGCACTCTACATATTGAACATCCTATCAAATACTGCACGGATATCGTTGGATGCACGCAAAATGTTTGATGTATCTAGAGACAGGGGCGTCGATCCGTTTTTCGGATGGGGGGGGGGGCAAGACAGTCTATCGTAACGATGATCATTTCCGCACTCAATTCAATCATCAACAGGGGCGGCGGTGCGTCTTTCAAAGTGGGGGGGGGGGGCACGAACAAAAAGGGGCACCTACAAAGGGTGGAAACAAGGCGGAAAATACCACTTCGATACATTAGTATACCGGTACATTCTGATCAATACACAACCGAGGATCATTTTCGACACGCTATTGTTTCTATCTTAACATGGTTCTAGATAAAACTACTTTGCAGTTGAGTGTAATTGCCTGATTATTCATTTGCGAGCGAGCAAAAAATTTAAGATTTATTTCTAACGCTGAAGGCAACGGGTGTTGAATTATATACAGCGATTTTCCTAATATGATAAGAAGATAATAGTAAATGCGAGCGAGCGTAGCGAGTGAGCTTTAGAAAAAATTTAGAAAAAATTTGTCTTCGTTCCTTTTATAATTTAGGAGCACTGTTCATTCTTGTATAATTTAGGGCATTGGGCCCCTCCTACCCCCTGCTCTACTGCCTCACTATTGTGCTGATATCAGTAGAGGAATGTATTATTATGAAGCCTCTCTGATTATTTGGAGCTATATGTATAAGGCTCCTTTGTGGACTTCATACATACCCATATACTTTTTTTATATACCAGTATCTACCGATGTCGCATTTATCAGAAAACAAAAGGGGCGCTAATTTCTGAGGTTGAAAGGGGGCACTCATATGAAGGTAAAAAGGACACTTATTAGAAAGAAAGGGGGGCACTATACGAAGAAAAAGGGACTTATATCAGCTATGAAAAGGGGCACTTTTGGGGTACTTGAAAAAGTGAGGGGGGCACTGTGCCTCTGCCCACCCCCCCCCTTCCCCGGAGCGCTACCTCTGATCATCATAGCATTGATAAAGATATGATGGTAATTTGAACTTAAGTAAAGTATGCATATATCATGAACAGAAAATGGAATTAAAGATCACATGGAAAACGACAAAATGATGGGAAAATATATTTTACATAACAGCAAATTGAGTAGAGAAGATATAACACAAAATAATGGAAAAAAATAAACACTAATAAAATATGAAAAAATAGAGAAAAAACTGAATAAATATAAAAATTTAAACTTTGAATTGAATTATGTATGTTCAGAACGTTTTTTAATAGCGTCATGATTTTTTGGAACGCCTCTTAAAAACAGCTTCTCCACGGTTACATGACGCAGTAAAGATTAGAGAATTTGCGCGCGGAGTGCGCGGCGAAATTGAAGTCTGATCGTGTAAAACCTTTTGTATTTCATTGTTTGGAAGGTTTCATTTCCTGAGTTTTGCAAAATGATATGTTTGCCCCTCCAATATTTTCTTTGGGGGCAATCGCCCCCCCCCCTGCCCCCCCCAAGATCGACGCCCCTGTCTAAAGGAAACGTACGCCTGAAGTACATCCATTCATTTTTTTTCCTTTTTATCTTTTTAAAGTGTGTTTAGCCTCAGAACACTTTCTACTGAGAAAACTCTAGTCTGTTTTGTTTTAAATAGTAGTAAGGGCAGATCAGATTTTTAGTTCTTTTTTGGTAATGTTAGTGTCTTCCTATCTCTTTTGTAGACAAAATAGTGATTGGTTATTGAAGAACAGTAGAAGATTTGTCTGTTTTCTTGTGAAATGTAAAGAAAAGTATGGCACATCTGTTTGTCCCAAATGACATGCATAATTCATCTAATTCAGTTGAAAGGGATAAATCACTGTCCATTGTCAGTATTGTTTTACTGCAGTGTTGGAACAATTCCATGAAATACATGTTCACTATTTGATGGGGCAATTAGAGAAACAGAGTGTGGAATGTAATATTTCGGACAGAATTACCCAAATGCAGATTGCCATGTACAACTTCTATGTTTTGTGTCTTTACAAAGAGCTCTAATATTCACGTTCATTATCAATATATATATATATATATATATATATATATATATATATATATATATATATATATATATAAATCTTTATGTTATTAGTGTATGTTTTTGTGAGTATTTGTGCAGCATGTTATTTTTAAAACATTTACATTTACATATACTATTTACCATTGTCTTAGGGTGAGTGAAATGCAAACCTGCTGAATTGAGGATTGAACTGTTGGTAATCTGATGTGTCTGTACTGTGTGTGCAAGGAACTGACATAAAAAGTCCACGAAAAATTGTCTTACATTGAAGATATCTGACTTTCTGTGAGAGCGTTTCTAATGAGGCGCTTTCGCGGTAATATTTTCCTTCTATTTTCATTCATATCTTTGCCTTTGTAAATCTCTTCGATTTGAAAATTTCAAGAGATTTTTCTCAAACAATGGACAATTGAACTGATATACAAGTTAACAAGTTGACTGATTGACATGCCAAACTGTTTTAAATTGTAGCTTTAAAGTTGACAACTCACTCTGAAGTTGATTGCATGGAAACCTCGCAATTTGCCTGCATTTTGTATGCATGCCGGTTATGGTTGCATATGTACGAAGCCCCAAAAGGGGCGCTGATTCAATTTTTCAGATGGGGGGGGGGGGGGGGGAATGTCAGGCTCAGTCTGACACTGAATTATGTAAATATTTTCATGTTTGCTACATGTATTTTGCAAGACAAAACAGTTCAATCTCCTTAGGCCCAATTCAAAAATTAATCTTTGGGGCTCCAGCGTCAATAAGTAAAAGTCAAGTTCTTCTGAGAAACAATTTTTTAAAATCAGAAATGGCGCACCCGGGGCAGGGGGCACAGTGCCCCCACACTTTTAAAATACCCCTTTCTCTCTGATAGGTGCCCTTTTTACTACTGGAAGTACCCCTTTCCCCAATAAGTGCGCATTTTCCCCTTCTGATAAGTGCCTCATTCTAAATCTGTTAAGTGCCCCTTTTCCCCAATAAGTTCACATTTCCCCCTTCTGATAAGTGCCTCTTTTTAAATCTGATAAGTGCCCCCACTTTACTTTTGATAAGTGCCACTTTTACTAGCTAATATATGCCCTATTCCTCTTCTCACAAGTGTCCAATTTTCACCCCTTGTAATGCCCCTTTCCACCTCTCATAAGCGCACTTTCCTCATCTAATAAGTGTACCCTTATCCCTATATTTCCCTTTGTTTCTTACAAAAAGTGCCATATCTAGCTTCAAGAATCAGTGCGGCTTTATGTAGCAACATGTACCTACCCATATTACTACAACTACAATGTAAGCCAGCGGAGCTGGAAGCAGAGTGGGACAATGCTCATTCCCCCCCCCCCCCCCCGCAAAGGAATTCATATTCCGTAACTTACACAAAATAAGGTCAATATTTTCAGAAAATGTCCCAAGACTAGTAGGCCTATGAAATCAAGCAGATACCATAATAATGTTGATATCTCCTAAAGAAAAAACGACAGGGTTAATGTAAGAAATGAAAGATCTTTCAAGATCATTCGACATTTCACCCAAATTAATTTGTTGTCATTTTCATTATATCGCTCTGAATAATGCATAACAACATGAACAACATTAGTTAAGATTTAGTGACTCGCGCGTGCATCATTAGACAATTGCACACACAACTGCTAATTGTGGAAACTCAAGCTGAAGCAGAACCACCATAAGAAGGTGCTTGATAATAATACCAATGTTGCTTTATATGCACCCCTTGCAGGTGCCCTCAGGTGTCCTTTTTTGTTGGTACCCCCCCCCCCACTTTGAAAGACACTCCGCTGCCCCTGGCGCAGAACTTAAAAATTAGGGGAGAAAGCAGATTTTGTGAAGAAAAAAAAAAAGGTTAGACGAAAATCGGACATATAACAAAATAACATGTGATTTTTTTTAAAGACATGAATAAATATGAACAAAAATGAAAATCACTAGACAACTTAGTCATGAGTTTTGACGTCTTTCCCTCACGACCACTCAGTGATCTCTACGTAAAAAAAAAATTATATAGAGATCAGTGCTGACGAAAAAACAATTCTCTGTTTACTACAGGCCTATTAATGAAACATTTTACGTTTTGTCCAAGAATAGGCCTATGATTTCTTCATAAATTGAATGCAATTATATTTTACTCATATACTTTTGCATGTGTGTGTTAATACAGAAAAAATGAATTTCTTGATATTAACAGCATGAAAATATAAATTAAAAAAAACAAAACAATGACTAGAAATATGTAATATTTTGAAAGCAGTCTCACTGACCTTTTCCCCGGATACATGTAAAAACATATTACTATAATCGTCTATAATTAGATTCAAGTTATGAGGAAATCATATTCTGGGACATAAATTGAGGATATGAAGGCCAATTGACGGCTTGTGATGAGGATATCAGATGTTACAAATTCATGACAAAGTGGTCAGTTTGTGTAGTGATTTTTTTTGTTTTCAGTAGTTTTCAGCGTTTCATAACTTTCAGACTATACAGTGTCAGATAGTTTTTAGAGTTATAAAGATTCATAACTTCATTTTGTTCGATTTTACTCGCGAACAAAGTCGAACTGCTTTATTCTGTTTTGATTTGTATCGGGACCGGACTTGCCGCTGGGAAAATGAAGCGACACACACACATATCCACCATATCCACCAACACACGTCACACACACATCACACAAATGTTGAGGATTCTTCACACTAGACAAGCTACAGCCCACAAGCTCACAATATTGTGGCAAATCAACGGGAATCGACGGATAATAATAAGGCAGCTGTGTAATTTCAAAATGTGGATATAGACCTTTTTCACGTATTATTTATTACGTACGTACGTAGTATTATTACGTACGTACGTAATAAATATTACGTACGTACGTAGTAATTATTACGTACGTACGTAGTATTATCACGTACGTACGTAATAATTATTACGTACGTACGTAGTAATTATTACGTACGTACGTAATATTTTTTTTTTTTTTACGTTGTCAATTTGGCCCTAACGGGGCTTCGTACAAATGTACTACGGAAGTAGGTGAGAGTAATATGTCTTGATCTTGATACTATTAAAAGTCTTTGGCTCAGATCAGAGAGGTCGAGAGATCCGTATGCAACGCCAACGCAGGACAATTTTATTCTATTTCCTTTATATCAGATGAATAAATCCAAAGGAGCCATTAACGTTTACAGACTATTCACACATTCAAGTGTCATGCCAAGGAAAAAATTAGATGGAAGAGCGGGGAAAAAGGTAAATAAACACTGAACAGCACTACCTCTTCTCTTGTTCTGCGCTGCCTTCCTCATAAGGGGCTGGGTCCTGGGAGCTCCACGGCCACCGCCACCGCCGTTAGGCCGTGCGCGGTGGCGGTGGAGTTCCTAGCCTGAAGGACCGCTGTTCATAAGAACCACCTATTCATAACTTTTAAGGACCGCTATCCATAACGTGTGACGAAATGAATAGCGTTTTTTTACGAATAGCGGTCCTTCTTAATAGCGAGCAAAACATAGACAAATTACCTTGCTATTCATAAGGACATCCATTCATAAGGACCACTGTTCATAATACTACTCATAAAGACCGCTATTCATAACGTGTGTTAAATGAATAGCGGTTTTCTATGAATATCGGTATTATATTCTTATAGAAGACCAGTTAGAGAGCTTGATTGAACTTAAAAGATGGCATAGCTTTATTAAGGTACTGTGCAGGCAGACATCTTTGTAGTCAAGTATCCATGTGCAGGTATCATACAAGTACTCATTGTTTCATAACTGACCTGTCATGAGTCATGGGTGACAGGTCATTCTATATTTAACTATACATGCTAGTCTGTATTTGCAGACTCTGTTAACTGGCTATCACTACACCTCCCTTTCTTTAAAAGAGGTTTACATATACATATATATAAAACTTCTTAAACTGTACAGAGTGACAGGGTGGACTACCTGTACACTCGCAACTGTACTAGGGGATTATTCTGCCCCTTGAAGCTGGAGTACTGTCGCTTTCAAATATATAACTTATTACGCGACAGTCCATATGTTTCAGGTTGCGATTCGCGATACTGGAATTCTGCGTTTAGGTTGAGTGATATCTGTTGATTCTTGAAATCAAAGTGATTGATTAAATCCGGTTATACTGATAAATTATAACATGCAAGTATATAGTCCAAGTTTAACTCTATAACTATTAACTATTTACAAAACGCGAAAGTCTTTCTCTGTTTTTCGCTTTCAGTTATTTACAAGTTCAAGCGATCTGGTGGTTTAACAACTCGTCCGCTTCTTGTTGTTCTGGTTGATGACGTAGTTGCGCTTTCATCTGATGCTGGTTGCTTTGTAGCTTCTGCGCTGTCATCTAGCTCGAAGTCATCATGCGTTGGTAGTGGAATAGACTCGGCTTGTTGACGTGGGACTGGCCTGAGGTGACGTCTGTTTCTGCGACGTATCTCGCCTGTTTCTGTCTCGACCTGGTATGATCTGTTTCGATTTTGGACAGACTTGATGATACCACGTTTCGACCAGGTGTTGGTTTTCATGTCTTGGAGTATGACATGATCTCCAGGCTTCAGCTTTGACAAGTCTCGAGCATGTTTGTCAAATCGCTCTTTTTGCTTCACCTTATGCTCCTCCTTTCTTCCCCTCACTGAGCGAGTATCGATCCGTTGGTTGTCGAGTAAATTGTCATGCATGGGGAGGTTCGATCTAAGTCGACGATTGTAGAGGAGTTCTGCGGGAGATTTTCCGCATGCTAGTGGTGAACTTGGATAGACTTGTAGAGCCCTGTGGATATCTTGTCCACTGTGCTGTGACTTCTTTATGAGATTTTTGACAATCTTCACAGCATTCTCTGCGAGGCCATTGGATTGTGGATAATGTGGACTCGACGTCGTATGGTGAAAATCCCATTCTTTTGCAAAGCTCTGGAACTCTTGGCTTGCAAATTGAGGACCATTATCCGACATCAGTTCACATGGTGTTCCATGACGAGCAAACACTGCTTTCATGTGGTTAATCACGGCCTTGCTACTAGTTGAAGTCATAGTACATACTTCAATGAACTGGGAATAGTAGTCGACGATGACCATGTACTTTCTATTGTTCAGTGTGAACAAATCAACAGCAACTTTCTCACATGGGCGGTTTGGCACGGCATGAGGATGTAGACTTTCAGCCTGCTGTTTTGGTTTGTACATCAGGCATGAAGTACAACTTTGGACCATTTCAGCTATGTCTGTGTTGATTCTGGGCCAATAGATGACTTCTCTAGCACGTTTCTTACACTTCTCAATGCCTAAGTGTCCTTCATGGATTTTGTTTAGCATGAACCGTCTCATAGTAGTGGGAACAGCTATTTTGCTGCCTTTGAAGATGATGCCATCTGCTTCAGAGAGTTCACCTCTGATGTTCCAGTATTCTCTGACTCTAACTGGACATTGCTGCTTCGTTTCTGGCCACCCATCTCTGATGATGCCTAGCAGCTCTTGCAGTTGATCATCTTTCTTTGTCTCTTCGACAATCTGATTTCGTTTGTTTGATGTAACTGGCATGCTCTTGACAATAGCATCTACATAGACTCTGATATCTTCCTCTGTTTCAGCATTCAACTCGGCATTTGGATCTACTGCTCTGGACAATGTATCAGCAGTATACATGTACTTTCCAGGCGTGTACGAGACTTTGAGATCATATCTCTGTACCCTGATGAGTAACCTTTGATTGCGTAGGGGACAGTCACCCAGTGACTTGACAAACAGTGGAATAAGTGGCTTGTGATCAGTCTCCACTTCTACTTGTTGTCCATAGATGTATTGATGGAATCTTTCACATGCATATGTGATTGCCAGTAGTTCCTTTTCGATCTGTGCATATCTAGTCTCTGCATCAGTCATTGATCTAGATGCATATGCGATCGGAACCCAATTTTGATCATGTTGCTGTAGTAGCACTGCACCAATGCCATTCTTTGATGCGTCTGCTGACAGCTTGGTTGGTTTCTTGCAGTCATAGAAATGTAGGACTGGCTCTTGTATCAGAGCTTGTTTCAACTGGTTCCATGCATCTTCTTGTGCATGATCCCATGTCCACACATTCTTTTTGTCTAGTAGACTTCTCAGAGGTGCTGACTTGTTGGACAGATCTGGGATAAACTTCCCTTGGTAATTGATCATACCCAAGAACCTTTGGACATCTTGCCGACATTTCGGTCTTTCCATGTTCAAGATAGCAGACACCTTCTTTGGATCAGGTTGAACTCCTTGATCACTGATCAAGTCACCAATGAATGTGAGTTTCTTGACACTGAACTCGCATTTGTCTTTGTTCAACTTGAGATTCATTTTTCTTGCAATGCTGAGAACTTCTCTCAATCTGTCATCATGCTCCTGTTGGGTAGTTCCCCATACGATCACATCATCCATCATTGTGTTGACTCCCGGAATGTGTGCAAACATTTGGTGCACTATCTTGTGATAGACTTCCGGAGCACTACAAATACCAAAAGGTAGTCTCAAGAACTTGTACCTTCCGTATGGAGTGATAAACGTACAAAGTTTGGAGCTTTCATCATCTAGTTGGATCTGCCAAAAACCACTAGATGCATCTAACTTGCTGAAATACTTGGCTCCTGCAAAGTGTGCAGTTATTTCAGCTCTTGATGGCAATTGATAGTGTTCTCTTTTGACTGCTCGGTTCAGGTCTCTTGGATCTAGACAGATTCTGAGTTGACCATTCTTTTTCATCACCACCACGAGAGAAGAAACCCAATCAGTTGGCTCATCAACTGGTGTGATTACATCCATTCGTTCCATCTTATCTAACTCGGCTTTGAGTTTACTTTGAAGTGGAAATGGAACTTTGCGACATGCATGTTGAACAGGTTGTGCATTCTCTTTCAATGTGATGTGGTGTTTACCAGGAAGACAACCTAGACCTACAAACACATCTTGATAGTCTTGCACTACACTTTTGCCTGTTCCCTGTTCAGTTTGTTTTTCAACATGATACACTCGTTTCACCAGACACAAGTCTTCACTTGTCCGTAATCCTAACAAAGGCTGACGATTTCCAGGAATGACTAGATACGGCACACTGTGTTTGATTCCTTTGTACTCAACTTGTACAAAACAACGACCTTTGACTGGGATAGCTGTTTCATAGTAACCTGTCAACATCACTTTGGCTTTTTGCAGCTTTGGTTTTGGTTTCAATTTGTGAAAGACTGTCTCAGGAAGAAGATTTGCCTGCGCACCAGTATCAATCTTGAATTCAACTGGCTAGTCATTGACTAGTAGATTGACTTTCCATTCTTCTGTGGATTCTTTTGATTCGACAGAACAAATCGTGAAACCTTCTGAATCTACCTCCAAGTGCTGCAGTTCATTGACCTTGGCTACTGGGGTTCTACAACATTTAGCAAAATGGTTTTGCTTACCGCACTTCTTGCATGTTTTACCTTGTGCGGGACATTTTTCTTTGCTATGTCGGTTTCCGCACCTACTACATGCTTCACTGTTAGTACGACCTTTAGGTTTCGACTGTTTTGACTTTGAACCAGATTTCTTCTTAGTCTTGCTGAAAGAATCTACCGGAATTGAGGCGTTTTCCCCTGCGGAACTCAACGCTTGTGCCTGCGTTCGAGTTTGTTCAGCCGCACGACATACTTGCAACGTTTTATCCAATGTGAGATCATCTTGCCTCAACAAACGTTCTCTTAGACCATCGTCTAAAATACCACAGATAATTATGTCCTGAGCACGACTCCGCAATTCTGTTGCGTACTGATCAACACTCTCATTCACTAACTGAGATCTTGTGAAAAATCTATGTCTCTCATACGTCAAATTACGTTTCGGCATGCAATATTCCTCATATTTGTCCAACACTTTCTCAAGCTTCATGCTCTCACCCTCAGCAAATACAAACGTATTATATAATTCCAAGGCAGCATCGCCAATCACGTGTAGAAGCATTGATGTTTGTGACTTTTCGTCTTTTTCAGACATTCCTGAGGCAACATTGTATAGAGTGAATTTCTGTTTGAACCTTTTCCAGTTCTCGGAAATATTTCCCTTTAAGTCGAGTGGAGGAGGTTGACTGAGATTTGCCATTTTGTTTCTTTTTGTTTCTTAGCCTAGTGTACTGACTCACACGAACAGAGTAACAATTAGCTTTTTCTTTTTGTATCTTTACAACAATTACTTTAAGCTCAATTATTAAACTTTCACTGAGTTTTCTGTATGTTCATGTCCCATGTCACGCTTACTGCCCGTTATACTGGAAATGGCCCGGCACAGAAGAGCTATGCACTCCAATCCATACAACGACAGAGCTAACTATTATGGACATAACTA
This sequence comes from Heliocidaris tuberculata, assembly GCA_025618425.1. Classification (NCBI taxonomy): domain Eukaryota; kingdom Metazoa; phylum Echinodermata; class Echinoidea; order Camarodonta; family Echinometridae; genus Heliocidaris; species Heliocidaris tuberculata. Next base: position 7,475,592 of record CM046839.1, read on the forward strand.
CATTCACTTAGACTCTAAGCCCTCTCATCATCTCTCACATCACAAAAAAGAATTGGATTGAACTGGCCTGATTTCAATGAATCCTCCATATAGCTGGGTTGCTCAGCAAAACACTTGCTGCTGTATCCTGACACCATATTATATTCTTACAGAAGACCGGTTAGAGAGCTTGATTGAACTTAAAAGATGGCATAACTTTATTAAGGTACTGTGCAGGCAGACATCTTTGTAGTCAAGTATCCATGTGCAGGTATCATACAAGTACTCATTGTTTCATAACTGACCTGTCATGAGTCATGGGTTACAGGTCATTCTATATTTAACTATACATGCTAGTCTGTATTTGCAGACTCTGTTAACTGGCTATCACTACAATCGGGGTCTTATGAATAGTTTGTGGACCACGCCTGGAAGGCTCTTTGAAGAGTTAAAAAAAAAAAAAAAAAAAAAAAAGGTGACTCTACCATGTCTACTCTTCAAAGAGCCTGGTTTTAAAAAAAATGCTGACTACATGTACTCTTCATAGAGCCTGGGGGTCGTTTCATCAAACCGTCATAACGACAAGATCAGCGACATCTCGACGCTGTCGCTCAACTTGTCCGCTAACCGTTTCACAAAGCCGTATTTGCGAAGATCAGCGACAACTTCCCTGACAAGTGACTTGTCGGTACTCCAAACCTGTCATATCTTTTTAGAATGCCATCACAAGCCAGCTTTTAGTTAGTCTATGGGCTGCGAAAGAATGAAAAATGTAAGTTAAGAGAAAATTATTTCCTGATCTCCAAGCACATTTCTTTATCATTCTTTTTATCAAATAGTTTTACTAATGTTTTTATTTAAATATTTTACAGACGGACAATATGTTTTTATGACTTCTTGACCCCCAACAAGTATGTGAGATTAATATTAAAAATACCCACATCGGTCTACCATAGAAAAAGCGTCTAAAACGGAACAGTCTGTATATACAGACCAATTTAAACGACGACAATTTATCATGTATGTATTTTACCTTTATTTTTCCCTTTTCACGCAATACTTTGATATAAACAATATTAAATGTATTCTTTATAACTGAATATTAAAAATTGGGTCATAAAATATCTTTATATAATCATTTTCTCTAAAGTGTACACGATATGGGTCTTCTTTCCATAGTCAATTACGGTATCCTCTTATTTACAAATCTAGATTCGTACATCGCAAATGCATCCTCAAGTTTTCTCAATTTTATAAATTCCAAGATGCCATAAGTAACACATCTTTTCATGTAAACGGGATATTTGTATCACCAGTATTAATTTTCGCTGCCTTTTTTGACATTTTGGAACAGTTTGGAGAAAACTGAGCCTCAAAGTCTGTTTGGGTAATTGACGATAAATCCAATGGACTGTAGTATAGACTATGTTTTTTAGCCGATGAGTATCGATATCATTGAGTTGTCGTTTATCATGTCTTCGTGAAACAGTTTGTCAAGTCCATGACATTTCCGTAGATCGCCGACAAAGTTATGACTGTCATGGAGTTGATTTGATGAAACGACCCCCTGGTTTTTTAAATCTTGCTCTGCAATATAGCAACCATATTAGAGTCTAAAGAACCTCTTGAAAGTCACCTGTCCTTTACTGTGAGCCAGCTTCTCTTATCTCCTGTTCACCATAGCTTTAGCCCCATTTTTTACCCTAGAATTAAAAAATATTGAAAAAAAAAAGTGAAATATTAATTTTAATGTTAACTGGTAGGTTCACTATTGTCTGAACTTCCCAAAAAAGCCTTTGCTGCACTCTCAGACCCGGAAGTGTCCCACATTGTCATCGACCTACAGTCACTCACGCATTAGACAAAGACAGCGAGATCCGCACAAAATGTGTGCTGTAGATGAACGGAGTACAAGGCAGTGTAACGCTGAGCGGTTCCGACGCGGCATGATAAATTTAATTGTGCTAATATCTTGCATGCGTATATACTCCTGTGTAAGCGTGTGACGGTGTGAGGTATTAGCACAATTAAATTTAGCATGCCGTGTCAGAACCGCTCAGCGTTGCACTGCTTTGTACTTAATAAGATTTTTGAGACACTAACTCTTTAGAATATCAGGAAGAGATTCTTGTTGTTTCAAGTCATATCTTAGGTGTGCAGACATAGGGCTCGATCCCCATTATAAACATAGGCCTAGCTTCTACTTAAGGCTAAAAGGGATTGAAAAAAAGGGAAAAAAACAGACATGGTGTTCTGGACTTGGACAGAATGAATGGATACTTGGTAAGTTGATAGTCTACAAAGACCCAAAGACAAAGTAGACCTACCATATTTCAGAGTTTTTCAATTTTAGCATGGTCAAATTTGCTAGAAAATCAAAGATCCTTTGAATTTGAACACTGTTTTGTTTTTTGTTTGATTTATGTTTATTTTGTTTTTGTTTTTGCTGCTGCTGCTGCTGCAAATATAAAATCATTCACAAAGTTTAACATTGTGAAAACACATACCATTCAGATACACTTTCTCCCTTCTCTAATCCATCAGAATCCAAGTGCATCATCAGTGGATAGTCCTGCCTCATCTCCATCAGGACCAGTCATCCTGAAGAAAGATGGTTCCATCTCAATCTCCATCCAGGCTAAACCAGGAGCCAAACACAATGGCATTTCAGGTAAAGAAGATAATGTGCATTACAGTTGCTTGTTGGAGTTCGCGTCAGTTGGTATGCAATATCCTGGGCATCATTTCATCAAACCGTCATAAGTACAAATTCGCCGACATCCAATTGAAACGTGTGTATTAAAATTAACATGCGTTTCAATGGGATGTCAGCGAACTAGTACTTATGATGGTTTGATGAAACGCTGCCCTTATGAATAGACAACTTTAGCGGAACGTTGGGCTCGGACAATGGAAGTGGGGGGGGGGGGACCTTTTGTCCGCAAACAAAAGGTGCCCCCCACTTTCATTGTCCCAGCCCTGTGTTTCAGGATTACCTATCATAGCACTAATTAAGGTATTGTAGGTGGATTCCATCTATAGAAATACAATCACATGTATGTAAGAAAAGAGTTAAATTGTTCATGAAAACGGGTTCACATCAGTATGTTTCTTACATGTATATACAGAAACAACAGATGGAATAAGATCTTTTTGTTTTTGTATTATCTTTTTATTGACCTTTGATAGGGCAGCATTCTATTAGCAAATATATCCTTCAATCATTGAGATAAGCATTTGAACTACATTCGATCCTATTTTCAAAGTAGTACCAGGGATGTTGCTGTGGCAGATTTTTTGCAATATATCTGTGAGTCAGAAACCATCCAAAATAGTCAGCGGTCAGCAACCATGTCTTGCATCTGTGCATGAGTTAAAATGAACTTCATTCAGGCAGTGTTGAACTCTTTCTTTTTAAACAAAATTTGTATGTTTTGTTTTTTTGATAAAGAGATCTCTTTCTCTCTCTCCTTGAACTTTAATACAGGTTCATGGATTGTGAAGTTAGATATCATGGAATAATGTTCATTTGGAATGACTAACGGAAAAAGACTCAATGTTGAAAACTGGTCTCACAAGAATTTTATTTGTGATACATCTTTATAAACTTGGTGGCACTGCAAGCAGTATTAATTAACAAATGTGATGTTTCTGTTGTATTTCTTAATTTTCTCTCTTGTAGGGGTTGAGGCAGAGGGTGTAGGAGTACAGATTAGTGCCCCTCCTGTAGAAGGAGAAGCGAACACTGAACTTGTCAAATACCTGGCTTCTGTCCTGGGGCTTCGGAAAAGTGATGTCACTTTGGAGAGGGTCAGTACCATGAAATACTTCTCAGTTTATCCCTTAATCTGCCCCAATGTACCAAACCCAATGGGGTCCATTCATTATTCATAAGGACCGCTATTCATAGAAAACTGCTATTCATTTAACACGCGTTATGAATAGCGGTTCTTATGAATAGTTATGAATATTGGTCCTTATGAATGGAAGGCCTTATGAATAGCGAGGTAATTTGTCTATGGTTTGCTCACTATGTAGAAGGACCACTATTCATACAAACTGCTATTCATTTAGTCATGCGTTATGGATAGCGGTCCTTATGAATAAGTGGTCCTTATGAATAGGGGTCCTTATGACTAGCGAAGTTACCCCAACCCAATGCCATAGTGCTAACCCTTTTTGTGCCAGCCACTAATCCTTTGTGGGCCCCCGTCTGCCGGGTTTAGTTTTGGGGTGCTTAAGCACGAACAAACAGTGCTATGCAGATCAGTACACAAGGTTCTGGCATCATATGGGTTTGTAGTATTTTCCTCATCCTCACTTCATCTTTTTCTTTAATTTCTCACTTTCATTTCCAATTGTACAAAGTCATTCATCCTGCTTCACTAGCAAGGGATGAGAACAAACACTTTTCATCTCCATCTTTGTTAGAGATACACTTCTCAAAGTTATCTCATCGAGGCAACACGTCAGTTTGAGAACGTCATCTCTTCATATCAGAATTTGTTTCCTTCATCTCACTTGGAGCAATTTCTACAATCATACCTATTCTCTACATTCTACTCCTGCACCTCACTTGGAGAAATCATTACTATCTTACATTGTATATATCATCTCTGCAATTCACTCAGAGATCAATCCAAAATCTCGCTTGAGCTAGCCAGGTAGTTTTGTGATAATTTCTGTGGTGATATTTTGTGTACCTATTTTGGGGAAATTGTGCAATATTGATATTAGTGGAGGATTCATGCCCGGGAAACGCCTACACGCGTAAAGTCGGTAAGTGGTGATTACTTCTTATTCCCATCTCACCTATAATTAGTAACCAACCTCTTCACTGGTGACCCCGACGTGATCAAACCCGACCAACGTGTGAGCAGCATTCATCCTTCGTCAAATAACTTGCATTTATTGTCACCCTTTCCTTCAACTGTTTTACTCACATTACTATCACCATGCCAACTGATAATCAGACCGATTCTTCAACAACTTCTTCTTCGGAAACTACTTCTAGCTCACCCTCTGTCTCTAATGTACAACTCAAGCTTCCTCCTTTCTGGCCAAATGATCCTACCATTTGGTTCGCCCAGGTAGAGGCGCAGTTCACAACCCGAGGCGTCACTGCTCAGGCAACTAAATTTGCCTACGTTGTCGCATCCCTTCAGCCTGAATATGCTCAAGAAATTCGGGATATTCTCATCTCACCCCCGAAGGAAAAGCCATACGACAAACTAAAGGCTGAGCTTATTCAGAGGACATCAGCATCCGAGCAAAAACGCCTACATCAGCTACTCATTTCAGAGGAGCTGGGAGATCGCAAACCCTCTCAGTTACTCCGAAAAATGAAGCAACTTTTAGGAACCAACAAGCTGGAGGAGAACATTCTGAAGCAACTTTTCCTACAGAGGCTCCCAACCAATGTCCAACTTGTACTGGCTTCAACTAGGGACTCTATGGAGATAGAAAAGCTTGCGGATTTGGCGGACAAAATTATTGAGACTTCTTCTCCATCGAACTATCACGCTATCTCAAACCTGTCTTCTTCCTCTCACCCTTCTCTTTTTTCTTCTTCTTCTGCTGAGATGCAAGAACTCAAGGCTCAAATTTCACAGCTTTCATTGCAAGTTCAAGCCCTGTCTTCTCAGCCTAATCGAGGCCGAAGTCGCAGCCGTGATAGCGGTTCTCGTCAAAAACAAGACCAAAAAGCGAGAAGTCCCAGCTCACAACGCCATGCTGGAGGGGACTGCTATTATCACTGGAGGTTCGGTAGTGAGGCCAAGAAATGCTCTCCTCCCTGCTCTTTCAAAACTGCTTCTACCAACCAGGGAAACGACCAAGCCAGCGACTAGCGGCGACAAGTCCCACTGGCACCACACAAAATAGTCGTCTCTTCTACATTACTGATAGGAAAACTGGAATTCAATTTCTTGTTGACACTGGAGCTGAAGTGAGCGTTCTTCCTCCTTCAAAATCCGAGAGAAATCACCCTTCTTCGAAATTTCATCTGCAAGCAGTAAATCGCTCAAGTATTACTACTTATGGAGAGCGAAGCCTGACTCTCGACGTCGGCTTACGTCGAGCTTGCAGATGGATTTTCATCATTGCTGATATTTCCACACCTATCCTAGGGGCAGACTTCCTACATCACTTTGGCTTGCTTGTAGATGTTCGCAATCTTCGACTCATCGACTCAATTACCAATCTATCCGTAAGGGGCATCCTTTCTTCTTCTCCTTCTGTCAGTCCTATGTTTGTAAAGCCAGACAGTCAAGCTGCTTACAAATCTCTTCTTGATCAATTTCCAGACATCACACGCCCCGTCTACAAAGAAACCAAAATCAAACACTCCGTCACCCATCACATTGTGACGAGAGGCCCTCCCGTTTCAGCCCGTCCTCGTCGCCTAGCAACCGACAGGTACAGCATTGCTAGGGCTGAATTCGACCACATGCTGGAACTAGGGATAATCCAACCATCAAGCGGCAACTGGGCATCCCCACTTCATATGGTGCCCAAGAAAACCCCTGGGGACTGGAGACCATGCGGAGACTATCGTGCACTCAACAAGAATACGGTGCCCGATAAATATCCGATCCCTCATCTCCAGGATTTCACTTCTGCTCTGGCAGGCAAGCGAGTCTTCTCAAAACTCGACCTCGTCAGAGCCTATCATCAAATCCCAGTCAATCAATCTGACGTACACAAAACAGCCATAACCACACCCTTTGGGTTATTTGAGTTTGTGCGCATGCCTTTTGGGCTACGTAATGCTGCACAAACTTTTCAACGATTCATTGATGAGGTAACCCGTGGTCTTCCCTTTGTGTACGCCTACATCGACGACCTCCTGATCGCAAGCGAAACACAAGAGGAGCATGTACAACACCTGCAACTTCTCTTTACTAGACTTGCAAAATATGGAGTCGTCATCAACCCAGCCAAGTGTGAATTTGGCGCATCCTCCCTCACCTTTCTCGGCCATATCGTTGATGAGAACGGCATCCGCCCTCTTTCCGAGAAAGTCAAGGTCATCAACGACTTCCCTGTCCCTGATTCTCTGCGCAAACTTCGTGAGTTTCTTGGACTAGTCAACTTCTATCGGCGTTTCATTCCTGATTGTGCAGCTACCACACAACCACTCACTGATCTACTGGCTTGCAAGCAGAAAAATAAGGCAATCCATCTCGACGAGGCAGCCCTCAATGCATTCCACTCCGTCAAGACAGCATTAGCTAACGCTACACTTCTTTCACACCCTAACCCTAATGCACCACTTTGCATAATGGTTGATGCATCAGATGTCGCTGTTGGAGGTGTGTTGCAGCAACAAGTTGACGATGACTGGCAACCCATCGCCTTCTTCTCTAAACGTCTGCAGCCAGCAGAGACCAGATATAGCACTTTCGGACGTGAACTTCTCGCTATCTACCTCACCATTCGTCACTTCAAGCATGCACTAGAAAGACGGCAATTCTGTGTCTACACAGACCACAAACCACTAATAAATGCCTACAACTCTAGACCAGACAGGTATTCACCACGTGAAGTCAGGCATCTAGACTACATATCCCAATTCACGACAGATATTAGGCATATTAGTGGAAAACACAATGTAGTGGCAGACACACTCTCCCGCATGGAAATCAACTCTCTCAAATCATCTTCCACCATTGATTTCAATGCCATCGCCACTGCACAGGAGGATGACGAGGAACTCAAGCAACTCACTACAACCTCGCTCAAACTCCAACCTCTACCACTCCCTACTTCTGACTCAACTATTCTATGCGACACTTCTACTACAAATCCTCGCCCTTACATCCCAGCCAAATTTCGTCGAGTTGTGTTTGATGCTCTTCACAACCTATCTCACCCCGGCATCAATGCTACTCAGAAACTCATCACTGAGCGATTTGTATGGCCTGGAATCAACAAAGATGTCAGAAGTTGGACCAAAACTTGCATACAGTGCCAACGTTGCAAAGTACATCGTCATACCAAGACACCGATAGGTACTTTTGCAACACCAGACGCTAGATTCGACCACGTCCACATCGATCTCGTGGGACCCCTCCCTCCTTCAAATGGCAATGCATATCTCCTCACTTGTGTTGACCGTTTCACTCGATGGCCTGAGGCAATACCAATCTCCGACATATCAGCCGAGACTGTTGCCCAAGCTTTCATTTCACAATGGGTATCTCGCTTCGGAGCTCCCTCAACCATCACTACCGACAGAGGACGACAATTTGAATCATCTCTCTTTCAAGCCCTAACTCATCTTCTTGGCAGCTCTAGGATTCGAACTACATCTTATCACCCAGCATCAAATGGACTCGTTGAGCGCTTTCATAGACAACTCAAAGCATCTCTCAAAGCTACAACTAGTGTGAGATGGACTGAAACTCTCCCTCTCGTCATGCTTGGAATCCGGACTGCAGTCAAATCTGATTTAGGTTGTTGCGCAGCTGAACTGGTATACGGAACTACAATAAGATTGCCAGGTCAGTTTGTGGCACCTAGTCAGAATGATTGTGATATGGACCCTAGCAACTACATCCACCGACTACGGAGACAAATGCAGAACCTCAGACCTCAGCCCACTCGTGCTCGACAACGCAAACCACAGGTCCATCCTGATCTCACAACATGCACCCATGTATTTGTGCGACATGATGCAGTCAAGAAACCTCTCCAACCACCATACGACGGCCCGTTCGAAGTCATCAGACGAGCTGACAAGTTTTTCATCATCCAACTCAAAGGAAAACAAGACAGCGTCAGTCTCGACCGTTTGAAACCTGCATACTTGGACTCGCCTGTCAAATCTACTACTGACCCAGATCCCACACTCTCACAGGACCCCAAACCTTCACAAGCACCTACTACACCAACCTCTCAGCCTCACCCTCCCTCTGTCATTCCTCCTTCATCTGCTACTAAATACAGACAAACTCGTTCCGGCAGAAGAGTACACTTTCCAAAGCGCTATGTTCAAGTTTGGCATTTCAAATGAGGAATTATTTCATTTCATTCGGACTACATGTATTTTCTCTATTTTCTCTATTATCGACCGTTTCATTTTATTCAACGTTCTAGGAGGGGGCTGATGTAGTATTTTCCTCATCCTCACTTCATCTTTTTCTTTAATTTCTCACTTTCATTTCCAATTGTACAAAGTCATTTTGAGAGGACATTGCCCTTTGTACTAGAAGTCACTACCACTCCTGTGTTATCACATTTATTTATCAACAAGTGGTCAGCTGCATAGCCATCACACATTAGTGACTCACCCTCAATTCAAGGAATTGCAACAATACTCTCTTTCTCTTTCATCCTGCTTCACTAGCAAGGGATGAGAACAAACACTTTTCATCTCCATCTTTGTTAGAGATACACTTCTCAAAGTTATCTCATCGAGGCAACACGTCAGTTTGAGAACGTCATCTCTTCATATCAGAATTTGTTTCCTTCATCTCACTTGGAGCAATTTCTACAATCATACCTATTCTCTACATTCTACTCCTGCACCTCACTTGGAGAAATCATTACTATCTTACATTGTATATATCATCTCTGCAATTCACTCAGAGATCAATCCAAAATCTCGCTTGAGCTAGCCAGGTAGTTTTGTGATAATTTCTGTGGTGATATTTTGTGTACCTATTTTGGGGAAATTGTGCAATATTGATATTAGTGGAGGATTCATGCCCGGGAAACGCCTACACGCGTAAAGTCGGTAAGTGGTGATTACTTCTTATTCCCATCTCACCTATAATTAGTAACCAACCTCTTCAGGTTAAATTGATGTCATCCACTGATCTTACGAGATGGATGTCATGTAAGTGAATATAAAGGTGATCATTTGGGGGAGGGTGTTGAATGGGATTATGTGATCTTCTTTATACGTCTTTTTCCCCCTTTCTGTTTTATATGCAAAATTGATACTGTTTCACATTTTTGTTGTACTTTACAGCATAATGTCATAGCAAGATTTCATTATAATGATTTCACTTTTCTGGTTACATTCCTCTCCCCCCCCCCCCCCCCCCCCTCTCTCTCTCTCTCTTCTCCTCTTTCTCTTTCTCTCTCTTTATGTCTGTCTTTCTATTTCTACATCTCTCTAATATCTCTCTCATTTCTTTTGCTTTCTTTATGTGCCTTCCACTTTTTATCTCTTTCCCTTTCTCCCTCTGTATCTCATTCTCCACTTCTCTTTCTGCTATTCTTTACCAAATCCTCACTACAGGGATCAAAATCAAGAACCAAGACCATCAGTGTGACATCACAAACTCTCTCAGTGGATCAGATCCTTCAGAAGCTTCAAGAGGAAATTGATAATGGATGACTCTCGCTGGTGTTGGAATAGGCCTACTGACATCTTTGACTTCAATCTTGGTGCTCTTGCAGGTGTTCCTGTTAATAAACAGTTTGAATTCTCGTATGCCACTGAAATTACATCTCTTGTGTCGGAATGTTTTTCCCCAAGTGGTAATGTTGTAAGCATAAAAACCTTTAAATTATTCAGAGACCTCCTAAAAGGCTACTCTCTGAAGGAGACTAAAGCCTGGATCACATATGCTGCTCGGTTTACCGTTTTTTTTTTTTTTAAAGCGTACTGTGTTTCAAAGTTGTGTACCAGTATCTCTTAACACAGTACCCACAGATAAGCGAATACGCTTAGGACCTTTGTTGCTAGCAGCTGCTTTTTTCTTCCCCACTGGTAATTCATTTACATTTTTAATTAAAATGTGCTGCCTTTTACAGCAGGATATGTTAATGAGCCTTAAAGAGTAAATTTATTGTGAATTATTTACAGATATTAGTTTGGTTACAATCAAATGATGTTTATTGATTTGGATTGTGTTAAACTGGACTTAATTATTTTTTTTAAATGTTTGATCATGGAACAAACAAATGTGATCCTTGACAAGTACCTTGAATTCGTCAAATGTGCAATTTAAAGCTATTTTCCTTCAAAAGCTTACTTATTCACTTCTCAAATGTCGGTAATTACCGGTTTATTGTTATACCATAAAGGATCATCCTCTCACTTCCTATACAAAACTGAGCTGTTAGCATTGAAACCAAACTGCATAACATTGTTCTAAGGTCTGTTACATGACCTTCCCTTAACACATGACCTGAGCTTGTACCACCATGAAAAGTTGTTTTATGGATGTCTCCCTCAGCTACAGTGATCTCATGGAAGCCATGAGCAAGGTCCAAGCTACAAAAGTGAACTCCTCTCAATGCCTCCTGTGCTTTTTCAGTCCCTCCTGCGCTTTTTCAATCCTTGGGAGAGGATTTGCTTCTTTATGCATCTTATAATTAAGAGTGCTCTAGTTAACACATAAACTTGCTGTCCTTCTTTCTTACCAGAACCATAGGACTTGCATAGAGCCTTGCTCTTTCTTTTAGGAATTTGTGAGTTTCATACTCTTGTCTACCAGTGTGAAATTGTTTGACTTTCCAAACTTACGACATTGCTCGCCTGATGCTTGGCATGGCTTTACCTTGTCCGTGGCTAGTGTTCCCCCATCGCCTGCAGTTTCTGTCTTTTTTGTCTTTTGTCATCCTGGTCTTTCTCTGTGGGGCTTTTTTTATCGCGTCACCTCCTGTAAGCTTCTGTTTGATCCCTCAGCAGTTAGCTTGTTGCCTTGCTTCTGACTCACTTCCATGGCTCAACAAATGCCAATTGCCTTTTGCAAAGTCAAGTCTTTCTCCAGCAGAAGTCGCGCTCTTGTGGCGTTGTCTCCGATTCCTACTACAGTTCTATCCTCAATGAGACTGTCAGTAAGTCATTCAAGTGCACATATTTTTGCCTTGGTTTCAGATCCATTACAAATTGATAGATTGATCCATCAGCCTTTTGGCTTTTGAGTGTTAAATACATGTCACTCAAACAAAATATGTTTGGGGTTCGAAATGGTCTGAAAACTTCTCCAGCAGCATTTTCATATCTTCCTATCCTGTATGGCCATCTCCACTGGCAACCAGACACAAATTAGAAGTCTGTCTCCATGTTTTTCCAATACTCTTCTACATTCCCATAAAGTGAAAAAGGCTTTTGTGTTCTCATTCTCTCCATTATCTCATAATAATGTTCACTCCTTACACCATTAAAAGATGGTACATTAAGGAGGCATGCACAAGCATGTGTGTAGTGGATGAGCAACTTTTAATACAAGTGATATCGTATGTTACACTGCATGAGCTGCTGACAGCTGACTCTGGAATGTGGCGATCGGGTCAATCCCATGACTGTGCTCTGTATGAGTATGAGCATGCATGAGCCTAGTCCTCGTACTTAGTTTCATTAAAATTTGGTAGTGCAGAAGAGGTCATTCCTTTATTTGTGTGTACCATATTCTGACCTCCTCCTGACTTTGTTATTTTGGTCAAATTTCTCTTTTAGGCCTTTTTTTTCCACCCACCCAATTTCTTCCTCCTTAGTTTCTATGGCCACGTCACTGTGTTTACTCAGGGTGGAGTGGATGGCTGCAGAGTTGGTAGCAGTGGCCCTGATCGATAGCCAGAGATGTTTGGACTGCTCAAATCAAGAGGCGAAGGTAAACGTTTTTTCGTTGGTGCTCTGGGCACCGTTTTATCCTGAGTGGGGAGGTAGGCCACTTTGTTCTGTGCCAGATGGCTGGCGATTATGATCTCGTCCTTTGCTTGCTGAGTGGTGGTCTTGATCATTGACATAGTCCTCAAGAAACTGCCTGTCTATAGTACATGTAGTGTGTGGGGGAGCTTGACTGGTGACATAAGCCAGTTCAAGCAGAATATTGTTGATGAGGGGCAGTAGGCAGTGTTCCCTATCAAGGGTGTGATTCAAGAATTGGGGTCTATGCGCACACAGAATCTTCTGTTTGATTTCTGGACTAATACTAACCTGGAAACCCAATCGGTGGGTTGTTGTACATGGTCTATCCCACCTAGGGATTCTTATGCCTTGTTTTATTATGTTCACTTTGATATTCCAATAAAAATCAGAAGTTTTCACATCTTCAATAAAAACTTGAATGTAAAAATAGGCACCCCATCCAACAGCTTTATAGAGCTGCAGCTTACAATCCCTGGCTGAACTTCTTGAAAATTCTTGATGAAATTAATGTCATTTGAGTACCCCATGTCAGTCCAGGCCTGACACTGCTACATGGGGTCAATCTTGCTTGCTGAGAATTAAGCTTGGAAGTCTTGATTTAACTAGGTTGACAGCAAAGCTCTTTCCTCAGTAGTATATGACATCACTCCAAAGTATAGTTATATGCAGAGGTAATCATGGTGATGTCAACTGCTGATAGCATCCCAAGAACCATGACTACAGCCGCCTTGGCTAGCGCCAGGCCTGGCTGGGCCAGGTCTTTGTTCATGGCTGTATCACTTTCAGTATGATGATATACGGCCTCTCTTATCCATGTGGTGGACTTCTTGCTGTCTTGTGATAGAAAGTTGCTGTTATTCCAGTTTATTGAATGATTTGTGGTAGCAACATGATCACTGATAGATGATTTCTTAAACTGGCATGTTGCTTCCTTCTTTCTGCCTCTGGAAAAGTGGGCATCTCCCACTCCTTTCACCTCATGTTGATGCTCAGCTTAACTGTTTCCAAGCTTTCTGGATGGTATCCGATAGACTACCCCAATCGTCTAATTTGCTTTTGTCTTTGGGGTGTACAAGTAGAGCCTGAAGTTTGGTGTGCAGTCTCATGGCAGTTGAGATGATGTACTTGTAGACGTTTTGAAGGCTTCTGATACTCTTTTGACATGTGTGATGGCGGGCATTCCTTTGCTTGATTGGTGGGGCACCCTCTTTGTTCTTGTTGAGGTGTTTTTGTTGGGGTTTTTCTTTGTGCTTTTTTCAAAGGTCCACATGTTTAAGGAAAGGGAAAAATGTGCACATGAAAGTGTCTCCTGTACCTCCCCCAGAGGCTGCATCTTTGTTCCCCAGTCCTTCAGCCTCATCTGAGGAGCTTGCTTGTCCGAAAGATATTGTAACAAAATTATGAAATGTTACAGGATGAGTTGGAAATGAATGAGGCAGAGTCAGTGAGTTTAAGCTTCAAGTGAATAAAGTTTATTGCAGAGAAAAATCAGTTGCAATACAATATACAATAACCGTGTACTCTGGTCCTGGTATACAATTGTAAGTGGAGTGTTATTAACTTGGCGGTGAGAGCAAGATTTCGAGAAGTAAGTCCCTGTTCTTCGATTTTCTTTGGCTTTTATATGGAACTATATCGAGCAGGCTGTCCTCCGAGTAAGGAAACAACCCGACCTCGAGCAGAGGACAGAGTCTGACCTCAGCTCACAGTCAATCAGGGGGCTGCACACAACTGAAAGACCGTCCTTGCCGTTACATAACACAAGGGCAAGCAAGCTCGCTCAACAAGCGAGATCCTGGCGTTATGTAACATAAGGCTAGACTTGCTTGAGGTCGAAAAACAACTTAATCCTGGATGCGCAGGCAAGGCCGAAAAACAAAGTCTTAAAAGTTGCCAAGGACTAGAGTTATAATTTACATCAAAATCATGAACTACTAATTGTACTTCTTACTGATGAATTCTGGAGAAAATAGTATATCCAAATTCGTTACAATATGTTGAATATGTCTGGAGACATTTCTTCATCTGTTGGTCTTCGTACATCAGTCTTGGGCAATGTGGTGTCGCTATCATCTGAGAGCTTCGCCATGTTGTCTTCTCAGAATCTTGGAGGGGCCGTCTACTAATCAAAGCTTAAAAAAGCTAACCCAACATAGATCATGAGGTGACATACTTAGTGCCATGTACTAGTGGCATTAACATATTTTTCAAGTAAAGACGTACATGCACTTATTCACTAAAAAATATTTTCTATCAATAAAATGAGTATTTACTGTTACATCGGTACTCCATAAAGGGTCATATTATTGGGTCCTACACAAAATTGAGCTAAAATGTTGAAACCAGACCATATAAGCCTAACATTGTCTTGTGGGTCAATTATGGTGTATTCAGGTATGATGTTAGGTGCTGATATACATATACTGTCTGGAGATTAAAGAAAGGAGTTACATAAACTCAGATGCTCTCTTCAATTTTCATTTTCTTTCAATAATTTGCACATTTTACCCTGTCCTGTGAATAATCTGACTGTAATTGATGTAACTTTAGATATGACACTTTGAATTATTAAACACTGTACAATCAGAGATTTTGTATTTTTGTGGATAATAAAATTTATATTAAACTTGACATAGTCCTCAAGAAACTGCCTGCCTATAGTACATGTAGTGTGTGGGGGAGCTTGACTGGTGACAGAAGCCAGTTCAAGCAGAATATTGTTGATGAGGGGTAGTAGGCAGTGTTCCCTATTAAGGGTGTGATTCAAGAATTGGGGGTCTATGCGCACACAGAATCTTCCGTTTGATTTCTGGACTAATACTAACCTGGAAACCCAATCCGTGGGTTGTTGTACATGGTCTATCCCACCTAGGGATTCTTATGCCTTGTTTTATTATGTTCACTTTGATATTCCAATAAAAATCAGAAGTTTTCACATCTTCAATAAAAACTTGAATGTAAAAATTGGCACCCCATCCAACAGCTTAATAGAACTGCAGCTTACAAATCCCTGGGTGAACTTCTTGAAAATTCTTGATGAAATTAATGTCATTTGAGTACCCCATGTCAGTCCAGGCCTGACACTGCTACATGGGGTCAATCCTGCTTGCTGAGAATTAAGCTTGGAAATCTTAATTTAACTAGGTTGTCAGCGAAGCTCTTTCCTCAGTAGTATATGACATCACTCCAAAGTATAGTTATATGCAGAGGTAATCATGGTGATGTCAACTGCTGATAGCATCCCAAGAACCATGACTACAGCCGCCTTGGCTAGCGCCAGGCCTGGCTGGGCCAGGTCTTTGTTCATGGCTGTTTCACTTTCAGTATGATGATATACGGCCTCTCTTATCCATGTGGTGGACTTCTTGCTGTCTTGTGATAGAAAGTTGCTGTTATTCCAGTTTATTGAATGATTTGTGGTAGCAACATGATCACTGATAGATGATTTCTTAAACTGGCATGTTGCTTCCTTCTTTCTGCCTCTGGAAAAGTGGGCATCTCCCACTCCTTTCACCTCATGTTGATGCTCAGCTTAACTGTTTCCAAGCTTTCTGGATGGTATCCGATAGACTACCCCAATCATCTAATTTGCTTTTGTCTTTGGGGTGTACAAGTAGAGCCTGAAGTTTGGTGTGCAGTCTCATGGCAGTTGAGATGATGTACTTGTTGTAGACGTTCTGCAAGGCTTCTGATACTCCTTTGACATGTGCGATGGCGGGCATTCCTTTGCTTGATTGGTGGGGCACCCTCTTTGTTCTTGTTGAGGTGTTTTTGTTGGGGTTTTTCTTTGTGCTTTTTTTAAAGGTCCACATGTTTAAGGAAAGGGAAAAATGTGCACATGAAAGTGTCTCCTGTACCTCCCCCAGAGGCTGCATCTTTGTTCCCCGGTCCTTCAGCCTCATCTGAGGAGCTTGCTTGTCCGAAAGATATTGTAACAAAATTATGAAATGTTACAGGATGAGTTGGAAATGAATGAGGCAGAGTCAATGAGTTTAAGCTTCAAGTGAATAAAGTTTATTGCAGAGAAAAATCAGTTGCAGTACAATATACAATAACCGTGTACTCTGGTCCTGGTATACAATTGTAAGCGGAGTGTTATTAACTTGACGGTGAGAGCAAGTTCTCGAGAAGTAAGTCCCTGTTCTTCGATTTTCTTTGGCTTTTATATGGAACTATATCGAGCAGGCTGTCCTCCGAGTAAGGAAACAACCCGACCTCGAGCTGAGGACAGAGTCTGACCTCAGCTCACAGTCAATCAGGGGGCTGCACGTGACTGATAGACTGTCCTTGCCGTTACGTAACACAAGGGCAAGCAAGCTCGCTCAACAAGCGAGATCCTGGCGTTATGTTAAACACAAGGCTAGACTTGCTTGAGGTCGAAGATCAACTTAATCCTGGATGCGCAGGCAAGGCTCAAAAACAAAGTCTTAAAAGTTGCCAAGGACTAGATTTATAATTTACATCAAAATCATGAACTACTAATTGTACTTCTTACTGATGAATTTTGGAGAAAATAGAATATCCAAATTCGTTACAATATGTTGAATATGTCTGGAGACATTTCTTCATCCGTTGGTCTTCGTACATCAGTCTTGGGCAATGTGGTGTCGCTATCATCTGAGAGCTTCGCCATGTTGTCTTCTCAGAATCTTGGAGGGGCCGTCTACTAATCAAAGCATAAAAAAGGGAACCCAACATGGATCATGAGGTGAGTGCCATGTACTAGTGGCATTAACATATTTTTGTCCCCGCCGAACGAAGTTCGCGAGGGGACTATGAAACGGGCTCCGTACGTGTGTGCGTGTGTGTGTGTGTGTGTGTGTGTGTGTCCGTCCGTCCGTCCGTCCGTCCGTCTGTCCGTGTGTGCTCAAATGTTAGAAAATGCTACTTCTCCGTCATTTCTTGGCCGATTTTGATTCCGATTGTTTTATCTGATAGGGCTGGGTGGGGGCTTCCAAACTTCTACACAGAATTTTGAAATTCATTAATTATGCAAATTTATGCAAGTTTATTCAAAATCGACGAAAAATGCTACTTCTCTATTTCACATCGGATTTTGATTTCGATTGTTTTATCTGATAGGGCTGGGTGGGGGCTTCCAAACTTCTACACAGAATTTTGAAATTCAATAATTATGCAAATTTATGCAAATTTATTCAAAATTGACGAAAAATGCTACTTCTCCTCTATTTCACATCGGATTTTGATTCCGATTGTTTTATCTGATAGGGCTGGGTGGGGGCTTCCAAACTTCTACACAGAATTTTGAAATTCATTATTCATGCAAATTTATGCAAATTTATTCAAAATGGCTGAAGGTTCATAATGTTTTCATGTTTTATATTTCAGTTGTATACATGCATTGTTGGTATTCTCTTCTTTTGCATGCAGTAACATTATTATTTTATTCACTAAAGTTTTTCACTGAAGTTTTAAGGTTCAGGCTAGTTAATTTCCACAGATCTGCACTTCCGGCGGGGACATTTATTACGCATTGCATAATTTACTCATTC
Source organism: Heliocidaris tuberculata (assembly GCA_025618425.1). Lineage (NCBI taxonomy): Eukaryota > Metazoa > Echinodermata > Echinoidea > Camarodonta > Echinometridae > Heliocidaris > Heliocidaris tuberculata. The sequence goes on from CM046839.1 coordinate 7,493,694, forward strand.
ACTTGTTCAAGTAAAGACTTACATGCACTTATTCACTAAAAAATATTTTCTATCAATAAAATGAGTATTTACTGTTACATCGGTACTCCATAAAGGGTCATATTATTGGGTCCTACACAAAATTGAGCTAAAATGTTGAAACCAGACCATATAAGCCTAACATTGTCTTGTGGGTCAATTATGGTGTATTCAGGTATGATGTTAGGTGCTGATATACATATACTGTCTGGAGATTAAAGAAAGGAGTTACATAAACTCAGATGCTCTCTTCAATTTTCATTTTCTTTCAATAATTTGCACATTTTACCCTGTCCTATGAATAATCTGACTGTAATTGATGTAACTTTAGATATGACACTTTGAATTATTAAACACTGTACAATCAGAGATTTTGTATTTTTGTGGATAATAAAATTTATATTAAACTTGACATAGTCCTCAAGAAACTGCCTGCCTATAGTACATGTAGTGTGTGGGGGAGCTTGACTGGTGACAGAAGCCAGTTCAAGCAGAATATTGTTGATGAGGGGCAGTAGGCAGTGTTCCCTATTAAGGGTCTGATTCAAGAATTGGTCTATGCGCACACAGAATCTTCCGTTTGATTTCTGGACTAACAGTAACCTGGAAACCCAATCGGTGGGTTGTTGTACATGGTCTATCCCACCTAGGGATTCTTATGCCTTGTTTTATTATGTTCACTTTGATATTCCAATAAAAATCAGAAGTTTTCACATCTTCAATAAAAACTTGAATGTAAAAAAATGGCACCCCATCCAACAGCTTTATAGAACTGCAGCTTACAAATCCCTGGGTGAACTTCTTGAAAATTCTTGATGAAATTAATGTCATTAGAGTACCCCATGTCAGTCCAGGCCTGACACAGCTACATGGGGTCAATCCTTTTTCATTTTCTTTCAATAATTTGCACATTTTACCCTGTCCTGTGAATAATCTGACTGTAATTGATGTAACTTTAGATATGACACTTTGAATTATTAAACACTGTACAATCAGAGATTTTGTATTTTTGTGGATAATGAAATTTACATTAAACTCCAGAATGTTTTTATCAATTAAATGATTTTGTCTGTGAAAGAAATTACAGTGCAGCTGAATAAAGAAAAAAGAAGAGGGGAGAAAAGAAAGTGATACAAGAAGAAAGAGATAGAGGTGTGATGCAGTGAAAGGTGAGAGAAAAGGGAATACTGTATAACACAGAAAGTTATAAGGACCAGGGGTGATATTCTGAAAATTGTAACTTTTGTTGTAACTTTTGTTGTATCTTCCGGAGATAATACCTCGCTAATATTGTTGTAAGTTGGTATTCTGAAAATTATCTTAAACAGATATTATCTGTCTAAGGACCGCCTTTATATTATCTTTGACACGCCCATTTTTTTACACTTTACCAATCAAGATGGATTTTACATAGGTAGGTTAACCAGTAGGAGAACCCTTATGTCAAACATAAGAATGGGCTTTGCGCGTATATCAATTTCGAGCGTAGTTATTAAATTACGCGTTTTATAATGCGCCATGCGCTATTGGACTACAATTAATTAACATAATGGCTCACCCTCTTCTGCTCGAACCAAGTCACATATTGATGTAAAATCACCGAATTCCACCTGTAATTTCTTTAAAATGTCTTTTCTATGAGATCTTGAATCACACACAGTCTCCATCTTGCTATTCAAGCATGTACTGTCTGATTCTAGTGAAAAGGATAGAGAGAGAGGGGGGGGGGGGGTGTGTGTATGTGTGAGATAGAGAAAAAGCATGTGTGTGTGTGTGTGTGAGAGAGAGAGAGAGAGAGAGAATGAGAGACAGAGACAGAAAGACAGAAATAGGGGCATATTTCTTGGGGAAAAAAATATGAAGATTTTGCAATTGATTATAATCAGGATCATATGTCCTACAGTCACTCACAAATTTCTGATGTTGAAGTTTTAGAGAATGTGCAGTTAATTTGAATTACTGTAGGCCTATAAGTGGTTATTTTCGCGGTGGTTTTATTTTCGCGATTTTCGCGAGTCGGTCCTCGCGAAAATTTCCACTTCAATATATGGCTATTTATAGTAACAAAAACATCACAAAAATCGTGAAATTAAACCCTCGCGAATTTCCCTACCTAGTCCAAAATCGCGAAAATATCTGTACGCGAAAAAAACAGCTTATACAGTATTCACAAATCTTTTATAATGCACAGCAGAACAAGTAAGGCCTACTTTGACACTGAATTAGAAATAAAAACAACAAAAAAGGTTCGAATCATTGTTGTACTTGCAGCAAAGATTTATTTTATTATATAAAAAAACAACTTTCCTGTTGGTGGGGCCGGGGGGGGGGGGGGCACAACTGGCCCATGCCCCCTCAAAATTGTCATGTCTTTTTATCATATCAAATAGTTTTCAGAATTGTGTCCCTTACAGAATCCTACCGCCCATATCCAGCAATGCAAGGTATCAGAGAAAGCTAGAGAGAGACAGACTGAGAGAGAGAGAGAGAGAGAGAGAGAGAGAGAGAGAGAGAGAGCAAGAGAGAGAGCAAGGGAGAGAGAGAGAGAGAGAGAGAGAGAGAGAGAAAGGGAGAGAGAGAGAGAGGAAGAGAGAGGGAGAGAGAGAGAGAGAGAGAGAGAGGGAGAGAGAGGACCAGGGAGATATTCTTTTATTAGAACCATTTTCAAAATAACAGCTTCACAATAACAAAGGTAAGATAACATAAACAAGTATTTTCACATGCCGGAATCATATGTGCAAACTTATATAATCATTACATTTTTGTCACCCCATCATACAATAAAATGTACTGTTAACATTAAGTGAAACATAACGTTATACAAGCACGATCATAATTATGCAGAAAAATAATACGGTTTACTAGTACATGTATTGATGATGGACGTAATACCGGTTCTAGATCGAGGATTTTGTTCGAGCGCCATCTATAGCTTTGAGAGAGTTGAATTTTACGCATTGTTTACATTTTCCCGCGACACTGTCATCTCATTAATAATTATAGTTTTCCGTGTTTTGCGGTTTCCGACACCATTCTAAGCCAAAATTTGTGAGACAGGAATGCAGGCAAATAAAGGTAATCCTGTGATGTTGATAAAATAATGAAGAATCTTTGAACTTGATACAAAGTGTAATAATTTCTTTCTTTTCCGCTGACCTGGATCGAGAACCGAGCGCGCGCTAGCCCATATCCAGCGCTGACCTTTCCCGTGTTGTAAACGCGAGTGCCGTGTACGTGTGTTTTACGAGGTAAGAGAGAATTCTAAATCCGAAACGGGCGGAATCGGTGGTTTGGGTGTTTGGTATGGTTGAAACTGAGTGAATGGATTGATATGAAGAGCTTTAGAATATAATAATATTGTCCAATATTTCGCTTTGCTATGCCATATCTTATGAATGATGATGATGTGTCCGATGCCATAAGGCATAAAGGCAAAGATAACTAGACAGATATACCGTATTATGATTCATAAATGCATGTATGATGATTAAATGTCCGATTAACCTGGCCAGACTCGACGGTGTGTATGTTTAATGTCTGATATGAAGGGATGATCAAAGATGCAAGTCAAAGACAAGTCAAAGACTAGTGTGGCAAGTTCATGCACATTTTACATCACAATCTGAGCTTACGGCCGAATCTTAGAGTTTTTTGAGCTTGCTAATAGCAGGAGCCAAGGAATTTTGGCAGTTGTGCAGGATATATGGCCTGGGGGAGAGATCATTGCATAATCACGCTACCATAAGGCATAATCACACTCGTACTTATGCAAAGTTATTATAGATAATACGTATGTATTCACATAGAGAATTAAGTATTAATTAAAATATGTGCTAAATAAATCAAATGTTATCATTAGTATTATTATTATTATTATTAATAATATTATTATTATTATTATTATTCAGGCCTGATTCATTTGTTGCTAGGCTTAGCCTTTGGCATTATTGCTCCATGTACCTGGATAAGCTTGCTTGTGCAGTAATGATTTTGATGAGATTAGGCAGTAATGTACATGTATAGACTACCGGTGGATTGCTGAAATTTTACCTTTTTATCCACAATTTCTCATGTTATCATGTTATATAAATTTACATGGACACAAAACAATTGGGTGAAATAACAAACTTTATCTACAGATGATGTTGAAAATTTAGTGTAGCGACTAAAATTTTATGTCACCTTGACCATCACAAATGAAAATGGACAAAATATGAATAAATTCAAAGCTCACTTGCAAGAATTTACAGATGATTATTTTTTAAGAAAAAAAGATTAAAGAAGGCAAAAGAAATGCATGAAATCAAAATGAAATATTACACTTTAATATGAAAATCTAATGGTCTTCAAAAAAAAATTGTCAGTCAGGTACATGTACATGTAGCAATTTTTAGAACTCCCTTAAATCTATGGATCCTTTCACAGTACATTTTATATTAAGAATTCCCCATCTAATTCAATTGGAAATTTGCTCTAGGCACTTATAGGTCCGTCTTTCTACCGATGCTGCCAGATTTTGTAAATCTGACATATCTTGCATGTACATGTCACAACAGTAATTCTAAAGATACTGACCATCCACAAACTGGTCAAACTGCAATACACTACAAACCATATGTTCTGTGATAAACACAATTTACCTTAATTATACAAGAAGATGCATGGAAAAAAAAGGTAAAAAGTGATGCCCAATTCTCTCCTCGAATAAAAATAAATTGTAGGCTTACATATGATAGGTATAAAGATCATTTCTCCTCATTTTGAAATGATGTAAAGCCTAGCTTTGCTTCAGTGGATAGAGGGATTGTCTGGATCTTAGAATCTAGGTCACCAAATTGTAGACTAGATAATCATTTAATTCTGTTTATTTCTCCAACATGAATTTGACATCCATGGATACTTCTTATTCTCACATACAATGAATAGCCCAAACATAAATTTTGATTCATAGGAAAATAGAATAAAGATGATAATATTTCTTGAAATGTTAGTGAACTAGTCACAGCAAGAGCAGCCCCTCAGTGCTCCGGTGTACTATGGTAGAGCATTCATCCTCAATAACATAGTCCTTTGGATAGGACTTAAAGTGTACCATTCACCTATTTGTGTCCAGCTAGAATGTATAAAATTAACCTCTAAACACTTAACCGGGGCTTCTGTGGGTTAACCCTTTCAGGACAGGGATTATTTACGGGCTAAATTGATCACATCTTGTTCTTCAAATTGGCAACAATAATATTTTTCTTTTAGTGCTACATGGTTCTAATAAGATGTAATGTCTTGAAAACAATATACATGGTTATAATTTCGATCAAAACAATGATTTTGAACCTCTCAATGTGTTGCCAATTTAAGAATTTTAAAACTTATTCTCATTTTTAAAATTCCTGGCATCAAACGCAATATGGTCATGCAACAAAAATGGATACAGTGTGACTGAGTGCAGATATTTTTTCTCTTTCTACTTGTGCATCTGCTATTTAGAGCTCTGAATCAAAAGTCATTGAGCCAAACTACAAAATGTGGTCAATTGTCTCCAAAGGGTTAACGATTAAGGAGTATGAGGAAAATAAAGGATCACATAAAACCCTGTCTGCCTCAGGAGGAACCCGACTTCGAGTTTGGTTCCACGCGGGCTCATATGCGAGCGTGTATGGGTGCGTCGCCTAGTCTCCTCACATGTCGCTGTAATGTATATTGAGAATGTGTTTCAACTTGCAATATTTCCTCATACAATCAACATTTGAAGCTCATATTTTGAATATAATATAACGGCATTGAACCTCTAACGTACAGAAAAAAATGAAAATATTTTTTTGTGATTGGTACACTTTAAAGGGTACCAATCACCAAAAGTAATTTTGCTCTGTATGTTAGAGGTTTCATGTTGTTATACTATATTCAAAATATGGGCTTCAAATGTTAATTCTATAAAGAGATATTGCAATTTTAATTACACTCTCTATAAGCGTTAGGGGTGGGAGTTTCGGGTATTTTTTCAATTCGGGAACCCGACTATTTTTCGGGCGGGTTCCCGGTTACCCGAAAATGATATAACACGAATTACAAGCCAATATTTACCCCTAAGAAGCTACAAACACTGTGGGAAAACTCCTTTGTGTTTGGCAACTGAAATAAACCATTCGAGGAAAAAACAAAAACAAAAACAACAACAACAACAAAACAGGCGCAGGATATCGCGTGGGCGCAAGACAGGATAGGCATAAGCCGCCTAAATCTAATCTGTAGAAATTGTCTACCGTCTAATCATGCCAGCGCGCCAGCGCCTTAGGTAGTCACGCGTGGTCAACAGTCCCTCGCACATGTTTATCCAAAATACATGAATGTACATGTACTTATAAAAAAGGAAGGGGAATACAAAGAAATCTTATGAAGAAAAACTCGTTTGAGACGATGATCATGATGATTCTTAATAATTTTGTACGGGCAGCTCTTGGGAATTTTGACATCGTGATCGTAGAGATCGAGTCACTTACTCACTTTGTACACAAACTTCACTATTCACACGGAGAATTGATTTGCCTGGCGAAAATGGCGAGCTTTCTGTAGTATCTACACTCCTCATACTCTAATTATACACATTGCGAGTCCTCACCGACAGTTTCATTCTCAACGTGTGATCAACCCGCCAATTATTGAAATTCACACACACGTACCACTACTAATACACATAAAATCATCAATACATGCCGGGTCCTCTCTCTTCGCCAGTAGCACCATTGATATCATCATCGATCATCATAATCATCAAAGACATCATCATCATATCATCATTATCAAGATAATAACATCATCAAAACAATTATCTTCATCAGACATCAAATATCATCATTCATCAAACTCATTCATCAAAAAAAAAATCATCAAGCCAACATTTTCTTCTCTGTCCGACTGCAACTTCATCCTTTAACACACACATGCGGTTCCCTTTTGAAATTCGATCTGTTTATACAAAGCGCCTTTCCGCCCAATGCCGCCGCGGTATATGAAAGGAAAAGAGAAAAAAAATTGGCTGGCTGGCATATGACTTGTCATGACTTGTTATTAACGGACCGCTCATGAAATGACGTCACAAGCCCATTTTTATGAATGAAAATGTTAATCGCGCGCACTGTAGACATCCTTTGCTTCTGACAGCCTTGCTTTTCACTTTCGCATGAACAATGAAGGATATTATTTTGGATATATCGTTCATGTACTCTTAATCTGATTTCAGTAATTGGTAACTTCTTTTCTAAAGTTTCAGGATATTGTGACAGTGTCAGATCGTGATCGTCGATGTTAAAAATACCTGTTTAATAGTGTATGAGTTGTGAGATGCCACGTGCGAGTGTGGAGCGACTGTTGAATATGCATGAGTTTGTAAAATTTACGCCCGTTAATCGCTCATAGACTTATCGTTCACTGCAAAGAAGGGGGAAGGGCACTAAATGCAAATTATGTCATGGGTTCAATGAACCAATGAGCAGTCTCCGAGTAGCGGCAGTGAGCTTTGCTCTCTGTGTATACGAATGTGTGAGGTTATGTTTCACAGTGAGTTGAACGAATCAAAAGCGCATCACTGCAATGGTGCGCTAGAGCGCTACATGGATTTTTTAAAAATGTAAATAGTAAATGGCTGTTCGACATTCATCTACCGGATTGTCGTGTACATACATAGGTGATAATTAAATACTCATTTTCGGGTATCGGTTATCTAATATTTTGACCCGGGTCCCGAGGCTCTCGGGCGGGACTCGGGTACCCGGTTTTTAGTCCCAGCCCTAATAAGCGTAAAAGCGACTCGTGAGTAGACTACTCGACACACCTGTACATGCTCACCAAGATAAAGGCTAGCGCGGAACCAAACTCGGAGTTCGGTTCCGCTCAAGCATTTTCATGTTATCTTTTACTTCCTTCAGACTCATTAACTGTTGACCTACATGTACGTGTATAGAATATCAGACAAAGTTCTTTGAGGTTGATTTTATACATTCTGGCTGTACACAAATTATTTTTTCAGATGATTGGTACACTTTAAGTCACCTGTAGGTACTATGAAGCTTAACTACAAACACACTTAAGAACATGTAACAATCTTATGTAGTACTCTGGTAAAACCATAAATGTATGCAATTATTATCAATGACATTTTAGCAGTTATGTTGAGTCAATAGAGTAAAGTCATATAAAGCAAAATGCACTTGACTAGGAAATTGAAAGTGTCCAAAAACAACAACACTGAATCAGTCTCATTGATAAACTCTTAAGGGTCCTCTTGTATAGCAACTCTTATACCCACACATAAAGTACACGTTTGCATGGAAGATGGTTTCTAAATACTTGAAGGGCTACAAATGATACAAATCTAATTTAGGCACCTCAAAGGGAGGGTTGAGTTCTGGGAAAGGTAAAAAATAATTTGTGAGCTTTCTCATTCTTTTTATGTTGGGTTGGAAGATTATCATAGTAGATATATCCCCTGAAAAGGACTACTCTTCAAATGCTCTCACATTCAAAATATGACAAGAAACAGCTGAAATGTTTGAGCCGAACATTTGTGTGTACATGTACATGTAGTCCCATATACACATTTCTGTATGTAGTGCATGTGACTCTCAGCAGGATCGAGTCAATTTCCTATCATTTTGGTGATTCCAAAACCTTACAGTATACACCAATTTTTATGTGCTACGTAATCAACCTTTCCCAATTGCTTTGAGACAGTTTCTTTCACAATTCAATCTCATGACCAGAACTCAACTTTATCTTTAATAATGTCTCTTTTGTTTTACCGGTAAGCTTTTGTAATCCAGAGCTTCCTATTGGCAAAACAGTATATATGGTTAATATATAATTCATATATTTTGATATATAAGCTTGCTTGAGTTAGCAATATGTTCTTTCAAATGAAATTTCAATGTCGAATGTACATGTATGTGCCAGATGATTCAAGTTGTCTTGTTTATTTACCGTATATTTTTCAGTCAGATAAACTGCAATTCTGCCCTCACAAGTTCAAATCCAACTTGGCCCACTACATTTTTACACTCTCAGATATAACCATGATTGATAGCGTACAAATTGCAGACACTTTGACCTTTAACCCTGGCACATAGCTTTAGCGCTCATTGCCAAACAGCTAGGCCTCCCTGGCAATGAACATTGGAATGGAATGTGAGTCATTAGTCTCCCTCGTTAGACCCTTTCAAACTCATTCATGCTTACAAGTATGTTATCTGCAAATCTATTCAGGGCATATTTCTACAAAAGCACTATTTTCCACTGATAAAATGTTCAGTTTATGTGAGAACATCACATTTTCTTGCTCCAATGGAGTCCAAGTTTTGTGCTATTTGATGTGTGTTCAAATGATGATGACATCTATCTTAAAAGGCATAATTAGTAATGAATGTGATTAACAATTTTCAGCAGAATGATTTGTTTACAAAAGAGATATTTGGCTCTTATTGTTTTTCTTTGTTTTGACATGTTCATTTCGCCAATGGACAAGATAAAAATGGCAGTTATTTTCAATGGGCTACGTGTGTAAACCCACGTCATATGACTGCTTGCCAAGGGATTCTAAAATATGCTGCTGGACAATAAAACAAAATGGAACCTGTCCAATTTGTCACGCCTGGAATTTTCATCCCTTGAATTTGTTTAAACATTTGAGCAAGTACAGTGTTGTGAGATTTATTGTTATACACTGTGGTGTAACAAGGTTTTTTTTTCACTGGACCATAATATGTTGCAGTGGTGAAATAACATGGAGCTAATTATTACAATTATTGAATGGAGTATTTACATGATTGTTTGATTATTTCATTTGCCTTATTAGTTTATAATGTTATTACATTTCTTGCATTAAATGTAATTTAGAAGGATGAAAGTTTTCTTGAAGTTATGAATGCCATAAATTTCATTGAAAATGTTTTATAGAATCTGTAACCTTAATCAGAAAGCAATCAATATCTCTTTGATTCAGTTCAGATATTATCATTTTCATGTTTAGGCTAAATATAGATACTGGAAGAAAATGGAAACTTTTGTATCTGAATCTACATGTAGATGCAATAAAATGAACATTTTAACCATTTCTATATACTGGTGAAGTTATCTGTTTATGTCATATATAGATATCCTTTCGTGTACATGTAGAAATGTACATACACTGTACACGTATGGCTTATGTGTGCATATGATTTATACGGATGTTTTTCTTCAGATTTGATATTTATCCCAATATTCCTCTTTTCTGATGAATGTGAATAATTAAACTGAAAGTAAAATTCTCTAAAGATAGTTTGACCTTTGTCTCTCCTTACATCTTGTGCAAATACCCTACAGGACACCTTATAATTTATGTGCTTCTTTAAATCTCTCCCAGTATTTTAAGAACTTTCTATCATTAAAATCATTTTTCAGATCCTTACTCAATTCTCAATCAGTGGATGACTTAAAAAAAAGGTGAGAGCTGACACTTCCCTGCATATAATTTCCAGAAACAGATACCAGCATCTTTAACAGATTTTTATTTGATTAATTTTATATTTCTGTTGCCATGGACTACCACCGCCACATAGCCTTTTACAGTGTTGGTGACATTGAATTATTTTGCATTCATACATGTATGTACCGGTATGTCTACATTAGAAAAACACCTCTGTGCATGTACACATGTCTTCATGCAGCATAATACTGCTGTTGGGGCAAAGCTATGTACTTCTTGTACTTGGAAAAATGTTAGTCTGGTAAGCAGACTTCATAAACACTTTCATTTTCAATATGATCTGCAGTGTACTAAATATTTTTTTTTTTTTTTCAATGAAGTTGTTTCAGATTTGCAATAAGAATTGTGAGATTTTCTTGTGAGAATTTTAATGTAGTTTGATCTTTTATTACCCGAGCTCCTTTCTAGTTTTCCTGAGCTAAATCGCTCACTGCTGCTGTGTTTTGTCACTGTCACAATGTCAGTGCATCGTAATGTCTTTCCCCCTCCCCCACACACTTGGTACATACATGTAATGCACATTAACATACAGTACATAGTTGATTGATTTAACATTCATAATTGTTAAAGATATTGTATGCATATATAATTACCAGGGTAATATGAGTAGGGGGTAGATTCATTTATTAGTGGAGTCGTAATCAGTAGTGATAAAAACATCTGAGCGCACAACTAGTTCATACTTGGCATACCACTTACCGTCATGTGTCCATGGCAACCGTCTATTACCCTTTACTTTAGAGCCCCTGTCTAGTGGGTTAAATTATGCACTGGGGGGACGAGTTGCTATTTTTGTAGGCAGTATTAAGAAGGCATGAAGCACTATGGAATTTTACAGTTTATTCTCGTAGGATGTGGTACCCATATATGAATGAACAAGGAAGCATATATTATGTTTACATTGTAAGTGTTCATTTAAACGTATATTTTGTTTGCAAAACTTACAACGTAGAAAATGTCCTTTCGAAAATGCGTGTAGAGCAGTGTCTTGGTGATAATCTTTCCAATCCTTGTAATTCCACAATTTTACATTGATTAAAGTATGTTGTTTTGTTTATCACTGAATTGTGTGTCGAGAAAGGAAACTTTATAATCAACAAGGCATCCCATAAAATTCTATTTAACACTTTAAATTGAAATTGAAAAAGTTTGACTTATGCATAAATCTGCTTGAAAACAAATTTGAAAGTTTCATAGAAAATGTATATACCGGTAAGTGTGTTAAAAAAGTTGCCTTGATAGTTCACATTTGTTTTCTTATGCACTTCCTAGATGTCCACACCACCCCCTCCCCCCTCCCCCCTCAAAAAAAAAAAAAAAATAAATAAAAAAATCAAAAAAATCAAAAAAAATCAAAGAAACAAAGAAACAAATGAAAAATAACTCAAAACAAGGCAAACAAAATAATTTGAAACAGTAGCTTGAAGAGTTTATTTGTTCAGGAGGTGCTTTTAGGAATTTTCTGATTGTATGTCTATTATATCAACATACATGCATCATACATCTGAACCATGTTCAATATCATCCAATCAAAACATTACAGAAAATTTTTCTAGGCATTGTTACTTTTTATTGTTTGGAGTATAAGATTATAGATATCTCAGCTATACATAAATGAGTTGAGGAAGTAAGACAAAGAAAATAAGCAAGAAATATATTCCTTTGAAGAGAGAGTGATAATGTATAGCTAGCCTGATATTAATGTAGCAAGAATCATAAAATTAAAACCAAAAGAGATTGTTGTAAGAGCCAGAATTAAAAGCTAGGGAATGAAATATTAGGAGACACAACGTTGAAAGTTAATCTGGGAGCTGAATCATGAAAAAAGAAGAATGATGTATAGGAAAGAAGAGAAGGGGAAAGAAGAGGCTGGGGGAAAGAAGAGGCTGGGGACAAGTGAAAAAGAGGAGATATGGAATGGTATGGTAAAGGAAGAGATAGAGGAAATGAGAGGAGAGAACAAGGAAAGGAGTAGAGAGAAAGAAAGGGAAAAAGGGACATTAGAGGAGAAAAGAAAAGGAACTAGAAACGGAAAATCAAGAAAAGGACAGAAAGGAAAGTATAGTAGATAAGAGGAGAGGTAAAGGAAAGAAGAAGATGGAAATGAAGGAAAGGATAGGAAGGGAAAGGAGAGAGAAGGAAAGAAGAGAGAAAAGGGGAAAATGAATTAGAAGTCATGAGAGAAGGTGAATTACAAAAGAGAGAGAAAAGGACGCTAACAGGCTTTTTACATTTGATTTTTTTATTTTTTTGTTGATTTTTTAACCCGGACTATTTTGTTGTTGTTCTCATTTGCAGTTTTAGTACTGTACTATCTCCGTAGCCAGAACACTTAGCCCCACCTTTTGACATTTAGCCCCACCTTTTGTGGGGCTAACCCTGCTTTTTCCAGGGCTAAAAATAATCCCATACTATCGTGGAGTTAGCCCACTTTGGTAAAATGAATTGTGAACAGAAAGTGGGCTAAGCTTAGTCCTGTACTATCGATGGGGCTAAATCCTTGTTTAGCCCCACTGATAGTACGGAACTAAGCAAAGTTTTGCAAGTGTAAAAAAAAAGGAGAAGAAGAGAAGAGAAGAGAAGAGGAGAGAAGAGAGGAGAGATAAAAAAGGAATTGTAGAGAGAAAGGAAAGGGAAATAAGTACATGAAAGAAAAGCAAGGGAACAAAATACTAGATATAAGAAAAAAGAGGAAAAGGAAAGAAGTGGGGTCTGAAAGAAATAGAAATGTAAGAGTTGAGAGGGGGAAAAAAGAGAACAACTTGGTGAAGAGCATGTAGGAGCCATTGGCAAATGGATTTAGAGTCGCTCTGATAATTGTCTCTGCCCAGAGAGAGAGAGTTTGTTCAGCAGCTGGATGTGTGAAATGATGCATATTATTATGACCAGATCCGTGCAGTGACTGCGTAAGTTATCCATGGCATGTATCCCCCATGCATTGTACTTCCAAATAAACAACCATATTGAATGGGATAATGACAATCGTGAGCAGTGGAAAGAATAATCGTTACTGTAATTTTCAGTAAATGTTCTGCTTGGGACATATGGTAGTTGTGACAGTTGAATGAAAACATGCAGTTAATAACTTTTAGAAATTATGTGTTGTAATTAAACATCATAATAGTAGATTAATCATTTCATGGGGGGGGGGGGCAGATTGTTATTTCATGTTGTATTTCATAAGATGTATGCAGGTGTAATATGGCACTAAGGAATAAGTAAAATGCCTACATGCATGTTTATCTTTAAACCTCTATTCATTGTTATTTCATGTTGTATTTTATTAGATGTATTCAGGTGTAATATGACACTAAGGAATATATAAAATGCCTACATGTATGTTTATCTTTAAACCTCTATTCATCAACTAAGTCTATTCCATCTATTTGGATGTACATGTACAGATATGTGCAGATAGGTAAGATAGTGCTATTTACTCTCTAATGATTATGTGGAAATTGATTTTAAGTGTCATTTACATGTAAGTACTACTAAAATAGAGGTCTACTAAATTTGTCATTTTGATAAATGATGTATCAAATCTGCACAGTACCAATAAGTCTGAGGATGCAACACAGGATATACTATCTATGAAACTGTACAGTGTAAAAAATATGAAGTCTATATTCTTTATGATAATACAATGTACTTGACACAATATTTTATGAAGCTTTTCCATTTTCTTCTCTTTGCTTGTAGAGTTGGAGGCATTCATCATATTCAATGGCACGACCGAACAACACATCCTATGAGATTAAACTTCAGTATTTCTTGTACCATGGCCAGCAAGGAGCTGGGAAAACAGCTCTGAAGGATTTGATTTCTCTTCTGTAATAGCGAGAGGGGTCGGCTGTGCTGAACCCAGCGTTGACCTGGTACCATTATTATAATGGAACCCAACACAAGTCAGGCAGCAGCGGAGGGTCAGTTGACTATCAAGCCGGTGTCGTTCGCGGGAGAAACTGGGACTATTATGGAAAAGGAGGGTAATGCAGAGGAGTGCGAACAGCAATCTGACCAGGAGAGCATCGATAACCAGGACGGAGTCAAAAACAAGATGGCTGCCCGGGACTCTGCCAGCTCCTGTGTGGAGGAGAAAGCAGGCAGTGAGCAGCGTGCCGAGATGCTTGGGTTGGGGCATCATTCAGGGAAGGAGGAGGAGGACAGAACAAAGATGGCCGCCAAAACAAACATGGCAGCGTGTAGTATGGAGCCTAAAGGGGAAGCTATGAATAGGAATGGAGAGGGTTTTCCTGTACAGTTTCGGGTGCAGGAGACAAACTTCAGCAAAGGACAGCTGAAATTGACGCTGAAAACAATGAAAGAAGGGAAGGAAAAGGCGAAGAATAAGAAATTGAAGGGTCTTGCAGTGGGAAGTAAAACCAAAATGAAGGCTAAGAAAGGGAAGGTGACTGCAAAAAAGACTCCAAAGATGACTCCAAAGATGACTCCAAAGAAGGTAAGATTCAAAGCTTTTGTGTTATTCCAGAAGATATAGAGCTATTGATAATCCTGTGATTGCAGTTGCATCCTTTTCTTTCTACATGTATAACCTATAATGCATTTTATTCGAGTGGATCTTGGTTACATCACACATGAAAGAAATGGGTAAACACTATAAATGTACGGGCATTGTTTTCTTTCTTTAACCCTTTCATAACAAGAATTATTTAAGGACTAAATTGATCACATTTTGTTCTTCAAATTGGCAACAATAATATTTTTCTTAGAGTGCTGCGTGGTTCTAATGAGATGTAATGTCTTTGAAAACAATACACATGGTTTGTAACCTCGTCGAAAAGTTGAAAAAAATTACCAATTTTGATAAAAACGATGATTTTGAACCTCTCAATGTGTTGCCAATTTGAGGATTTTAAAGCTTATTCTCCTTTTGAAAATTCCTTGCATCGAACGCAATATCGTCATGCAGCAAAAATGGACAGTGTGTGCAGGAATTTTTGCTCTTTCTATGAATGCATCTGGTATATTTTTTAGTGCTCTGAATCAATAGTTATTGTGCCGAACTACATAATATGGAGTGATGTCGCGAAAGGGTAAACGTTATAAATGCTCACACAACACGCTTGGGTACGTAAGCTCTATGGGTACATGTATGTAGCAGAATGCATATACATGTATGTACCAAGCAACTATCAGTTGATAAAAAGACACTTCTTTACTCATAGAATTACCTTTTTATTTACTATATTTTCCAGAAATACTCTGGTTTTCATGGGTGCATGTGTACAATGAGATGCTGGCATTGATTGAAACGTATACATGTATGTACATGTACAACTAACAAAGTTGAGAAAGAAAGAATAAATAGAACTTATTCGATTTTCTGCATGGACACATGCACAAGTCCAGGTTAAAACAGATTTAGATAGGGGAACCAATTGTTGCTTTGATATTTAATAGCATACAAAGTGTAGATAGATGTACCTGAAAATAAAAACAAAATGCATTTTCACCATATTCTTGTACAGTACATGTGTTTAGCCAATGCTGGTTTGCTGCTAACCTGTTGCCAACCAGAACTGTTTTGTTTTCTATATGAAGCTTAGGGGAATGAGAGAATTTTTTAGTTAATGGGTTAAATTTGATTGGTTTTTTTCTCAGAAAATGAGGAAGGCAAACTGTAATAAGCTTGCTAGATGTTCCCTGAATTATAAAGAGTCTAGACTTATTTTCCATTAGAATTTTACTTTCATAAAGGAGCAGATTTGTTAATGATCCAGATTGCAGGTAGTAATCACAACAAGTAGCAATCTAAATAAGATAGCAAAATTGCAACAATAATATACATGTTTTTTTGCATATTCATGTATGAAAATTCTGCTTTAGGCATTCATGAAATTTTGTTTAAGTTAGATGTGTTCTTCTGTTCTGAGATTATTTCCATTACCATTATATTGGAATGAAATTTAAAATAAAATTTTGTAATTTCGTCTAAGAATATGAAATATCTGAATTTTCCAAAATTACAAAATATATACATATTTCATAAAATGAAGCAGCTGACGTAACCATTTAAACCAGTTAAAACTGAAGTTTGGAAATGCAAATGAAACCTGTGCATCATCTGAAAAAATTAAATTTACACAAAAGTGGTCAGAAATTTTGATTTTTTTAAACGTTTGATTCCAACATCCAATCTTTGTTTTAAATATTCAAATAAGCAATATGCCAAAGTGCCAAAGTCATACTGTAATGGAATGGTATTTTGGTGTACTTTTAGATATCTTTCTGTAAATCTTGTATATTGACAGTTACAATTTTTTCCTCTATTATGTGGATGTGTTTTCCCAAAATCTTAATTCACCTCTAAACAGAATCTTCATTGGTGAAATCCAGCTTGTATGAAAGAACTTGTTGCTATATCGGGACAGCCAAAGATAAATTTTAGGGGTAGTAAGCAAATAAATTGATTTTTGACTGTGTAACTTGGAATACAACTTTAAAAAGCCTAAGTGGCTACTCTAAGTGTAGACTGATGGTACATGTATTTATTGATGTTATCAAATATCAATCATCAAGGAATAAGAAAACCTAGCTAGAAAACCAACCCTACATGCAGATCTTTCTTGAGCCCACAGAGGCACTTGTGAAGAGCCTCCCTAGTGCTTGTGGCCCTTAAAGAGGGTAATCCAACCTTATATTAAGACGATTTCAAAAGAAGCAGAGAAATTAAAGAAACAGATCAATGAAAGTTTGAGAAAAATCTGATAAGAAATAAGAAAATTATGAATTTTTGAAGTTGCAATTAATCAAACACAAATTGGCAACTCTGTGATGTATATTTCGAGCTTCTCTCCTATTTGCCCTGTACTAAAAATATTAATTTCCATTTTCTCTAGAGAAAATATTCAATCATACATGTACATGCACCTTAGATGTAATTGTTGCTCATATGTTTTTGTACAAAACCTGTATGAAGCAAATCTATTCCTTCATCAAAATCTAACACGATAAAAACTACTTTAGAAAAATCGACTGAAGGCAATTTCAATAGCCCTTTAGAAATGTGCGAACATTACAATGGCGTATTACGTAATCCGAACCTGATTTCTATGGGCAGTACAATAGGCCTTTGAAATTGCCCTTGAGTTTATTTTTCGAAAGTAGTTTTTATCGTGTTATCTAAGAAAATGAAATATTTATGAGATTTTCTGTACTGAGCGAATGGGAGAGAAGCTCGCAAGATATGTCACGGAGTTGCCAATTTGTGTTTGATTGATTTTAACTTCAAAAATTCATAACTTTCTTATATTGTCTTTTGCTCAAACTTTCACTAATCTGTTTCTCAAATATTTCTGCTTTTATTCAAGTCAGCTTAATACCAGGGCTGACTTTCCCTTTAAAGGGAAATCCAACCTTAATAGCAAGTTGCTTTGAAAGAAAGAGGAAAAATCAGAGAAGCAGACTGGTGAAAGTTTGAACGAAATCGGACAAGCAATTAGAAAGTTATGAATTTTTGAAAGTTGTAATCACTATACATATGGGAATTTCAAATTGGCCGAATAGGTAATGTCACTGTGATGTAGCTGTGGACAACTCCCCCATTCACTCCAATACACAAAATGACTAAAATGTCACTTTTTTCAAAATGTATTACTCAGTAGGATCTCTTTCTTCATGAGGACCTATAACAATATGCTATATCCAATATATTCTGATTACTGCCCCGAGGGTAAAAGTGCCTCGAAGAAAACCGCAAATTAATGATATTTTTGTGTACGACAAATGGGAGAGTTGTCCACAAACATGTCACAATCGAATCACCAAATTGCCAATTTGAGATTCACATACATGTAGATGTAGTGATATCATTTTTCAAGCATCCATAACTTTCTTATTCCTTGTCCGATTTCTTTCAAACTTTCACCATCCTGTTTTTCTTATTTTTCTGCTTTCACAAAAATCATCTCATTACCAAGGTTGGATTGCCCTTTAAAATTCTCTTACGGTGTTTTCTGGAGGGTACATGGTCAATATAGATCTCTAATTAGTCTAATCAACACCCATTTATTCTAACCTGCTATTATCTATAGTTTGTTGAATGACCATATCTAATTTTTCCTTTGTGCACTTCCCAACCATTTGTGATGAAATTACAGTCAACTCAACAACAGTAAAAAGCATTTGGGAGTTTTTAGTAATTCAGCTCTTGAAAGCATTGAAAGAAATTTGGGAAATTGAAAAAGAGCTATGGCAAAAAAAAAAATCGAATAAAAAAAAAGAGAGAAACTTGAAACTTCCACAAGGAAATCTCACTTTTGCTCAAATTGCAAATCTAAAAAGAGGTCCTGTGAAGAAAAAGGTAATTTGTACACTGGTCTGCAGATGGCTCCCTTTCTGCTGGTCTCATACATACTCCTTTCTTGTCTTAAGTCTTTGCATACATTATGTCAGGATTCAGCCTACCGGATATGATTAATAACCCTACCTAACCGGATTGCATTCGTGCTTGACCAATAAGATGGATTGCCATTCTAATGTTTAATAACCCAGAGGTTTGTTTTAGATGCATCGTTAGGCATTTAATGATTCGCTGTCCTGAGAAACAGCTTTTTGATTGATTTCTTGTCTACAGGCGGAATTCTTACATAATCATTTTGAAATCTTGCTCAGTATAGCCTTGGGTCTTGTGAAAGTGTTACAAATACAGGTACACACCGTAACACCTACACCATGTACACACCGTAACACCTACACCATGTACACGAAAGCATCGATATTCATTCTGATTAAATAGATTTAAAAAAAAATATGTTGCTTTAGTGCTCTATACCAGGATGTACTATGAATGGTGAAAAGCAATATTTAAAAAATAATTGAAAGTGTAGGCCTATATTCATGTTTGCATTTTGATGCAATTTTTCTTAGAGGTAATAAAACATAAATGTCGAATTTATTCCCAATATGAGACTGATAATGAAATATGACTGAACACAATATATCAGAGTAAGCTCTCGCCTGTTACGTCAGAGCGCCACCCCATGGCTGCTTGTAGGAAGGAAGACAGGTTTGACCTCATGTTCCACCCCCGTCACATCTGCAGCCAGCTATACTCCCAAAGCGAGAGTCATAAACCATGTTTCTCCTTCAGGTTAGGCAGAGCATCTCCGCAAACTGCTTACACAGTGAATTACATTGTATTGGTAAGGCTCCTAGATCAACTTGAATTTGAGATCAGTGACAGTCGTAGCGTACTCACACTTTTACCTGTTACAAGTACGTCTTCGTTCCGCGGCTTGCCCTTGCGGAGGCGATTGTCCTGTCTCCGTTAAGAACGGCTCCAAGAAGTGCTCTTCTACCTGTTTTGTATGGCTAATTATGAAGCATTAGGATTCATACATTATGCAAGGCAGCATATTCGTCTGGATCGAGTTCACATGATTCCACAGAGCAGGTGAGGTTCGTTCACTCTACATGTGTGAGATGATGTACTATCTTGATCGCCCGAACAACTTTTTGCGTCTTTTCTAGTTGAATTCTCTATTTTCTGCCCTACAACTTTGCAGTAGTATCCTGCATCGTCAGAACTACGGATTGATTGCTGCTCTACCTAAGTCATCAACAGTAATTTTTGAAGTAAAATCAACATTTTTGCAGATAGACAGGAATATCTACATGTATCTTTGCATGGAACCCTTGTAATGTGGATTTCCTTTATTTTTCTTGAGCTAAGAAGTGTGATGAGTGGAATTGAATATCTTTCATCTGGAATATTCTCTTTTTTAAGACAAGTTTTTCTGTGGAATTCTGATGTGTGTGCACCCAAGGAATAGGTTCCCACACTAGCTTGGAGCGCTCTCAGACGACCTAATGAATGCTGATGTGTGTCGAGTCAGTAGGCTGTGACCTTTGACCTCCATTTTTGGCTTGGGGGAATGTGAACACTCATGTAACAGAGACAAGCGAAACAGAATAACAATCCAAACTCATTTATGTTAAGAAAAACAGTTTACAGCTCATATTTCCAGATTGTTTCAATGTCTTTGTTTCTGAGGAGAGAAAAAAAGTGTATGATACTTAGATACTTCAAACTTTCGTGAAATTTCATGATTCTTTTGATCCTAATGACAAGAAGTGATAATTGATAACTTTAAAAGCTCAGAAAGGATGCTCCATCTGTGAGTTGTGGATTCTAGTGGAATCTCTAATCTTTGTTTTTCATTTGAGAGTATTTTGTGGGCCTTCGAGGCCATTTGGGATAAATGCTGAACCTTTGGGTGGTAAGTATGACAAGATAAAAAAAAATGTTATGTAATGAAAAAAAAACAATGTACATGTAGTAATATTGAGTATAATAAGAGTAAATAAATATAATAATCTCTCTTGTGAACATTCTTTGTTTAGCACAGGCCCATTCACAATATAGAACCTTGCAACAATAAGTTTAAGAAATTCATATTTTGCACTGGTATTTGGGGGGCAAAAACTTCACCCTACCCCATAAAAAGTCCTCTCTTACACAAATAATGAAAACAGTGGGTTAATGTCTTCACAAGTTCTCACCAGTTTTTTCTATTTATTTTTTTATGTCTAAAGGGAGTTTTTTCTAGAAAAAGTGAGACTTCTTCAGAGTGGAGTTTTAAAATGTTTTCTAAAGAAAATTCCCAGAGCTATTTTTTACCCTTTCAAGAGCTGAATTGCTCTCTTCTTATGTACTGTATATTTGTCTCTACTTCACACACACACATGTGACTCTTTATGTTCTTCTAGCCCAAATAGAAATCTAACTAGATTGAGACAAACGACTGATATCTGCAGAATGCATTGACGCTTAAACCAGGACAGGAAGTGATCAAAAAGGCGCGAGGAAGAATTCAATTTTGGCACCCATGTTCGCCGTCCTGAGATTACAGAGTTGAAGGTCCCGGGTATTTCCTTTCCAGGCCGGTGTTTCCAGGCCATCATTTAGAACCGACTAACCTCAAGTTCAGTTCCGAGTGGTTCAGATATCATTTCAAAGTGCCGATCGTACCCCAGATGGCCAAGTAGATTTGTGGGGTTGTTCCCAGTGAGTTTAACATGTACTTGGTTTTTAACAGTAGCCCTTCCTCTTACACATGATTTATGGATCGGCTGTTCCTTGACTGTTCTTGTATTTCAAGTTCATCCTTTTTGGTGTCGTGTTGTGTTCTACTGAGGCCATGCTTTCAATGCAATCTGATCTTCAGTTCCTCAATGGATGGTTGTACAGGTAGTTGCTTAGGTATGTAGTAAGATTTCCAATTGTTAGTCAACTTAATTGCTTTGTTATGATTATTCCAACTTATTTCCTCTTTTAGTGTGAAAACTTGATGGTAATTATATTACATCTTTAACTATATGTTATTTGTATGTTGATTGCAATTTGTTGTATCATTATGGATTTGCTTGTGATTTTTTAAACAAAATGAATGATAATTATGAGATCAAACTGTAGCTTAGATAAATATTTTTACTCCGACAATGTTGGGATGAGAAGATAAAGGTCTGATATACTGTTCAGTTTGTATTTTGTTTTTATCGTAATATTTGACTTGAAATATTGAAATAAAGTAATTGTAAAGACATTGAAAGGAAATTGTTAATTGTAAGCCTACAGTTCAGTCAAATTTTACCTTGAATTGCTGATGAGTATTTCATTATTTTGACTGTGATCCAACCTCATTTAGATATTAAAACTTATTAATCATGAAGAAAAAAGGGTGTAAAAAATTTGACATACTATCAATTCAATCCCTGTATCATCATGAATCAGGTAAGATTACGTAATTTCTAATCACAAAGAGATCATCATTGATAAGATAATTGTTGAAGTAGTGTATGAATATATATATTTTAGAGATTAAGTTGTCAGAAAATTGTTTAAATTTGTCTAGACAGGACTTCCTCCTTTCGTCTTGTGGAAATCTCTTTCTATTATTAGATTTTCTTTCAATTAGCATGGCTAGTATTTCAAGATCTCCGGGACATGACTACATGCATAGAGGAAGCCTCTTGGATCATCGGACCTCCAGGCCTTCCGTAACGTTTAA
This sequence comes from Heliocidaris tuberculata, assembly GCA_025618425.1. Classification (NCBI taxonomy): domain Eukaryota; kingdom Metazoa; phylum Echinodermata; class Echinoidea; order Camarodonta; family Echinometridae; genus Heliocidaris; species Heliocidaris tuberculata. The sequence goes on from CM046839.1 coordinate 7,516,260, forward strand.
TGCAACAGTGCTAGAAAGCCTGGCTGTATTGAATATTGAGTTGTACAATGTACGACACATCCTGTTCATTGCTGCATGGTCTATTTCCTACACGAAGCGAGTTCCTCACTTTACCCCTGGACCAAACACTATACGTAACCATCCCTGAGCCTAAAATAACTTTTAAATTAGTCATAACCCTAACCTTACATGTATATTTTTGAGGTGATAAGCCTGGAGTAAATGTCAGATCATCGAAAATTGAATCATAGGAGGGCTTGTTTTTGTTACAGATTTGTGTCTAATTGAACACTGAAGTTTATTTTCTTTCTGCATCTTTTATGAGGTATTGTTTGAGACCTAGAAAATGAATTTTTGCCCATAATTATTTGGAAACAAAGCTGGTCTTGGTATCTTCCTCCATGTCCTTACTGGCTATACATGTACATACCACATGTATGTCTTTGAATTTTCATACATTTCCTCTGTTGCCATCTGTTTGTATTTTTACTATCATTTCTTTTTTTAAGATATCCTGTTTCCCACTCTTTTTCTATGTTTTAAATAATGATTCTTTAGCTCTTTCAATTTTATTTTTGCTCTGTATGGTTTTCCCCTTTCTCTTTCTGTACAACATGTCTGTCTCTCCTTCCAACATTATGAGTAGCTTTTCTATATATATGTCTGTCTTTGCTTCCTTTTCTCTCTCTCTCTCTCTCTCTCTCTCTCCATATATTTCCTATCTTTTTTGTCTTTCTATCTCTATCTCTCCCATCCTCTTGAGAGTCTTTTCTTGCAATCCGCATCCGGATCCTTCCTCCTCTCATCCTCCTGTTTCCAATAATCAGCGCTGTAACCAAATACTGCTTCTCCCCGTCTCCGTTTCATCAAAAACTCATAAAAGCCAGAGAAAACAGTGTAAGTAAGTAACCCTATCACTTGTCAGACGCTCTCGAATTGTACTTGAACGAGACAATCTCCTTAACGGTATTGCCTAAAAACAAAAGCTCTGCTCCAGCTCGAATTGCAAGTAATTATGTCAGGGCCCAAGCAGGAGTGGTGCAGGCTGTTTATTAATCAAGGGCCGATATCGAGCCGAGCTTCAGACGTTGTATCAGGGACCCTGGATTATGACAAGGAGAAAAATGACAGGTCATTTGTTTCAATGTATGATGTGCAAAAAATAAAATGCCCCCCCCCTCCTTTATGCCAGTCAGTCTGTATCAATGATTACATGTATTCTTATTATTTTGTCTTTTCATCTATTTTGAGTGTATTTTTGCATGCAACATTTTATGGATGGCAATCTATAATAATCTCAAAGATTGAAAATTTGCATCTCATTTTGGATGTTTGTCTCCCTCTATGTATTATTTGCCCCTTACTGCAGAAATGTGTATATTTTTTTGCATACATATTAATACGTGATTTACTACGGCAGTCTGTCCTGCCTCTCTGTATGTTAGCTCTGTGGAGTCATTTTTCATCATAATTACCCTCCTGAAGAGCATATAGACATCTTACAAGTGTCCTTGTCTGTCTAATTAGTAACATTCATGAAGATTAATTACCCCATGTGACCTCCTGAAATGAAACACTTGTAGATGTGTAGAGCGGTTACTGTGGAGTGGAGGGAACTTGTGAGTAGTACAACTAGTGCTGTTGACTCCAGGCATTGCAGATAGCAGATTATTTATTGAGCCATAATACATTTTAGGCCAACATGAAATTTGTTGAGACAGGCATTCCTTTTTTTTTTTTTTTTTTTTTTTTTTTACAGTTAGCTGTTCGTTTTTGTAGGATTCCGTTACAGGAACTGAGAAAATTTGACTTTTCCTCTTTACTTGAATTGGAGACTAGCTTTAATTTCCAGCCAGTTCAAAATAAAGATTGATTCCTTTATTATGCAATGCTGTGACCTCAAATAGGGAAATTGTCCATATATTCAGATCTGCAAGTCATTTTCTTCACTTGAAAAGAGAGGAAAGAAAGTTAGATCCAATCATGATTAGCCTTTGGTTATTGGATAGGTCATTCTCCCTGTAAGGTATTGCCTCTTGTAGAGAAGCTCTTTCTTCATGTAATGGTCATTCCATTTTTCGCTGTTACTCTAGCACTGTTCGCACTTCCTCATCGATGTTAAGGAAAGCTTTTGCCTGACACAAAGTGAAAGGGGATTGATTAGTAATCTCATATTAAACACACTTCTTGTAAATTAGAGGATACAGTAGTGGGAAAGTTAATTTGTCCAACTTCTACATAACAGTTAACACTGCCTTCCTTAATATGAATATCTCAAAGGTGATTTCACCAAGGGAAATTCATGATGACGCTCTTCAGGATTATATCACAAAATTGAGAAATACCAGGGGACCAGATAAGAGAAATTACAGATAATAACCTTGTAAGATATATATCTGAATTTTTGTCTGAACACAGTTCTCATCAGTGGAAAGGCGCTTCACACTGAATCGTTGTTGAAGACGCACATGTAGGATTGGAAAGTGTGAACGGACATAGGAGATCATCCATGCTTATCTTGCTATAAGAGATTATATTGCAGGTCACCTGAGTGTTATTGAAATGAATGATCTGTAACCATTGGATGACTCACTCACTCAAATAGCAATTGTATACTCCTTTTTATCTTGTGTTATCTGTCTATATCAATGTATTTTAAAATAGCTTTATTTTTCAGGTATTACAGGGAAATAGGGATGGAGAGAGAGGGAGAGAGAGAGATGGAGAGAGAGAAAGAGATAGATAGGACATTGATACAGGGATGCTGAAACTGTACAAATGCTGATAAAGGAGAATATGGAGAGTGGGAGAGAGAAAGAGAGAGAGAGGGACAGAGGGAGGGAAGGAGAGAGAGGAAGAGAGAGAGAGCGAGAAGGGAGAGGAGGGGAGGGGAGAGGTCAAATTGGGCAAATGGGCCCTTTACGTCCGTGAGTCATATTTCTTCATCCTCCCATTTTCCCTCTCTTTTAACAAATATTTGTATCTGTAGCACATACAGTATAATGAGTTTAGGTGACAATATTCAATGTTATTCAAGATTATAGCAGGGCTTTGTCACCATTCCCTGATTGTGGTATTGGTGGAATATGGTCTAATGCAACCCTGGCGAAAACCATCCAATCACCGATGGAAAATTGCCATTAAGTAAACCAACAACAGCAGGCAACTAACTTTGAAATCCTAACCAGCCCACCACACATCTTTCAAGAAGTCATCCCTTGTCCTACCCCACCCCCAGGGGAAAGTGAAGGGGGAGAGGAAATCATTTAGCTAACAAATTGGTGCTGATTTCTGAGGTGTGTTGCATTTCCTGTCATTGTGTTGACCTGATAAGGTCACAGCTCCTCTATTGTCTACCAGCAGCTTGTAAACAACTGGGTTTCTAGTCTATGACCACAGACTTGGCTGGAATAGAGAGAATATTTGTGAGTGTCAGTGGGTGTTGACAGCAGTGAAGACAACATGAAAAGGCTTAGTTGGCAGGTACTAGGTACTAAAAAAGAGCAGTGGACACTTTCGATCGTTAATAACTGCGAAATTACTACTCTTATCAGACTGAGGATTTTACGTTGTAAAGTTGAAGGATGTAAAATTTATTTGGAGCATGTTTCGTGACATTTCTCTGAATACTTTTCTTCAAATATTACTCTGAATATCTAAATTAAAATTTTCACGTTTTGAAAAATCAAGGCCACAAAATCTGTGTGTATCAGTAATTAATTCAGAACAGAACAATTGCCATTGTGTGTTGCAGCTGTTGTTTCTGCAAACCTATTACTGTCCATTGTCATTAATGATTCATGATGCTGGGTTAAAAAAGTGTGCTGGAATTTCAGCTGCATTGACCAATGGCAATTTTTGTTTGCTGAATTGATTATTAATACACACAGATTTTGTGGCCTTGATTTTTCAAAAAGTGAAAGATTTAATTGAATATTCAGGGCAATATGTTAAGAAAAGTCTTCTGAGAAATTTCATGAAACTTGCTCCCAATAAATTTTACATTTCAACTTTACAATGTAAAAACTTCAGTGTGATATGATGTATAAATTTTGAGTTATTAAGGATTAAAAGTTCCCACAGTTTTTTTTAAACACCTGGTACAAATCATTATCAGTCATAATGTGCTGCATATTAACAGGGTCTGAACTGGAAGACCATACTCCTTCCCATCTATGCTAAGTAATTATTACTATTGGATGGTGGAAAGCTGGGTTAGGCTTCACTCAAGGCATATAGTATTTGGAGAAAGTATTGAAGTTGAGTTTATGCTTGGAGAATATAGGCCCAGCTTGCCCTGTATATAGAATGGTTTAACCCATAATTTTTTTTAACCCAGAATGTGCAATCTGGAGTTACATGCCCACCTCACTCCCACAGTTTATCTTGCTAGCATCATCAACCATAGAGCTCATGGTTTTGTGCTTGTCCATGTAGATTGTTGGATCTACATATTATTATGGTGGTAAAATGGTTGAGATTTTTTTTTTCTTTCAAAACTGGAACCTGTTTCACAAAAATACAGAATTGCCTTGAAAGTACTGTATCTGTAAACTGGCTGGTATCAGTAAAATATGTTATTTTGTTTTCATTATATAGCTCCATGTTCATGGAAATTGTGAAAAAATATGAATAGACTAATTTTAAAAATATATTTGAGGAGCAGTTGCAGAATTTTAAATGTTGCAACACAATAATGCGTTGAGGACATATAACTTTTGTGGGTGGTATCTAGCGCAGGAGGGAGGTAGTGTTAACTCCATCTTTAACTCCTTCCTTTTATTTAGAGTTTAGGTGGATTTTTGGTGTTTTTTATCATTCTATCTACAAGCACGAAGCTCTGCTCATTCTCTTCAACATTTTTTTTCTTTTATCGTTTCATAAGTTGTTTTTTACTGCTTGTGGATAGTCTTATTTATTGTATTAGACGGGGGCAACAAAACTGGATAATATTTTGTTTGTAACATTCATCAAGGCCCACACATAGGATCTTGCCAGGAGCAATTTCAATTAACATGTATTTCTGATAAATCTAGGCTTTAATTCCCTCAATAATGATAATCCGTAAATGGCTTTGTGAAGTTACAAGCAAATATTTATACTTTTCATCAGCATTCCACCCCTGCTAAATAGGAGGTCAGTGCAACTCGCTGAGGTCTAATTGAGTAGACAGTTAGTGTTGTTTTGTAACTATTTAGTGATTTCTGACCTCTGCTATTCATGTGGTGTCGTTAATTCCTCCCTTGTCCATCCCACCAATTGCCTCCCTCGCGAGGTCATTCCAGTCCAGGTCGCGGGTATAATCACATTACACTGAATAATGAAAAGATCCCGCGTACGGTGCTATTGATGTCTAATTTGATTCAGCCTTATTAGTTATGTTTGGTTGATAAGGCATATTATCACTGATATGTCTTATTTTGGTATTGAAGTGAGCAACTACCAGAAGCTTTGTGCATTGGGGAAAGCAGACAAGATGTCCTTTTATGATGAAGGAGACAAAAAAAATAGATCAGGAATGAAAAAAAAAAAGGATCATGCATGAATGGTTGCTCGATTTGGATTGTTTGTTAATAAGGTCATGTTCTGTGCCGTTTATTTGTCCAGTCCAGTCATCAGTGACATACGTGCTATGATGATATCAGAGTCAGTCATTGATCATGGTAATGCCAGAACAGGAATCTATTCATGGATTTTCCATTTTGTCAGCAGTGGAATACTTTAGGATATCGTCTACACGTGGCCTACATGTTCGTGTTTTCACCATGTTGGAGTTCTTGATTAAGTCACTATTTGCATTTTGATTCCAGTCAGATTTTAGGAATACTGCTTAATATATATCTAGCAAGCTATGGAAATGTCTTATTATGCGAATAAATGGAAATCGGTGTAGATCATTGATTCATGAAACGAGAGAATTTGAGATTACATAGTCTTGGAATCGAGTGCCAGAGAATATCAACTTCATCTTGATGGGCAGTAACGGATTTTGATTCTGTCATCATGGATGCTGTCATTTTAGTGATGAAGTGTTTATTCTATCATTATGGATTTGTACACTTTTTGATGGGGAATGGTCATAATAACTTTACAAATACAGATGGACAAAAGTTACTCTGCATGTAGACTGCAGAGTAGTTTAATTATGTTCTCTTTATTCCATTCTCAATCATTTATACTGAAACATTTCTGCAGAGACTATTGGAATATATGACTTATGTTAATAAGAGCTTTCGATCATCAGGGATCTTGAACGAGTGGATTCCTGAAACATCTTTTGTTCTTTTAGAGATACCATAATGAAGCACATCATTCAAGTAAAACCACTTCTGGTGAGTTCAGATGTACAAATTCTTATTACTTTTTAATATAATTTCATGAATTTTCAATATTGTCAGGGCAGTATACTCTGTTTTGGTTTCTTTTTACCCCAACCGATGCTTTTATTAATGATTACACATTGAGACCAGACCACAAAACATAGATAATGATAAATATTGTCTGTTTGGAGTCAGAAGGGCATTGACTCTGTGTTAAAGTATATGAGTTAATGCCCTTTTGGCTCTCAACAGACAGTATGTAGGCCTACTCTCTTCAGGACAATAGTCTGTACAATGTAGTCCTGACCATTAAGTTCTCATGCTTTTCGGTAGTTAAATTGTTATGCAATAGAATGAAAGTTAGCTTCAGTTATGTTTCCTAGAATAAAGTTCAGTATGTTCTTCTGAACAGGTGCATTAAAGAGATTTCACATTTGTCACGATTTCCATTTGTATACTTCTGGTTCTAAATCTTTTGAAAAACAAAAGTTCTGTAAAGTCTTTGTAAGATCCCTCTGGAAATAATGAGATTGAACAGATAAAGTGATTTCTAGAGAGTAAAAGAGAGTAAAATAATAACCTTATATTCATTCTTTTTTTTCCAGAATGGAGTCTTTGGTCTAACTACAGTTTTTTCCTCCTGTACATGTATGTTTTTATTAGAACAAAAAGAAGAAAAATAAAACTATTTGGGAAAAACATTTGTACTTCACAGTAATACCCATTGTTATTGTTATCATGTACAGGTAGGTCTGTATAAATATTATTTTATAAGCTACTTTGATTAAACCATCATATGTATCATACTGCCCTCATAAGACCATGACCTGTCAGCCAGCGTCCCATCACAGACGTAAGGTCACATTCCATTAGTATAGCAGTAAACACAACAGAATGTCTTTGAATGAAACAGTTCTATGCATTCCAGACTTCACTTTATAAAATTATTCATATTTGTACATTAAATACAGTTTGCCTGTTTGAAGGTTTATATTAAGTAGTGAAAATGAAGAACTTGAGTATTTAAGAGTCCTCTGTATGTATAGGACAGTGTTTGGAGTGAAGAAACATCAGCCAAGACAAGTTTATTATTAGACCAGTAATTTGCTAGTATCACTTGTTATTTTAAGACTGGACTTTGATATCTGTGTGGATAGAAATTTCACACTTCTTCTGCTAGTCAGAGATTAGGAAAGCTTTCTTCATGCACATTCATTGTGTCCTTGTATTATATGTGCAGAAAGAACTATTGTCCATTGCCCTGAAGTTGTAAGTGAAAAGTAAATTCTATGCCTGCAGTTTTGACCAGTCAGATGCCTCGAATCTTGTAACTGAAGTAATATGAAGTGAACTGTACCTAACACTTTCTTCTGTCTAACTCATGAAACATTTTTTTTAAAACTCTGTAAGAGTCATCTGTATGTATAGGACAGTGTTTGGAGTAAAAGGAAGGCTTTCTAGGAAAGGATTGTATTTCTTAAGAATATGATTGTTCTCTCCTTCATGGTTGCAGTTAGAGTCTGTTGTGGTATACTATACTACCTTGTGACTTCTGAGAATGTAAGGCAATAGATGTGAGAAAGAACCTTCCTCAAAGGCTGTTTTCAGTCATGTGACTAGGGGTCTTTCACATGAGAGAAAAATTGTTCGAGGGGAATGCAAAATTTGACAAAACAGCTGGAAAGTGAGTCAATAATATATAGCCCTATTGCTAGAAGTGTAATTAGTGACTTTTGATAGTAAGAGAGAAAATGGAGCTTACCTACCATCTCAGAAAGAGAAAATGAATGTGGTTTTGAAATCAAATTGTTGCACGAACTAATGGCAGATCTATGTTTCAAAAAGTAATTGGTGTAGCTTCCTCATGCATTCATCATGAGACATTGCTAATATGTTATTTCATCAATGTAGATGGTGTTAAGAAACCCTTTCATGTACATGTAATACATGTATGACTGTAAAGTAAAAGGGGCATTCATACAGGAAAAAAAAGTCATAAAGAAACATTTCATGAAAACTTGGAAGGGGGGGGGGGGGGCTTAGTTGTATTCGATACTCATACCAAGCGATCTTCATTATGAGTTCATCGTTCTAAACTTATGTTGTTTGTGTACCTAAAATATCTGTTTTGCTGTCCAACAGCTCAAGATAATGTGATTACTTATCATATAGCTCTGGAGTTATCATACAAAAATGTTGGATAATTTGCTGCTTTTTTTTCCAAATCTGAACAGGGGTAGAAGATGAATCATCTCGTCAATGGAAGTTTCGATTCTAATTCAAGGAGGGGTCAAAGGTCAAATACTTGACACTGATTGGGTGACATTCACATGATAACTCTTTGAATTCAAGGACATGGAAACCTCTTCAGTTGAGCTTTACAAGTGTCTTTCTTTTTGTGAGAAAAGAATTGTTGAATACAGTTGTCATGTTCCACTTGATAGTCAAGAGGACTAACCTTACTATATGAATCAGTTTGAGAGAAAATAATTCCCAAGAATATAAATAGAAGTAAAACAGAAAAGAAATGCTTGCATGTCATTCACTTACCATCCCTTTTGTAGTCGACAGTAAAGGGAAATTTTAACTTCATGACACATTTCCCTCACATCTCAGTGGTAAAGGCACAATGGAATAAACTTTAATATGTACAGACAGTCAAACATTGGAGAAAGACATGGTTAATATGGACAGATGGAAGGGGGAGAAAAATGATAGTGGGGGGGGGGGGGGGTGGGGGATGAAAAGTTATGGCATTATGCTATATGTATCTTCGAATACATAGATTTCTCCTGAATATTGGAATGACTTTGTTGAAACAAATAATGCAAAAAGTAATTAGGGAATATTTCTAAAAGTATTTTTGTTTGCTATTAAAGAGCTTGAAAAATTGCCGATTTTGATAATACATGTAACATCATATTTTGTCTCGTGTTTCTTTGAAGAAAAGGCCAGCAAAAACCCCCCAAACATTTAAGTTGAATGGCATTAGTAACCATTATAATAGGCCAGGATATGTTGTTACTTAAAGGTTTTTATGTAATTTCATATTTTTCTGTGGTTTCCCCTTCAGCCTTTGCGAGGAGCCTTGCCCTCTTAAAGTAAAAAGCTCTTTCTCTTCGGTTTTCTCTTCTTGTATCCGACGATGACGAGACAGAAAGACAAGACAGAGGGAAGGACAGTTGTGGGTGTAATAAATCAGGGCATTAAAGACTATAATGATTCTGTAGATATTACACAGTCATTGTCAATAACATAACATTGCTTGGATGCCTCGGATGTCTCTCCCCCGCCCCCAGATGCAATATTCTCCCTGTGGCTGGTGTGAGCTTCATTTCAAAGACCTACGTCAGCAGCCGGACTCTAACCAAATCCACAGATCTATTTCCATCTCTGGAGGAGGATAGTGAACTTCATTCTGTTTGTTCGTGAGGTTTTAGATGCATTTTTGTTATTCCAAGAAAACAATTAAGATGGAGATTTAATCATGTCATAGAGAATGATTGAAAGGAGGGGAGAAGTTTCCCCAAATCAAAGCCAGAAGGCATATGTTTACAATAGCCCCATACATCCATATCTTTCATCGCTTTCTCTCCCAAATGCTCCTTTATCGCCCCCTTTATTCTTTCTACTTTTTTAAAACTCAAAATATCCTCTTAGCTGACTGTTATGATGGGAAGCATGATTACCCATTGGAGATGATTTCATTTTCCTTTAGCATGCATTTCCCATGGTCTGATCACGATTTTTTTAAGGCATGTTGTTCATTGGGTTAACTCATTGTACAATGACAAAGTCAAAGGTATTTTTTTTTTATGGTGCATATCCTGTGGTATGTTGCACTCTTCTTCATTTGGGCATTTGTGAGAATCATGGAAGAAAAGGATAATGACCTGTACAAGATTGATCTACCATCATACCTTCTCTCTCATCTGATATGCATTAATTTATGTGTAAGTGCGTTCTCATTGCCACATCGTCCTCTCATGTCATCTTCCTTATACTGCTGTGTGAACGCGTGTACATGTATAGCAACCACGCTCTGCTCTTGAAATCATTCATTTAAAAAAAATAAATGGACATTTTGGGGTTGTTAGTGGGAACACATTCAACCAACATTACAAATGCATGTGTTTCAAACACATCCTGGCCAGTAGAAACAGGCTTTGTGGCTAAAGCCCTCAGAATTGAAAGGAGCAGGCAGAATGAAAGTACACTCCTAGAACCACAAAGCAAGTTTCAATTGATGTTTGTGAGACGTTGGATTATGTGGTGTTTATAAAAATGGCGGTTTAATGAGATGGAAACCTGTAAAAGCGATTCTTGGTGGATTTTTCTTCAAAATCCTGCGAATACCGTTTGTTGCAACAGAAAATAAGAATTCAAGGAAAAACATACCATCTCAAATTAACCAATAAAAGGATAATTGCAGCAAGTATGTATGTCTCATGTATGTATTAAAAGAGGACAAAGTATGTCAAAGTATGGTTGATTTCTACGAACATTTCCGTGGGATTTCCTACAATTACCTTGAGCGAACATGAAACATTTCACGATAAATACAATGACAAAGTCTCCTGAATTCATGAGTTCAAGAAAAAAAGAAGTTCGCCACTGGACTGGAATATTTCTGTCTTTTACCATAATTGAATGAATACAGGTTGCAAGATACTATGCTGGAGGCCATCTAAAAGTTTTATAGATATTTTGTTTATAAATGAACAAATTTTAGTTGTTGCTTTTATTGGTGTTGATTGTGTGTGTGTATATATATATGTACATTCACTTCTCGCCAGTATTTACAGTATTTACTGATTATTGTAAGACCTTATTGTTAGAGTAATTGTATTTTTAAGAAGTCTTTACGTGTTTTAAGTAGTCTTTACTTACATCACATTTACATAATTTGTAGGGAAGCACACATATTCATTAGCCGTTTCACCTGTTTCATGGTCTCCCATTACCATTTACATTCGTAAATACCCTGTAAATATGTTCCATATTTTGTTTCAAAAATGGTAATAAATTTATTCATTTGTCTTGATGAAAATGATATCCTTAGTGAGGAGGAAGTAAGGGATTCAATAAATAGACTTTAGTTTTGAATTTGTTCCACTAGCTAGTGTCAATTTCATTTTCTATGAGGTAATTTAGTAGGTATACCAATGCACCTATATAATGTGCAATGGAAACTAAACAAAAATGTCTACATCCTGGATCTGAAAGAAGAAAGGAATGGGTAAAGAACGATCGTTGAAATGCGTCATCCCTCGCCAAAGCTCTTGAATTAATCTTGGCATTTTAAGTGCGTTATGCTGCCTTGCTGCCTCCATTTTACCTTCCTGTGTAATAGTGATGGTGATTATACCTGAAAGGAACAGATTTCTGTAAAATGGAAAGGTAAAAAAAAAAGGACCATAATCCATGTTTGAAGGAAAAAAAATGTTTCATGAGTGGTTGGTCATTCACCAGTTTTTGTGAATGACCTGATGTGTCTGTTTGAAAATAATTCTAGACGGAATTGTTTCAGGACTTGATGAGAGTCTGGCCATATTCGCATCATATGTGTCAATATTTTGAATGAAATCCAGTGATATTTGGCAGGTTATGATGGTGAGCATTTTATTGAGAAGGCCTTTGTAGACCATGGCGGTGACTAAGATGGAATGGATAATTTGCGAATTTGCATAAAATCTTGAATAGTGGCTTCTTCCACCGAAAGGTTGCATGGTTTGCTCAGTGTGTATTGATTTGGAAGCACATTGATAACAAAAAAAATTCTGCTTATGTAGGCTTACATGAATTTCGAAAAATTTGTGTTCCATTTGTATGCACATTCCTTTCCTGGGGTAGTTGTTTTTTGCCCTTTTCAGCTAACCATTCATTTTGAAAATGAATCGTTGAAAGATTGCGGTGTCGCATTTCACGGGCTTACTCCAGTTTCTACCCGGGTTAATCATCTTGAGTGTGTGAGTCGTAAGTTCAAGATTCCCTGTCTCTCCTTCCTTCTCTCTGACACTTCCAATTAGCAAACCTGTTCCTCAAAGGATACATCCCAAATGAATTTATCAACCAAGTACCTTGTCTGTGGACGACGTGACTCACGCCAGCATCACACAGCGCTCCTGTCCGTCCTACCCGCATTTCTTGCGCCTGCAAAGGAACGTCAGTTTCCCTCCTGCATCCATGAGTGTTGACTTTAGTCACCCTTGACTTTCTAATATGTGGGTGGAATTTATTTCAAGATTTTCTTGAAACAATGATCTAAGATGCCACTATGTATCACTCGCATTCTGGTATCCAACAAGTGTATTATTTACAATGTATATCATGTACAGAGCAGTCACAGAAAAATGGCCTGTGCCAAAGTTTTCCTTTCCTTTGTAAACAAAACAGTTATATCTCCTTGCATTTTCTTTCTGTTAACTTACTTATGTGTATTAACTTTGTAAAAACCAAAGGTAGTATAGTTAAGATGAATCATGTCAAAATAAGTGTTACTATAAAATTAGTAATTTACTAAATACTGGTACACCTTACTGATACTAAATTTCAAGTAAGTTTTCTTTTTCCTTTAAAGTATTACTTTACCTCCAGAAATCCTAAAATAATTGCATTATTCAGTGAATGGTTAATCTTTTATCCATAGACATATCATGTAGTATATTGAATTGCAAATGCTTCATTTGTTATGGGTATCGTTAAAAGAAAAGTTTGAGTGACTTAATATCTAAGGAAGATTAAGATGTAAACAGCATCCATATGAAGTTATTGGTCTGCCATCCATTGTAGTCCCACACGCAGCAAAATATGTTGTGAGATCCCCTGGAGAACCTCACAATTCTCGGAACATGGTTGCATGGTGCTAATTATGTGGCATTGAAATGCTCGGTGAATGTGCCATTGTTTAGATATGCTCCTCAGCCGCTTCACACTTGCGGAACGTTGAGGAATTAGGTTGCTTGAAATAACATTCTTGTGTTTTTTGAGTTCCGGTATACCTGATGTCATTGTCCCAACAGTGCTGTCAGTGCTTGAACAGCTTTCACAGGAGATGGTCACTGTTTCCTGCTAGGTAATTCTTCTGAAGACAGTTTTGAGCATTTTTCAGTCTGTGTAAAATTTATTGTCATATTTTGGGTTTACCTTTGAGATTTTTTTATATAGACCTATGCATAATTGTTACAATGACACAACTATCATTAGTCAAATAAAGTTCCACTTTTACTTGTTTCCTTTTTCAATTATCACAATTATCTTCTTGTATGGTTTGTGCAGCTATGTGTAATCACAGTGATTACATTATTAAATTCTTTTTTTATAATGACAAAGGGAAATTGTACAATGAAAAAAAAAAACCCTGCACAAAACAAAACACTATTTACATTTAAAGAGAAGATTGAGTTCTGTGAGATTTTGTGATCTTTCTTATTCTTTTTATGTCAGTTTGGTAGAATATCATGAAAGAAATGTCCCCTGAAAAGGATAGCTCTTCAAATGCCCTCATATTTGAAATATGATGAGAAATAGCTGAAATCTTAAGGCCGAATATTCATGCCACTTGTGTGTGCAGTCCCATATACCCATTTCTGTGTGCAGTACATGTGCTTTTCAGCGAAATTAGGTCAATTTTTTATTTTGATTATTTCAAAACCTTGCAGTATAAAACAATTCTTATGTAGACATGATCAACCTTTCCCAATTGCTTTGAGACAATTTCTTTCACAATGTAATGGCATGACCAGAACTCAACTTTATCTTTAAGGGGAAATAGTGTTATACATTCATATTTGGTTTTATAGTCAACAATTATAAAAAAACATAGTTTTCTTTCTTTTATATCTGGTACTAGTGGTACAATAGAATTTTAAAAGAGGATTTTTTTTTTAATTCTTCAAAAAAAAATGTAACAAAATATTGGATTTAAACAAGGCAGAGCTTAAAACAATCAGTGTATCTAACTGGAAGATTTGGCCAAAGCCTGATCAGGCCACAAGATCATGGCATTCTAGATAGGTTAACCCTTTCAGGACAGGAATTATTTAAGGGCTAATTTGATCACATTTTTTCCCTTCAAATTGGCAACAATAATATTTTCTGTTAGTGCTACATGGTTCTAATAAGTTGTAATGTTTTTTAAAACAAAATACATGGTTAGCAATTTTGTCGAAAAGTTGAAAAAAAATTGCCAATTTTTATTAATAAACAATGATTTTGAACCTCTCAATGTGTTGCCAGTTTAAGGATTTTAAATTTTAGTGTCATTTTTAAAATTCCTGGCATCAAACACAAAATGGTCTTGAAACAAAAATGGACATAGTGTGTGCAGAAATTGCTCTTTCTATTCATGCATGTGGTACATATATATCTTAGAGCTCTGCATCCAAAGTGATTGAGCAAAACCACAAAATGTGGTCAATTGTCCTGAAAGGGTTAAGCAGTCAAATGGAATAATAAATCATATAACAATATTTGTCCCTTTCCAGGCAGAGAAATATGATAGAAATAATCAATTCTGGAAAATGATGATTGAATTGTGAAAGGCGATCATAGAGGTGTCAGGGTGTGGAATTTGATTCCTTTTGGCAGTGTGAGAGCATTCAAGTAGCTCATGTGTATCATAACCTCTGGGAGATTGATCATAATACATGGCTCATGCAATGGCTTATCAACCCAAATACAATGTTGGTTTCAAGGTTTTCGAATGGGGATAAGTGATGTGCTCAGTGTTTATAGCAGCTTATTTCGGATTAGCTATATAAAACCAATGAGATTTTGTCACTGTGATTTTTATTCATTATATTTAATTTTTTGTTTTTACCTGAGCTCTTAGCTAAAATAGTTTTCTGGAGTTCTTTTATGCTTCTCAGAGCTACATCGTTTACTGCACTCATGCATTTTCTTCCCTGGATGCACCTAAGAGTTTAGCACCAAGGGTGTTATACATTGACAAGAATACTGCATGCCTTTATTTGCGAAAACTTATATGTTTGATTCCCTGTCGTCATAAAGTTATTTTGCAAAGTTAGTCAAAAGAATCTCGATTAACTATTTATTTGCACTGTGAGAAGTGTATCTTTAAGCAGTGGAGATTATGGTCATGCTGTTCAAATATACTGATAGACTGATATACTTTGTGTTTATTTTAAACTGGAAATCCATCCGTCCACGTTCAAACGAAAGTAAACCTCATTTAGCGTCTCTGTTGGCTGTGGTTCTCAAAGTAGTTATGTATCATCGTTTGGCAAACCATCAAGAAGGAGAATCATGCACTTCAAAGATCAAAGGTCCATGTTCGAAATTTAGCAATTGGAGGATATATAATCATGTTAACCGCCAAAAGCTAACAAGAATAACTGAAGAGAGAGAGAGAGAGAGAGGGGGAAAAAAATCAGTGTTTGTATTTAAATTACAATGTACACCGCAACGGAAGAGTCGTGCATACATGAAGTGCGAACTGTCTCGCTCTGAAGGTTTATGTTTTATGGATGACTTTTCGACGATGATTTGGATAGAATTTGAGGTATGTTTGTGGTATTTGATCGTAAAATTTTCTCTCGTTTGTAGGTGTCTAGTACGTGATGGTGTTCGTTGTTTCTTCTTTATCTCTTTTCTCGTAAATTAATATTAGACTTCCTTGTTTTTTAACGTTATATGCAGCGCGACATAGCGACATAGAATTCATGTATACGTGATGCATGTTTCACTACATTACACGAATGTTATTGCCTTCGTGCATTGTAGTAAGTTACTGTAGCACATATTATGACATACTAAAATCAATTTGCATGCATACATTTTCTTTTCAGCTTCAAGTGAATAGAACATACTGGATACATACATGTACAAGCCATTAATGTATTGATTTATTGTAATGCATGTTCAATCAAAGGGAACATGTTTTCTATTGCTGCGTAATAGAATCTGAAGCTCTGTCTGCCAAATCCTATAATGTACTGTGGGATGATGGAATTTAAACCACCTTCCATGAATTTTCTCTATATTTCTTCTCATTTACATGTATAAGGGGAATTCTGTGAATGTGTGTATATTTCTAGTGAAATTCCATAACGTTTTAAGCTGTTATATGAATGTTAGTTCCTTTGTTTTTATGTTACTGAATTTCAGCTGTGAAGAGGTAGAAAACAGGAAACGAAGTTGTGTGTTATAATTTGAATACCAACATGGCCGCCTAGTAAATCACGTTACAATACAGAAGATGTGTTCTTATAATGCATAATTTCACATCGTTCTCTAATCGTATGCACATTCCTTGAACCCCCCCCCCCCCCTCGAGCTCCATTCC
The DNA here is from genome assembly GCA_025618425.1 of Heliocidaris tuberculata. Classification (NCBI taxonomy): domain Eukaryota; kingdom Metazoa; phylum Echinodermata; class Echinoidea; order Camarodonta; family Echinometridae; genus Heliocidaris; species Heliocidaris tuberculata. The sequence continues at coordinate 7,532,886 of CM046839.1, forward strand.
TTGATACATCCTAGTACCATGTAGCCACTCCACCTTACTCTCTGAGGGGGCCTAACGCGCGCCCATCCACCACTCACTCGCCCCTCAACAAGCGGGGATGACTCAGGCCTAGGGCCATGTAAGGCGATACGTCTCATAAATTATTTGGATTGCCTTGTGACTAATATGTTTGCGCCATTCCAAAAACGGGACATTTGTATGAATTCCAGTATCCACCGCAATTATGGATTCCACACTCTTTCTCCCATCTTCCACCAGTAAATTATACCTCGCATATATGCTGATAAATGGCTTGTCCCAATTCGGAGTAGTTGCTGTTCCAGCCGCGGGGCCACATTTTCACGTTCATCGTTTTTTTAGTATGGGGAGTTGATGTTTCACTAGCAGTAGTAGATATTGTCGTATTCCTTATCAGTTTTTGCATGTAAATTGTATGTAATGTATGGTCTGGAAAAGCTACACATATTCATTTGCAATAAAATGCAGTACTATAAAGTCCGTATGTTTTGCCTCTATGTAAATCATACGGTTGTTTCCTTGCTCAGAAGTAATGCGCAAAGGTGTAGTCGAAATGAAAAAAGATTGTAATACTACTATCCCATTTTAGTTAGAAATTCCTTTTATGATTTACTCAAAAAGTGAATATCAATCATGACTACAGAGCATCTGTTTTGACACTAATATGCCCGCACTTCTTTAGGTGCATTGCAGTACCCCAAATTATGTCTGGACAGAAATCTAAATGGGACATGTTCTACATTTAGTACTTGTGAAAGGTATAAATCAATGTCTAGTGTAGCTCACATTCATTTGATATATGGTACATGTCATAGAGGCTTCTGCTTTGATAATTGTCCCTAGAATTTCCAAATTTAGCTTCATATTGGTAGAAGAATGTAAGAGAATGTGTTTAGAGCTATTTTTCATGTTTTACTATTTGTGCATGCTGGGATTTGATTTGTTGAAGAGCATCAGTTTTGAAAATACAATATTACTAATTCTTGGGTTGTTTTTCATTTTATTGATCTGAACAATGATGGTGCAAATATTTATTAATATAATGTAGCTATCAATAAAAGCATATTGTATTTATTTGCAGTCCACTAACATCTATTCGTTTTATCAGATTAAATCAAATCGGATTGGAAAAAAATAATCCCCAAAATCATTAAAAGTCAGATCTGACAATGGAGAAATCATATTTCAAGTAGAAGATAATATTTTTTTTAAAATGTGGTGGTACTTCAGGTAGATCATGGGAGCATCCTTCTCAAATTATCTTGTCACTGAATAACAACATATGAGGATATATTAATAATAATAATAATAATAATAATAATAATTTATAAAGCACAGAAACTATATATATATATATATATATATTCTACTGTGCTGCAAGAGCTCTTAATGTGTTTATAACTATGATGAGTAATTAAATGAGAAGATATGCTTTTAGTTTTGCTTTGAAAGTATTTACAGTTGGTGATTTCCTGATATCTAATGGTAAGTTGTTCCACAGTTTGGGGGCTGCACATACAAATACTCAATCTCCTATTAAAGGTTATTTTTGTTTAATATGGTGGGGTTTGCAGTAGTAAAGTATCATGAGAACTGCGCAGGTTGTGGGTATGTTTATGAGCTTTGAGTTGTAATAGTTCTATGATATATTTAGGGACTTGACCAGTTAGAGCTAATAGAGAGAAGAAGAAGCAGACAGTCAGAGAGAAAGAGAGAGAGAGAGAGAGAGAGATGTGAGGGGCATTGGAAAACAACACAGAAAGAAAGACATTTCCAATGTTCTTGTTTGCATAAATCAATAAATGGGACACGAGCCAGCAATAAGGAGGTTCCCTTCGTAAACAGAATGCTTTCCTCTCCCGTTTCTCCTCACGCGAAGCTTCATCATAACCAACCATGCAGGGAAGGAAGCGCTGAAACCGTACCGCCATATTTGTAAGAAAGAAAAAATATCCAGCGCTCATAATTGAGAGAGACCTGGTGATTCCTGGGAGCCCAGTTGAATGTCGTCATGAGATGTTCGAAAGTAAAAAAAAAAAAAAAAAAAAAACTTAAAGATAAAGTTGAGCTCTGGTCATGCAATTACATTGTAAAAGAAACTGTCTCAAAGCAATTGGAAAAGGTTGGTCATGTCTCCATAAGCCTTGGTGTATACTGTGAGGTTTTGGAATAATCAAAATGATGAGAAATTAACCCAATCTCACTGAAAATTACCTGCTCTGCACACAGAAATGGGTATATGGGACTGCTCACACATGTGGCGTGCATAGTCGGCCCAAATACTTCAGCTGTTTCTTATACTTTGAATATGAGGGCATTTGAGGAGCAATCCTTTTCAGGGGTAATGTCTACTATGATGTTCTTCCAAACTGACATAAATGTAATGAGGAAACTCACAAATTATTTGTCACCTTTCCCAGAACTCAACCTTTTCTTTGAAGCTCACTATGAGCTCTTAAATAGAATTGCATTTCTAGAGAAACTGGCTAAAAGTAATTGCAGGTTGTGTGGACCAACGTGCAGAAAATTATGTATACTGACAAGCACATCAGACATTTCATCTGTTTATAGCCAGAAGGGCATTAACTCTGTGTTAGAGTATATGAGTTAAAACCCTTCTTGCTACAAACAGATGAGATCTTGAGAGCCAGAAGGGCATGAACTCTCTGATAAAGTATATGGGTTAATGCCCTTCTGGTTCCAAACATGCGATTTGTATGTACATTGTAGGAGATCATGTATCATGCACATTGGTCGGGGTAGTACCTTGTTTTCCATATCTTTCTTAGTTCATAATTCAGCTATTATACACTTTCTACCACAATCATTTTGGCAGATATCATTTATTTGTAGCCTTGAACAAACAGAGTTAGGTTTGTTTTCATTCTCAAAAAAAAATTATTTCCTGTCATTAGTAGAACTCAAGATAGACTGACGTCCTTGGAAAGTGAAAACATGGAAAGAGCCATCACGAAGCCTCAGGGAGGATGGATCAACCATGGGGGGGGGGGGGGGGGGGCATAACCTACCCTGTACGCAATGCTGGTTTGGTATGGGGGTAGCTGACCCATTAGACCTCTGCGTTCCATGCCATATAAGTCACTTTTCTAGGGCGCTATCCGATCCTAGCACATTTTTCATCGTTATGTTGGAGCAGTGTATAATCAAAGAGGTTTTTTAGGTCTATTTTTATTTCAGATTGTGCCTTTGTCTGAGTACTACATGTATATCATGAGTCTGTGCTGAATTGTTGAACCAGTATCCCTTGTACTTATTTTTTTGGTAACAGGACAGGATTTAAATTATATTTAATTAATAGTAAACCCACACATGAGCAAAAATATATAGTTGAGAGATTGATGTTGAATTATTGTTGAATTGAACAGTTTGACATGTTCTCAAAGTTAAAGAAAGATCCCTGTCAGGATTGTCATGAAGTTAATTATTCTGGTTTTTAATTACCGGTATTGTTTCTACACCGAAAAAATGCAATCTATGACCTTGTTTTGAAACTACAAGTGAAAGTTTAGGTCCCTTCATGTGAACCTGACTTTAGCAAGTTTTTTCTTATGCAAGTAATATAAGCTCTTGTCTTTATGCACATTTCTGTGAATTTATTTTTTTCAAGGAGAAGTCTTGGGTAAGTGCCAAAAGTGTGAGGAATCAAGAAATATTGGACACTTTTCTGTAAACAGTATCTAAACATATTGCAGCCAATAGCTTTCTCTTCTGATAGATAACCACTGCAAAGAGGCTGGTATTATGATAATTACTTGTAGATTTATCAATTTTCTCGTCCGTTTCTATCGCTTGGCAAATATTTGTAGCGTGCCTATGTGGCATTAAGTAAACAAAAGAATGGTGCTATGAACCTACTTCTTCTGTTTCTGTTGTCATTGATTTAATTCACAATGATTTCTATTGTCTATTTTTATTCAGATATGCTTGTAGAAGCCTACAGACATTGTATGAAGCAATAACAACTGTATGCCATGACTGCTTTATTCCTGTACCATCTGTGGGGGCATATATATATAGGCTCTCTGTAGTTTTATGATGCTAGTATATCTTCATATTGTTTCCTGTGGTATCATGTCACATCTAGAGCATGTTACTTCACACCCTTAATCCAATCTCGTAAAGTATGATGAATGCCAGGGTTAAGAGAGCGGGTGTAAACCCAGCCACCTCTTAAAACTTGATACCATGACAAATAGCAATGTCTCACTTTATCTGTAAGCTAATATTTTTGTTGCGAGCTCTCTCTCAACCCAGCTGCCTGACCCCTCAGCGCCAAATTCCTGCGATCAACAATCCATGCCCAGGTCACTCATTGGAGTTTGTTCTACCGTTGAGCAAATAATGCCTTGTCTCTGCATTTTCGTGTTGAGCGGTTTAGTATCACCTTGCATGGTAAAGTCTGCCTTAACAGACCCCGTAATTTCACGTGACAGGAAAAATTGTATGAAGAAATGGTGAGAAGCGTAGAGATTGGTGGTGTAATGATAAGAGCTGACACGAAAGATAAATGACAAGGCCTATGCAAAAGCATCTTTTACACTGTAGGGCTATACCTCTTGGAAGGAAGTGTGCAATATACTAGGCTTACATTTCTCATATGACATTAATGTGGCCCTTGTTCTCTTGTTCTTTGTATAATGTTTTACTGCGAAATTCACTCGGAAAATTAAATATATTTTTTATATATTATACATGTACATGTACATGTATAGAATCATTGTATGAAACAAATGCTTTTATTTTCCTGAGGGGAGGGGTGGAGGTTATTATCAAGGTGGTCCTACAATTACCACCAGGAGGTCCAGTTAGGTTGTATCTAAAGCCATGTATTATTTTGTGAGTGATCACACTCTTATTGTAAGGCTGTGGAAGGGAATATGGCTACTTTGAGAAAGTGCAAAGAGACTATTATTTAAGACTAGCCTTTGTCATGTCATTATGTACTACAAGTATGTAGAAAGTATCCCATTGCTTGGTGTGCGTTAATGTTTGTCAAGTGCTAGTGTGTGCGGAGGCACTCTTAGCTATGATATGAATGTGTGTGTGGGTGTGTGTTGTGTGTGTGTGTGTGTGTACACAAGTCTGGTGTCTTCAACCAGTCCCTCAAACCGACCGCTCAACCAACACACAGACACACTCCGTACACATCTACATGTCGTAGTACATTCACACACACAAATGTTGGCTGCTGCACTTGTGCGTGATTAGTTACAGTACACTTTATCCAATGAATTCCCCCCAGCCGGTGGTGAGAGAGGGGAAGCGCGACAACTCTAGTCAGCCCAAGCATCCACCCGCAATGGGACGGAGGACAAGACGGTAGTGAAAGTCGGGTATAATTTGCGTCAACACGTCTTGTCGTCATCAATTCAGTCTGTATGCTTCTCAAGTTCGTTTGTGCTCCGCCAGCTCGGATATTTGGATTAGCGTGGAAACATACATTATCTGGAGTATCTTGTTCACACATTAACTTCCTTTCTAACTGGGACGCAATCACGTGCTCTTTGCTGAAAGGTAAACTTTGAATCATTTTTAAACACATATCAATAAAGAGTTATAGAAATTCCTCCTGCCCCCCCCCCCCCCCCTTTCTAAAAAAATGTTTAAGTCATGTTTTTCTTTACCGGCATGCTGTTGTTCATGTCTTTGGAAAGGAGGCCCTTTAGTCAATCGAGTTGTAATGTGCCATGAGGGAAATGGCAGGTATTGATGTGGTGGTGGTGGGGGGGGGGGGGGGGGATATATCACCTCCTACCCCATCATTCTTAGACATATTTTGTTCTTTAATAGTTATTAAATTATCTTTGAAGAATGTTTCTAATATGATTACTTAATGAATCTTTATTGTTGTTTCCAAGGGACTTGTTAGCTTCACGTTATACTTTAATAATGGCTTCTGTCACATGTCAAATTGGCGGGGATTTTTTTTTTCCCCCCAGGACATTCATTATTCTATAGAAATTAGTTTGAACAGGATAAAAACTTCCCCCTGGGTCATGTACTCATAACTTTAATCTCTGGTGGAGTTTCCTTATTCTGTAAACTATAGAATCCTGTATTATGTTGCTGTATCTGTTGGAACAACTATTTGTTTTCGTCTTGAATAACTGCTGTATATTGGATTAGATTTAATTGATTTGATAGCCTTGGCATGTGCTTTCAAGTAGTATTATTGAGACATATCTTATTTGCCAATTTGGCTTACAGGAATTACCATTATCCTTGATACAGTGATAAGCTTAATGAGCTTGGTGGATCTGTTGGTTTAGTTCTTCCATGTATGGCTTCTTGGAAGATATGTGTAGGATTATCAAGTCATATTCTATGTATATATGTATGCAATAGGCCTATATGTTATGTACTTTTTACGATTTGTAGGCTTAAATGTGCATGAGTATGGACTATAACATAAAATGTTAGAAATAGTATAATAGGAAATTATAGAAAGATATGTCAAAGAATTTAATGTTCAACCTTGACTTTTTTCATGAAGTTTTTGTAATTGCCTTTGCTTGATTATTTGGGGATTGATATAAAACAACAAAAAGATAAAGATTTTGTCTGAACACTGAGAGCAAGAATGGCTTTGACCCTTTGTTAGATAGTATGACTTTCGTCCTTTCTGGCTCGTAAAACACCATTTGTAATTTGTATTAATACATTGTCAGATGGGGCTATATTGTGTAGTTAACTTTGTTGTTGATGTTGTGGCTGAGCTGCATGTAGTCTTGAATTCAGTCACCTGTCATATTTCATTATACTGTTTACAGACAATACACAAACTGATATGAATCATATCACATGCTTTTGGCAATGCCCATCTTTCCAGTGCCTATTGCAGCGATACTATTTTTAAAGTATGAGTTCATATATTTTTCCATTCAGACTGTTCACAAAGTCTTCCAGATTCTTGGAAGTGGATGACTCGTTGTCGGAAAGGAGTTTGCGTAGCTAAACTAGCTGATAAACTGTATCAGTGTGTAGGATCTCACCATTATCTTATCACTATATCCCTGGAGGCATGCTCATTTCATAGCTCATTAGGCCCGTCTTCATCAGCCCGAGTTTCCAAAATAGCCCGCTAATTCTGATCCGGGAAACTAACCCGATCAGAACTAGCTCGAGCTAGTTTGTAATGAAGACGCAATTAGCTGGCTATTTCGTGGGTTTCTAGCTCGAGCTAGAAGCCTAAGTCAACTCGGGTTTTTTTGTGAAATAGCGCGCTATTTGGCGAATTAGCCCGCTAATTCGCAGGTGAAGACGCACTCGGGTTTTGACTCGGGTTAATTTATTCATGACACCAATCCTAGAAATGTTATTTTCCTTATGTATTTCTTGATTTTCTTCTCTCTTTCCACCTTTTCCTTATGTATTTCTTTGTTTTTCCTTCTTTCTTTTTTCTCCTTATGTATTTCTTTGTTTTCCCCATTCTTTATTCTTCTTTCTATTCTTATGTATTTCTTTGTTCTTCTTGCTATCCTATTTTCTTTATATATTTCTTGTTTTTCTTCTCTCTATTTGTCTTTTCCTTATGTATTTCTTTGTTTTTCCCATTTTCTGTTCTTCGATCTTGCTATCCTCTTTTCTTTGTTTGTTTATGTATTTCTTTGTTCTTTCTGTCCTCTTCTCTTTATATTTTCTTATGTATTTCTTTGTTTTTCTTTCTATTTTATCTGTTTCCTTATATGTATTTCTTTGTTTTTCTTTCTATTTTATCTGTTTCCTTATGTATTTCTTTGTTTTTCTTTCTATTTTATATGTTTCCTTATGTATTTCTTTGTTTTTCTTTCTATTTTATCTGTTTCCTTATGTATTTCTTTGTTTTTCTTTCTATTTTATATGTTTCCTTATGTATTTCTTTGTTTTTCTTTCTATTTTATCTGTTTCCTTATGTATTTCTTTGTTTCTTATGTATTACTTTGTTTTTCCTTCTATTTTTTTTCTCCTTATGTATTTCTTTGTTTTCCCCATTATTTATTCTTCTTTCTATTCTTATGTATTTCTTTGTTCCTCTTTCTATCCAGTTTTCTTCGTATTTCCTTATATATTTCTTTGTTTTTTTATTTTGTTTTTTCCTTATGTATTTCATTGTTTCTTATGTATTACTTTGTTTTTCCTTCTCTCCTTTTGCTCCTTATATATTTCTTTGTTTTCCCAATTATCTATTCTTATTTCTATTCTTAGGTATTTCTTTATTTTTCCTTCTCTCTTTTTATCTTTTCGTTATGTATTTCTTTGCTCTTTTCTCTTCATTTATCCTATATATTTTTAAAAATTTTCCATCTTCGAAGTGCGCATGCTCTGAAGCTCGAGTTTATTCCAAGAACGAGCGGGAATCGCTCGACTCGGGCTGATGGAGACGGGGTTTTTCAAACTCGGACTTTTTCCTCGAGAAGCGCTGATCGGGCTAGAATCTCGAGCTTGAGCAAACTCGGGCTGATGGAGACGCACCTTTTCAGCAGGATGATCTCTTAGCTATGTTTACAAGAATTCCCCAGTCAGAGTAAATTTGCACTGACCTTAATTATTTGACCTTGTTCAGGGTCAGTTAAGGACACAGGATCATGCTGGTAGGGGTGGGTGGAGAGGGGTGTGGGTGTGAGTGGGTGATTTACAGTAGTCAGGATCAAAAACTAGTACTAGTCTTGTGAAGAATACCCTACGCTTGAAAACTTGGGTGTAGAAATGTTTGGTGTGTGGGACCCTCCTCTCTCTCTGTCCCTCCCCCTCGCCCCCTCTCTCTCTGTCTCTATTTCTCTCCCATCTCTCTTTCTTTTTTCCCATCTCTTTTTTTTTCTTTCTTCCCATCCCTCTTTCTTTCTTTCTTCTCATCTTTCTCTGCCCTAACATCTCTCTTTTTTTTTAGTATGTAACTTTCAAATACTTTTAATTACTTATGGGCTTGTGGCATTGTCTCATTTTGGTTGATTGAAGCAGAGTTTAAAAAGTTAATAGGTCATTAATCTTTTGATGAAATATCCATTAATCAACTCTAGGGTGAATCTGCCTATATATTTATGATAGATGTTGGAATATGAAAAGTGGCATCCATGATTGACTTTGTTAAAAGTCTTCTACTTATCATATTAATTATAATTTTTATAGAGTATTTGATGACACTGTTCATAAATATAACTTCATCAACAATTGTGAATCTTGACCGAATCCACTGAATGTCAAAGGCTACATGCTCTTCATAGAATGACATCATAATCCACTTCACCAGAACAGTTTACCTAGAGATTTAGATGATGGTGATGGATATCACTAGAATTGGATGTACTTCTAGGAAGTCATTTTCAAGCTCCAGGGTCATCTCAGGACACTTGGGTTGTGTACTGTCAAAAGGTCACAAGCAACTTCAGCCTGAGCTCAAGGATAGCCCTTGAAAGTAGTCTTCAGTATCAGACTTGGTATTTTATTCTTGTAGCAAATTGCAGTATGTTCATATGAATAGAGAAGGATTATTTACGCGATGATTCTCTAGATTGTGGTGATAATCAAAATCAAATAGTGTTAGATGTTATGTTAATGAAATTACCATATTTTAGAAAAGAGAATTATTGTACAAAGACTTGTACATAATGTAGACATGTAGGAAATACCACCAAAAAAAAGAAAAATGCATAAAATAGAGTAAAACTAAGAGGAAAAGGGAGAAAGAGGGAGGGGTACAAATTGTTAAACTATACCTGTGAAATCTTCCTTTGAACTTGTTGATACTTGTATTTTTAAATATACACCATTGTATTGTTGTACTGTACAAAAATGTAGGCCCACATTTATGATTTAAAAGTGTGATATGATAGCAGTTGATCCATGAATCAGTTGTTGACATGCCAGACATGTCACTGCACACAAAGGAACAGTAAAGCAAAGAGTGGGCAGAGAATGGTAATCACAGACTAGTTACGTATCCTGCCAACATGCATAGGTATTCTGTACATGGTGGACATGAAGTGGGCTACATGGATGTCCATGCATGCGCGTGCATGTTAGATGCCAGTTGGTAGGCCTGCGGCATTTTGCGACAACCGATCGCTTGTTTGCGAAAGAGTAAGCTCCCTCGGACCGGCAGCCATGTTGAGAGATCAATGAAGATGGCTTTTTTAAAAACAATGAGAAAGTGAGAGAGAGGGCGAGAGAAAGAGGGCGAGAGAAGGGCGAGAGAAAGGGGGGGGGGGGTAGGAATTCATTTATAGAGTTGATATTTTGATATATTGTAATCATTTGCCTGAATTCCACAAAAATTAAGACATCAAAAGATGGATAACAGATAGAATATGCAGAAAGATGAGAAAGAGAGAGAGAGAGGGAGCGAGGGAGAGAGAGAGGGGGGGAGAGAGAATTGGAAGAAGGGAGAAGAAGGGGGTGGTATGTAGTACATTTTGATATTTTTTTAGTAAGGAAGGCCTGAATGGAGTAAGAAAAAGAAATAAAAATATAATATGTTTATCTAGGAAATAAATAAAGTACTAATTATAGATTTTGATTGAGTGTGAGACATCAGAAAGATGTAGGTTAAGACCATTCATGCAACAGTACATCCTTGGGGGTTTGTTTCCATCTTATTTTTAGCTCCTGCTCCCTCACTCGCTCCTAATTGTTGGATAATGAATTAATTAAATGATTCAAGCTGATGGAGAAGGATTACCATCGCTTAACCTTAGCTATCACAGGGTATCAGGAATGGCCGCAGGGAGGTGTAATTTCTACAACAGTGCACAGTACGATATAAACATGGCTGGTCGAGTTACTACGTTGGATAGATAATTGATGGCCTGTGCTCATACTCTCAGCCCAGTCCAATTACAGGCACTGTCTCCTTAGGCTACCGTTCACACCAACTTTTGTGAACGTTTTGATGAGATAAATAGGACTCGGAGCATCAATGGGTCTGATTAAAAATAGCTCCCTATTCAGGAGGCAATTGTCATATATTTTGTAAAAAAAACCATGCCTTCTTATTTAGGAAAAAATCTTATGAAGAAATCATCGTCATTGAGATCAGCAGAATCACTTGCAGTGTTCAAAGATATATCAATGAATAATTTGTATTTCATCGAGATTGGCCTGTTAGGGGGAGTACCCTCACGTTGGTTTAATAATTCATTGTTTTTCATTCTTTGTGCCAATTTATTTGGTTGTTAATGTATTAAAAAATGATGTTGATATTATTTATTATTATTAAAGGTATGTAATGTCTATTTCATATTCTAGTAGAATTTTGAGAAGATAATTTGTTTCTGAAATTACATTATAGGTAGAACATCTTCATGGGCTTCGTAATGCTACATACAGTGAAGAATTGGTAAGGGTGTGTCTAGATATTTCAGATATAGTAGAAATACATGTAATTTACTTACAATGTCAAAGATAAATTGCTTCCTACTTTAATCAAGAAGTTGTGTCAACTCCCAGATTAATTTGTCTCTTAGATTGATTGTCTGCACTGATTGATTAACCTTCTCATTCCAACAAACCCTTACTAAAATTAGATGTTGAAACATCTTCAATATTCATATGATGATGATCTGATTAAAGGGACATTCTGCTTTCACTTCACCATTACAAATGTCCTATAAGTCCCATGAAAGAAAGGGAAGATGCGTGATAAATCTTAGGAGTGAAACGTAATGATTTAGGGAGTGTGAACACAAAGCAATTACTGCATTTTTGTGTGTGTTGGGGTCATGCTGACAGTGAATCATCCCTCTTACCTTAGCCCTTAGCTGATTGCTGAGCAACTGACACCCTTGCAAGATTGCTAGGAAATGATAAAAGAAATCTCCATCATTTTTCAAAGCCACTTATGGTCTAGTCTGCGAACAAAGACACCTTTCCAAGCTTAATCTACCTTTTCTGTAGATCTATAAATAATTCAGGCATACCCAACATACAGTAGGCCCATGCTTAAAGGGGTTCCTGCCTTCTTATATTTATGTTACTCTAGATATACATTTATTTACTCTGCATACATTTATTTTTTTTAAATGCGGAAAAAGTGCTGGAAGGAAATAAATGTTACTTCGAATTTATGATGAAAAATATACACTATTGTACACATCTGTTCACATGTCATAAACATCTTGACTTTGATATTTTTAAGATGTGTAGGATGCAGCAAATCAATGACACTTAGATGTATCACAATAATGTTGGACAAAGATTATTGATGGATTACCAAAGAGGTGACAGGGTCTGAATCTCTAGACTGTTTCACCGGCTGCGGAAGGAAAATTTGTTCATTTTGGTGGCTTGCTTGATCCTTCTTCAGCCCCAGTTGTTCTTTCCTCAGGATATTAGTAAATGGCCATTTTCCTGACGGGCCTGCCACAGCTTAAGACGGAAAAGAGAATCGCGAGAATGAATAGCAAAGTTTCCAGGGAAACAGGTAGCTTTATGAGCATTTTATCCAATCATTGAAATTCTGATTGTGTGAGGGAGAAAGGGAAGGATAAATCCATCATTCTTTTCTCTCTCTCCCTGTAAATAGATTCTCGTGTAGATTGATATTTAGTGGATAGCCCTAGAGTAGTAGTAAATGCAAAGGTCAACAAAGAGAATCTTCTTGTATCGCATGTCAGGTAGTCTTTTTGTTTCTTTAATAATCTGGTGTACTCCTCCTGGATGTAGCACTTAGCGTTGATGGGTATAGATCATTCCGCGACCTTGCATGGTGGCTGATTCCATCAGGGGCAGAGGAGCAGGGGGCATTACCCTAGATGCATCTCTAGATCCGTTCTCCCTTATGCTTTGATAATCTTCTCTTTGCTCATGACAAGTGTAGGGTGACGATCTAGTTACCGAGTCAAGTTCACAGCCATCTGCTGACGTTTTGGGGGCAGTTGACTGATGACCAGAGACAATAGTGAGGGGGCGCTGTAGGGTGCGTTAGAGACCAGCTCATCTTACTCCCAGTTGACTACAAAAGTTGACACTTTGCGAGTAGGCTCAGTTGCACTTCCTGGAATCTTGGAATAAAACAACTTCTTTTCTAACTGAATTTTATTCTGTTTTATTCTCTGTAGGTGTGGAATATCCTTTAATCTATTCTGTGACAAATTTTGCTTGTGTCTCCGATGATTATCTCATGAGCTGAGAGTCAGAAGAGTGTGCATGAAGTAATGTCATTTTAACCTGTTGTCTACTGGAACTGGGTGTTCCTTGTATCAAGTCTATGGGAATTCAGTAAGTCAGTAGTCAATGGGATATTAAACAGAGTTAAAGATAAAGTTGAGTTCTAGTCATGAGATTGAATTGTGAAAAAAACTGCCTCAAAGCAATTGGGAAAGGTTGATTATATATAGCACATAGGAATTGGTGGATGCTGTAAGGTTTTGGCATCACAAAAAATGAGGAGAAATTGACTCAATCCTGCTGAGAGTCACATGCACTGCCCACAGAAATGTGCATATGGGACTACACACAAATGTTCGGCCTGAACATTTCAGTTATTTCTTGTCATATTTTGAATGTGGGAGTATTTGAAGAGCAATCCTTTTCAGGAGACATATCTACTATGACAATCATCCAAACTAAAGTAAAAAGAATGAGAGAGCTCACATATTATTTTTTACCTTTCCCAGAACTCAAGTTTCCCTTTAACACTCCTCTGGATGTCAGCAGATGATGTCAAGATATTGTTAAAAATGCAATTTGATGAACTTTTGGTAGTGATCATTCTTATAATTGTAATGGCTAGTACATCATTACTGTTTGTTTTTGCATAAGTTGAAAAGAATCAAAGGAACAATTACCTAATTGTCACCTTTTATAACAAACAAACAAATCTATTAGAATATAGAGAAAGAGGTGAAATGTACTTTATAGAACCAGCAACTTTCCTTGAACATTCCACATGCTGAGATTGTGAGCCAAATAATCTAGAAGTATATCAGATGATGTGATAGCAAAAGGAATCTTAATGGAAAATGTGATTTATTTTAGCAAAAGTATATCTTGTTTCGTGAACTAGTTGTACATAGCAAAATAGCCAATGGCTACATGTACACATATCGTAGTCATTATTAAAGCTGTCCAATCAGAACACAGGATTGATGTACTTTACCCAACAGCATGATGTTATCTCATATCTTTGAACTTCTCTGAATTGCATTGTTTGCGTAGATGTTCTGTAAACAGGTATTACCCTGAACTCTGACATTATGAGGCCATTACAGCTTCCATGATCAATTTCTGTAGCTTATTGTATCGGTGTGGGTAGTTGTACTTAGTTTTTCCCTGAAAGCTAAAAAGTTTGCATGGAACTTGAATGGGATTATCTAAACTGTAGTGCAAGCATGATATGCTCTACAGCATTGTTTTGAAAAAAAAAGTAATCTTATTAGAAAAAACTTACGGAATCTATCAACAGTACTTCTAATGATATAGGATAACAGCACTCACTAATGGCATAAGAGAAATTAACTTTTTTGAACATTTCAGAATGAATTACAACTTACATTTTGAAGCATAATCTCCCCATTATTGAAACAAATTATTTTCTGATTGTGCTGTTGATTATAACTCCACATTTCCTTTGACATTATAAAAGTAATCATTACTTGCAGTAAATATATTCATGGAGACTTGTACTTAAACACTACTGCTGCTACAGTAATTATCACCACCATCATCGGTATTATTATCAGTTCCCTCAACATTATATTCTCTTTAGTACTGCAATTATCACCTCGCCTTTGGTAGGTATCATTAGGTATTAAATGACAGGAACGCCTTTCTTGCGCCCAGAGACTGTGTGTCCTTATCAGATCACCGCTAAATAACTGTGCATGTTCGCAGCTGCACATGTAAACGATGTGCTAATTACTCGCTGAAACCACTCTAAAAGGATGACCATATATAGTGTTGTATCCTATACCACTGTGAATAGTACATCATCATGCCAAGGAGGGGGGTATATTGTTCCATTAATGCAATCGACCCCATTATTCTTTATTGCAAGTTAAGTGGCTAAAACCGTCAATAGGTACAGCCCTATTGTTGGCGCATTGTTCGAAGCTGAGTGCACTGCAAGTGAGACCAGCTCAGACAGTACAGGGGCCTTCCCAACCCAGTGTTAGTCTACAGTGTGTCAGACTCTTGTATTCTTGCTAATTAATTGAAAGAGACATAATTAAATAGTGTCTATTGTTTGCAGTTCCTGGCAATACCCTTGACTTTGTGTGTAATGAATTACATGTAAATAAAATCACCTGTGTATTGATATACATGTACATACATGTGTACAGGCTATGTAGGAAGTAGATTTTAGAAAACCACTGCCCAGATAAGGCCATGACGCAAACACGGATAGGAAAGTTTGTTTTATTTCCCTTTATTATATTTAAAAAAATAAGTCCTGGTAGTAGACATGGACATACATGTACACATACATGTAGCTACCAAGCAATTCTTCAATACTAAAAGATGAACAATATTCATGGCATTATACTTGCACCATTTGAGGCCAGATTAAGCTATTCCGTATCTACTGTTTGTTCAGTGGATGGATATATTGTTTGAAGTTTTTCTGGATGTCCCTGTGCCTTCACCTTTTGCATTTTTGGTAGACCACCATGGGAATAAACCAGGCAAAATTTTGTAAAGGTGTTTATGCCACCTCTGTAAAAGAATGGTTTAAGGAACAGAGAATAATTTCTGAATTACTTCAGGAGCTGATCATGAAATTCATAAGAATTTTTTTTTTAAATTGCCAAAATTCTGTAATGTAGTTATGGTACTGATATTTTGTCTGTCCTTGAAGCTCTCACTTTTCAGAGATATTTCAATTTTAATGTTACAATACCTCATATGCTTCATTGACCTATTACATGTAGATCCCAGTATAGCCTCCTCACTGAGCTGCTGATGGGATTATTTCTACAGGTTATTAGGTAGAACTTATACCGATTATGAGAACGCAGCACCAGTTTACGCTATGTAAATATTATTAAAAATGCTGACTATTTCATTGCCGCCCATTCTGAATTTCCCATTTTCCAATTATACTTTGTCCTGTCGTCAGAGACTAATCATAATTTGTGCACCAGTGCATGCATTGCTCATTGATGGGAATAAAGACCAGAGTGGGATATTTTTATTCCCCCATCCTCTCTCTCTCTCTCTCATCTATTTTTGTAAAGCTAGCAAGGTAATTGATGCATGGCCGGTATTCTTCTCTTTAGAAGGTCGTTTATTGTCGCTTCCAAACAGGCGAGATCATGAACCAGTACATTGACTAGACCACACGATCCCGGGCTCCGTTTGCGCATACATCGTCACCACATATGGAGGTGAAAAGCCATAATTGTTTGGTGCGCTTTATGATAGCGTCTGTGAAGAGGCTCATTTGATAGCACGCTATTGGCCCAATGTGATGAGCTTCATGGGAGTGTTACTACAAACAGCCTAATGGAGATCAATTTGATATGTAATTGTGAGAAACTTCCACCAGACATATTTAACGGGAGGGTAATTCTTCGAAGGATGGAGCTGGATAGAACTACAGTAGACGTTGATAACGTAAGATTTTGAAGTATATTAGGAATAATTGCTGTTTGCTGCGTACATTTGTTTAACCCTCCCACAGGTGGATGTGTTTGTGTGTAAAGCCTTGGGGCAAAGTGCGCGTTATCTGCATGTTGTATCTACGTGTAGGTACAAATTTACTATGCAAACTTGCTTTACATGTGTCTGTGTATAGATTTTGGGTGACTTTGATCAAATTTGAATGTTTTGATCTGTTTTTGAATGTTTTGATCCATTCCATTAAAATGTGTTTAAGCTTACATTGAAAAGATGTTATCAAGGCATAGCTGATTTTTTTTTTCTGTTGACTTGGTGACTGCACCAATGATAGAAAATTAAATCTTTTGTTTTTAATGTATTAATCCTTAACAATCCTTAAACAAAAATCACTTGGTTGTTGTTTTATATGTTTTATTCTTTGAACAGCAATTGATATTTCCTTTAGGAAATTCCTATATGTTTTAATCATCAAACAGAAGTTAGTATTTCTTTTTAGCTATCCCCATGTATTGGTTGTTATATATGTTTTAATCCTTAAACAGCAATTAATATTTCATTTTGGCCATCCCAAGGCATTGTTTGGTTTTCTTGTTAGTTATTCAATTTTGAGCTATCCTATATGGCTCCATGTATACTAAAGTAACTCTTGACAATGCCTATACAGCAATTGTATTTCCATCATTAAATATTGCATTTTTAAGTTGAACTTTGATGTACACCCTGTGGGCCTACTAGGTGAAATGTACATTATTTATACCCTGAGTTTGTATAACCTAGGTCTACAAGCTAAAATCATAAATACATTTGAGAGTGAGACTCTGAGATACATTTTTGGGGGGTTTGGTTATAGACAATCACATAATTAGCTGCCATTGTGCCATTAAAAAAAAACACTCTCTGTTGGTCATGGCACAATCCCATGATTGCAAGCAGAAAAGGGAAAGACCTGATTTTCCCAGAAGTTACCTTTACCAAGGAGTTAACAGAGTAGCTTCATGTTTCTACATTTTTACCCAGAAAGAAGTCTACTTCCAAATCTGTACTTTTCTTCAAGGTCCTGAAATTAGGTAGAAGTGGTGTTTACACTATTTCAAGTCATTGTAGAAATAATATGATTGCAGGAAAGTTTGTAGATGAAAAGTGTATCTGTGGACTTGGAGAAGAGAATTCCTATAAAACTTACTACAGATCATATTTTGCTGATGTATGATTTTCCAATCCACAAATATGTAGGTTAGTCTGGCCTTATTTTAAAGCCTGCTGAAATAAGACAAATTTGTAGTTCAAACTTTGTTTCAAGGGATTTATTCCTTTATGTCTAATGTACCTCAAGAGAAAAAAGTTTTTTCTTAAAAACCCTGTATGTCAGAGATATATGTAGCACTACATGTAAAAGACCAAACTGAATACTCATATGAAGACCTACCCCAAAACTGTTTCAAAAGTTACCATGGAAATGCCAAAAAATAATTATGACACTCGGCGTACAGCTCCTAATGAAATTATGTTTCATAAGCTTCCTATAGATCGAGGCCATGAG
The DNA here is from genome assembly GCA_025618425.1 of Heliocidaris tuberculata. Taxonomy (NCBI): domain Eukaryota; kingdom Metazoa; phylum Echinodermata; class Echinoidea; order Camarodonta; family Echinometridae; genus Heliocidaris; species Heliocidaris tuberculata. Next base: position 7,550,998 of record CM046839.1, read on the forward strand.
ATAAAAAACGTAAATTATGTGATACACGGTGAGGTTATTACAAGACGGACTGGACTGGACTGTCCTCATTTCAGCTGAGTAGCTTTAGACCAGTCAAGTAACAATTATCCCAGTATGTGTGCACCTACTAAACATGTCTGATCAAGGAGTTATCACAGAACTGTGATAACTCCTTGGTCTGATAACCCATTCAGTTAACATAGTACTATCAAGGAGTTATCACAGAACTCCTTGGTACTATTGGTTATATTCAACAGAGCACATGGTAGAAGGGGGATCAATAAATGTGTTTGTTAGTTGTTTCCTTCGATTGTGTTCGTCACAGCAGGGAGGACTTTGGCTTCTTTTGTTGATTTTTTGTCGGCCCTGCTGCTTGTGATGGGAGATATCTAGCCGATTGCTCAGAGAGCGTCATGTTTGCTGAGCTCCTGTAGGAAAGAGTGTGCTGTGGTGGCGGGAATTGTAACAATGGACTCACACCATTTTTTCCCTCTCCATTTCCCGTTTTCCAATTACAGGTTAATTATATTTTGATGGAAAGTGGAAATTTTGTGGCTGCTGAACAGTCGTATCATTGCTCATAAATTTCTTTTATTATCCAGAGATGGAAGAATGGAAGAAACACATGTCTGATAAACCATGCAGTTAACATATTAACTGATGTAATTTTGTAGGGAAGCAGAAGTATTCTAGTTTGTTTTTATATATTTAGCCATTCTCTGTCCGGGGAACAGAAGAGTTTTTTTTTTTTTTTTTTTTTTTTTTATAGGTAAGCTGTCACAACATGGAAAGCAGTACAAGGCTCAAATGAATTTCTCTTATTGTCCAATTTTAGATGAATAGTGCAAGTTTTACTGATGTAGCCTAATTGCATCTATAGGGAAGCAGAAGGGTTCTCGCTGTTTTTACACGTTTTTCTGTTTGGGAACTGAAGGTGTTTATTTTGATAAGCTGACATAACTTGGAAAGCAGCACAAGGCTCAAATGTTATCATGTCATTCTACAATGTAGATTGGAGACTGAAACTGAAATTTACCCCCATTATCACACCACGGCTTGTTTGCTTAGTGAACAGGGCAGAAATAGAAGTCATCCCCTCTGTTGATGTCATAATGTCATA